>KV441713.1:292606-846419 GCA_001644525.1 Phaeosphaeriaceae sp. SRC1lsM3a | reverse complement strand
AGGATTAAAGGTCGCTCGGTTAGGGTTTCTCAAGGGATTAATGGCCAAACGCGTTTAATCCTGTCACCCATTAAAGATAGATACGCTGTAGAAACTGCGCCCCTCACCGATTTGTTGAAGGGAAACCAGGAATTCTTCTGGACAAAGGCAGCGGACGCATCCTTCCAAAAGCTAAAAGAGCGCTTTACAACTGCGCCTATCCTGCGCCACTACGACGCCTCGCGCGCGATACGTATTGAGACGGATGCGTCCACCTTTGCAATCTCTGGAATCTTGTCGCAATTATTCGAAGACGAAAAATGGCACCCAGTAGCCTTTGTGTCAAGAAAGCTCCAAAGTGCAGAGCTGAATTATGAGGTATACGACCTAGAGCTCCTGGCGATCGTATACAGCTTCAAGCAATGGAGGCACTACTTAGATGGTTCCCAACACACCATCCAGGTTTTCACAGACCATAACAACCTGCGCGGTGTACGCGCGGTACAGAAGCTGAATGCGCGGCAAGCCCGTTGGGCGCTTTATCTAGGCGCTTTTGATTTTGAAGTAAAACACCGCCCAGGGAAAAGCAACCCTGCGGATGGACCATCTAGAAGAGCAGATTACGAGCAGGAGAACTTATCTCTGACTGGATTGTTGCCTACCTTGCAGAACAAACTTCTAGCAAGGGAAGAGCGTAGTGGTGCGAGAGGAGCCACGCCTGGGCTCAGCCCAGTAGGCGCATGTGAGACGCATGTGGCCAACATTTGCAGCACCGTGAAGGTCCCTACTGCTGGTGCCATGGAGTGCACGCCATGCGTACCACGCTCATTGGCTAGGGTATTAGTCAATAGCGAACCTGCGTTAGTAGAATCTAGAGCTTTATTAGAGGAAGTGCGCCAGTTGCAGCAAGGGGACGCCTTTGCCCAGCAACGGATAGCGTCCTCTAAGAATGGCCCCAGCACTCGAAGCAGCAGAGAGGCGCAGGTATGGCGCCTCGACCATATGGAAGTCCTAAGATATAATGGCCGGATATACGTTCCAAAGGAACCCGCCCTTAGGCAAGAGATCTTGTTCCAACACCATGATACTCCCATGGCGGGGCATTTTGGAGCACGTAGGACGCATGAACAGATCAGCCGGCTATACTATTGGCCCTCGCTGCATCATGACGTCCAGGAATACGTGAAAACTTGCGCTGTATGCCAAAGGAGTAAAGCTCCAAGGCACCGCAGATACGGACAATTAGCTGCGCTGCCGATCCCAGGGGAAATCTTTGAAGAAGTCACACTAGACTTTATAACAGGACTTCCTCCAGCGAGAGACAGCACAAGTTGCGTGTTTGATGCGATTCTCGTGATCGTTGACCGCTTGTCCAAGATGGCTATCTATATACCAGCTTTGAAAACATGGGACGCGAAGCAATTCGCTGAATCCTACTTTAATCATGTTATTCTGAAGTATGGCGTACAGAAAGGTATTGTATCAGATAGAGGATCTATCTTCACCTCAGAGTTCTGGACAGAAATCTGCTACCAGCTACAGGTAAAGCGCAGGCTTAGCACAGCCTTCCATCCCCAAACAGACGGGCAAACCGAACGCCAGAATCAGACACTTGAACAGTACCTACGGACTTTCACGACTCAGCAACAAGACAACTGGGTACAACTACTCAATACAGCGCAGTTCGCGTACAATAACTCAATCCATGAGTCTACAAAGGCAACTCCATTCTACCTTGTATACGGCAAGCACCCGCTTCTTACCTTTCCTCCTGAGGACAGCAGGCCAGAGGGGGAGGTACCGAGTGCGGCTGAACGAGTACAACGCATGCATAACGCACGTACAAAGGCGACGGAGCACCTCAAGAGAGCACAAAGGTATCAAAGCCAGCACTACGATAAGAAGCACAAGCCAGAATCTTTCTGCAGAGGGGACCTTGTGCTACTAAGTACAAAGCACATCAATCTAGCAAACCAGCCCAGCAAAAAGCTTTCGAGCAAATTCATTGGGCCCTTCAGAGTCCAAGACGCAGTTGGAACGCAGGCGTACCGCCTCACTCTACCACCTCATTATCGAATTCACAACGTCTTTCATATTTCCCTTCTAGAACGCTGGAAGTCAAGAACAGGCCACGAAGATAATACCCAGCCGCCAGATATTAATCCTGAAGGAGAAGAAATATGGGAAGTGGAAAGAATCCTAGAAAAGAGAATAAGAAATAACCAACTGCAATACAAGCTACGTTGGAAAGGCTATGACGAAACCTGGGATACATGGGCACCTACATCAGACTTCGAAAATATGGACGACCTTATCCGGGAATTCGAACAGGCTGGAAGAGTCACGCACGTAAAGAAAAAGCGAAGAACGAGAGGAGAGTAATTCGAGCGCACGTAGCGCGCATGTCCCATGAGGACCAGAGGATATCTAAACATACAAAAATACTCAAAACAAGACACCAACAACTACTCAAGCACCACCACCAGCACCAGCACCCGCACCACCAGCACCAGCACCCGCACCACCAGCACCAGCACCACCCGCACCACCATCATCGGCCTCATCATCACTGTCTTCTTCGTCACTATCGCCCTCACCGCGCCGAACCCGCGGCCGAACTGCGCGACCGCCACGACCACCGCGAGCAGCACGTCCTCCACGACCACCACGACCCCCACGACCACCCCTTCCGCCATCACCTGCGCCAGGGTCAACAGGCGACTCCTCGGACGAGCTGCTGCTGGAGTCATCATCTTCATCGTCATCACCATCCCCACCAACGCCACCACCCTGTATCTGTTAGCATATTCCATGAGGTAGGAATCAAGAGCATACCAAGCGTGCCGCATGGCCAACAAGCTGCTCCAAAGCTGCGGCAATCCTGCGCTGCTCAACCAAGATGAGGCCCAGGAATTGGGGGGAGGTGGTGGGCACTTGGGTGGCCACGCCCAACGGGGTGCCAGTGTGGGCGGCGGTGCGGCGGAGGTTGGCGAGCTCCAAGTTGAACTGGCGCTGGCAACGCGCAAGCTTGACACCGGTCGTGAGCACTTGGGCGTCGGTCTTTGGAGTAGCTGCAGCAGTAACCGCAGCATCGTAGCGAGAACGAAGACGGTAGAGACGATTCAAGCGCCCGTTGAACTCGCTCGGCACCTATATATATCAGCTATAGCGCACGTAGAGCGGACTCCCCAGACAACATACCTTGGTACAGCCACCCCGTCGGCCCTCGCTGCAGTGCTCGCAGCGACGATGCTCCGATTTGTTGCATCGCTTCTTCTGGTTCGCAATGGTCTGCGCGCAGCGCATACAGGTCGCATGCGTAGCGGTTTTATCCGCACGCTTCTCGTCGGCGCTGAACGCGAACGGACGAGTGCCCCGAAGATGGGACCTCTTGATGTACTTGGGATTCGGATAATGGACCATCGTGAGGGCGCTGATCTTGCGTTGAAGTTGCGATATACGTGCGTTGATGGTATGAAGAGGAGGAGACAAGAGGTCACGATCAATGCCCGAATATATATATCACAACAGCAAACGGACGTTGCTAGAAAACATGGGGCAGAAGAGTTTTCATGAAGCTTTCACAACACAACGCAAAACACAACAACAAAACAAAACAACGCTCAAGAAACATATTCACCAAGACTTACAGGCATATCTCACTATATTGCCTATGGAGGATGAGCCCCAAGGCTAAGTCGCGGTGAAGGCGTATGTCTAGAGCGCGTAGCGCGCACCCGCCGCAGATATAGCGGCTATATCAGGGCTACGTCATCTTACGAAGGTGGTAGCCAGAAGCTATAGATACTGCTGTCGGGACGCCAGCTAGAGGGGGAGGTTCTGTAACAGGCATGGAGATAGACGTTGTGGTGTTGAGGAAAGATTCCTTGGCATACCTATACCCTCTCCATACTAGCTTCTATTTAGCGAGACAGGTAAAAAACCCGCGCTGTACCTGCGCGGGGAACGGCAAGTATTATTAAATATATTTGCAGGAGCCATCCTCTATTACTACTAGTAGTGTGAAGCAAGTACTATTGCCTGAAACTACGCCTTACAGCCTTACACTATAGCTAGATAACTTTCCTTAGAGACCTCGCCATGAGCACGAAGACTCAATATTGAAATCAAGTTGAAGCGGTGTGCAGTCGCTACTGTTGCCAACAAGCAATTTATATCCCCCACTTTCCATAAGCCATGAATCAGTAGATTCATCCCAGACGCCGACAGCGTATTTAACAGGGATGATCATCTGAACTTCTTTTGATTCACGTGCCGGAACAAAGACCTTAGAAAAGCTTTTCAGTTCCTTAACTGGGCGTGACAAAATAGACGCTGTATTTCGCCCGATGTACGCTTGGCAAACCTCGCTGCCATCCGTTTCGGAGGTGTTTGTCACCCAGAGGGACAACCGCAGTTGTTCGTTTATTCCTCCGTTCATAATTTCGAGCTTCAAATCACGGAGTTCGAAAGAAGCATAGGACAGCCCATGACCGAAAGGCCACTGAACCATACGCTTGGTCTTTTCGTAGAACCGATACCCCACGTAAATATCCTCGTTGTAATAACATCTTCCAGCTTCTGAACGATGACTGAGGAATGCTGGGTTATCCTCAACAGCTTTCGGCCAGGACAATGGTAGTTTGCCCGACGGACTGATTCTGCCAAAGAGGATATCAGCAACTCCGAATCCGCTCTCGTTGCCTCCGTACCACCCCTGAATTATGGCAGGCACCTGCTCCCACGGTCCAGATACTGGGGTGCCAGCTTGGATGACAACAACAACATTGGGATTTACCGCGGTGATCTTCGAGATTAGCTCACACTGAAGGCCGGGCAGCCTCATGTCAGTCCGGTCTGACCCCTCTGACTCCCACTCTGGACCGAGGCCCACGCACAATACCACTTGATCAGCGGCGGCTGCCGTACTAACTGCAGCTTGCATGTCTGCAGTTTCATCAGTGCATCTTGCACACCCAATACGAACACCTCCAGCCCCGAACACAGGCGCGCCTGATTTATTTAACTTCGATGTCACAGAGCTGCCAAACTCGACACGGAGACGATAGCTTCTTCCGGCCTCGATCAAGACGCTTCCAGTCTCCTCAACACTTCCGGAACCAAAGAAGCTATCGCCCCTTGTCTGTCTTTCGAAGTTGTCTACGACAAGTCTATCGTCTAGGTATAGTCTTGCTGTGCCGGCTACTGTCAATCCAAATATGTATGTGTCTGACTCTTCAAAGATAATCTCTGCAGTAATCTCTGCATACAGCACATTATCCTTAGCTTTAGGGTGGCTGTAGTCGTAAAGAATGATGTTCGTATCATCTAGCTCGAAGCTTTCGAACGGCACCTGCTCGTTCTCCCAAGGCGGTGCGGAATACATATCCATGGCAAAGTAGCCGGTACGGCCGGCAGGGCTCCTGATGAAACTGCCAAGGACAGGCAACATGTTATGTATCCGGCAGCCTTCGGCGTACAGAGGTGGCTCTTCTAATGCGGCTGCGAGGGCTTCTAGTATCGTGATAGATCGATAGGGCTTCAACGAGGCAGAGCCTCCGCCGCAGAAGAAAGCTTTCTTTGCGTTAGGACCTATGACTGCCGTCTATAGCAACCCAATCGCATTAGCTGCCGCCTTCACGAGAGTTTGTGATCCAAGTACCTTTTTCGAAGCTTTCAAAGGAAGCAGTTGCGTGTCGTTCTTGAGAAGCACGATACTGTCGGTTGCCAGTCGCCTCAGGACACTGCGGTTCTTGGCAGTATCAAGACATACTTCGGGACCCCTCTCCGGGATCGCGGAGCTCATACACCGCTCGACCAGGGTAAGAACTGATGAGACTCTCTCGTCCATTGTTGTATCCTTAACTTTCTGCACGCCTATTGTAGAAGCTAGCAGCTTCCCGCGCCATTCAGTCGGTCCTGGCATCTCAATGTCCAAGCCCGCTTTGACAGCCTCTGCAGTCGAGTATGTCCCGTACCAGTCACTAATAATGCAGCCGTCGTAGCCCCACTCTTCTCTAACAACTTTTTGCAATAATTCCGGGTGCTCGCTCATGTGTGTTCCGTTCACACGGTTGTATGAAGTCATGAGAACCCAGGGATTTGCGTTTCGCATCACAAGTTGGAAAGGCATCAGGTAAATCTCGCGCAACGCTCTTGGGCTGATAATACAGTTGACGGATGTTCGCATGTGCTCCATGTCGTTGGCAACGAAGTGTTTGATTGCCGAACCAACGCCTGATGACTGCACACCCTGGATCATAGACGACGCAATCAATCCGCTAAGAACCGGGTCTTCTGAGAAAGACTCGAATCCCCTGCCACCGACCGGGCTTCTACAGTTTGTGTCAGTATGTGTCTGAGATGCGACAATTCGATCTCTGACGTGCCTCTGTATATTGACCGTCGGTCCCAACCATACATGAACGCTCTTTGCACGACTTTCGTCAGCGATTAATGATCCAGCTGTCTTGATCAAATTTCTATCCCATGTCGCACCCAGGGCCGACCCGCATGGTAGACATGATGCAGGAATACTGTCGAAGAACTTTGTGCCACGAATGCCATTAGGGCCATCAGACATGCGAAGTGCTGGTATTTTCAATCGAGAGACGGCGGCAGTGTGCCAAAAATCGGCTCCTTTTACATATCGTCAGAACCAGAAGCAGCAGGTCTGGGGTATGCTCACCTGAAAGCAAAGCGATTTTCTCAGAAACAGTCAACTCGTCTAGAAGGGACTGTGTTCTGACAGATTTCGTGCAAGGGTTGTGGCTCATTTTCGTGTCAACATCGGCGTAGGCAAGAAGTTTAGGATTTCACGTCCGGTGTTCAAACAATCGGTTGAGACTCCGTAAATCGGATGCAGGAGATTTGAATACTAGAATCAGGACTAGATTGAGCGGAGAAGGCGGAGATCCGTGAGCTGTCCCATCATCTGAGCCAATGACCAGTCTTGCCGACTCGCCCCACTGCCGACGCTCCCCGACACGTGATGCTCCAGGTCCTTCGTCGACCTCCGCTGGAACCTTGTAGCGCCTGCATGCAGACCATAAATATCCCCGCATTCTGAAACACAACGCAGTATCTGGGGTTCTTTGTGTTTCATTGCTAGAGGCACACTTTTATCTATTTCGCTTTTCCCTCGATCATTGTTCGTCAAGTAACAGCATGGGAGGTACGACTGGAAATGTCCATGGTACCGCCCTAGCTGAGGCTCTACCACAGCATGGCAAGCCCTGGTACCGCGTACCTCACTTGCTCAAACTCAACTTTCTGTTGCTAATCCCGCTCATGTCCTCTGCGGTAGCTGGCTACGATGGTAATGCTTCACGACTCAGCTCCCCGTCTTCGCATTTGTTGCTAATTCGGTACACGTAGGCTCCATGATGAACGGGCTCCAGGCTCTACCTTCATGGAAGAGAGACTTCGGAAATCCCAAAGGGTACACACTGGGCGCGGTCAACGCTGCTCAATCTGCAGGCTCTATCGTTGTACTCCCTATCTGCGGTATGCTTGCAGACAAAATCGGTCGTAAATGGACGCTTTTGATTGGAGGCATCACCATTATAATTGCTTCCGCCATTCAAGCTGCCTCGATCAACCTCGGCATGTTCATCTTTTCTCGCGCACTCGTTGGTGCCGGGGCCATTACCATCATTCAGCCAAGTCCTCTCCTGATCACTGAGCTGGCCTACCCTACTCAACGTGGAATTTACACAGCTTTGTTCTGGACAAATTACTATCTGGGGGCCATCATCGCTGCTTGGAGTACCTATGGCCTACAAAAGAACAACCCAGACAGCCATTGGGCATGGAGAGGTCCCTCGATCTTGCAGGGTGGCTTGCCTCTTTTGCAGCTTGCCTTTGTAAGTTTTAAAGCAGCCAAAAGTAGCTGCACTTGCTGACTATTGTGTCTACTTTAGTGGTGGTATCTCCCAGAATCTCCTAGGTGGCTTGTCGCCAATGGTCGCCACGAAGAAGCCCGGTCCGTCCTCGCGAAGTTCCACACCGGTGGAGAAGAACAACATCCGCTGATCAACCTCGAGATGTCGGAAATTACACAGGCAATTGAGGTTGACGCAGGCGCTAAGGAGACCAAATGGTCGGCTCTTCTCGCGCCCCAAAACAGGAAACGAGTTTTGATAACATTTTTGCTCGGGTTTTTCTCTCAGTGGGTAGTACGTCTATGCTCCTTTTAGTCTTATTCAAAAATTGACTATCTGAATGGTTGACGGTTCACTAATATGGCACCATAGGGTAACAGCGTCGTATCTTACTATATGACACTCGTCCTAGACACTGTGGGCGTCAAAAACCCAGATACACAGACCTTGATTAATGGCTTGCTGCAGCTCTTCAACTTTGGCGCCGCCATTGCCGCAGCATTCCTTGTAGAACGCCTTGGTCGGAGAACTTTGTGGAACTGGTCAGGGATCGGTATGACCATCTCCTTCGTCATCTGGACAATCTGTTCAGCACGATTCACTGTCTCAGAGTCGGATGGTCTTGGTGCCGCGGTCATCGCTTTCATCTTCATATACTTCTTCCACTACGACATCGCCTACACGCCTCTGGTTTTCGCATATCCCGCGGAGATCCTACCTTACAGCATTCGATCCAAGGGTCTTAGTGTCGATTTTGCCCTTGTATACTCGTCTCTCGTGGTTCTGTCATTTGTTACACCCATTGCACTGGATGCGATAGGATGGCGCTACTACATCGTTTTCTGCTGCGTCCTCGCCGTCTCGGTGGTTGTCAACTGGTTCTTGCTTCCTGAGACGAAGGGTCGATCTTTGGAAGAGATCAGCGAGCTTTTCGAGGGCCCTGACGTTGATAGTGCAGCGGGGAGAGAGTCGAAGCTTGAGGTAGGTGACGTAGAAGCCGTTGAAGATGTAACTATGAAGCACTGATTTCTGCTGCAAGCGCTTCGATCTTAGCTGAAATTGCTTTTGTGGGGTTTGACCGAGATGTATGTGCATGGAAAGCTTCATTCTGGTTATGTATCTAGTATGGCGTCAAATTCTGTGTCTTCAATTCAGTGTACACTTACATCAATTTACTCCGGTACAAGACGGTTCCAACATAATTATGCACTTGTCTTAAAGATCTCTACTATCCTACCTGCCGACTCAGAGCATCGAGTATATTTGCGCTGACCTGTAAGTTCTTGGACTCAGCATTCCAGCGATTCACGATAACGCGTGCTCGCCTGATGGCGTCCCTCCAACCAGGTGGCATTGAGACAAATCTAGCTTTGGCCGCAGCTAATATGAGTAATGCGCTCGCAAAGGCGACACGGACCATGTACCAAGTACCATGATGTCTATGATGAAATGTTACGTCGTTGATACAGTCCATACATGTTTCTAGGCAAGTGTAGGCAAGAGGTTCAATATTCTTTCTGTGTTCTGCCAAAGTCGCCGGAGTTGCATGAACCATGATGTATAGGAACGGTCGGAAGATCCAAGACCGGCATAGAAGATACCGACTCCGGATGTGTAAACCCAGCTCGTTCGTGGATTCTGACAATCCTGATTTCACGAGCAGCGCTCGGGGTAGATTGGCCATCCTTTAATCAAAAGTCAGTACAAAGGTGCAACGATCTTCAGCAATCATATGAACGCACCAGGCTTCGATATTCTCTTCGAGTCTCTGAGCTTGCGCTTGGATCAAGGCAACATGTTTTATCCATGACGTTGGTAGTGGCTTATAGAGTGTCCACGCCACATCGTCGCAAATCCTTCGTAATGACGTTTCGGAAAGGTAATACAACCAGCTGCTTGTTGCTAGTTCATCTCCTCCATCATAGTGTGTGGATAACTCTACGGGTGGGGACGGAAATACGTGTGGGAACACTAAGTCTTCGAGCCCGGAGCTTCTCAAGCGAAGTTCGTTCGCCAATTCGCTTCAAAGAAAGTCAGAAACACTAAAGGTGACGAGAGACCTGTAGGAAATGAAAACGGGGTTGCAGAAAGCCAACACTTACGACTCTGACTGCATGCAAGACCAATACAATCTCTGTATCAAACGACCTCTAGGTGAGTCAAACTCCTCCTCGGCGAAGGGACGCCTGGAAAGCAGTTGCAGTTTTAGTTGAAGGCTTGCCTGGCCGAAGTCAAGCCAAGCTTTTACCGGCCTAATCGAGTACATTTCGTACACACCGCGAAAGAAGAGACACTGAATGGTTAGGAGTGAGGAAGGAAGCACGCTCATAATAACGCAAGCTTTAGTGAAGAAAGCGTGAGCAATTCGTCTGTCTACGTCTCGTTCTTCTACCACTTGATAATCTCGAGAGTCGGCGGGAAAAGCGGTATAAGGTCGTGCAAGAGATCCAAGCGCACAGGCGATTGCCTTGAACAGTATTAGTGTCCGATAGCTATATTCAACTCACACTTAAACTCACGACCAAGGCAGAGAAACCGTCTGTTCCAAACCCGTTCATCTGGCAGTTGTTGGCCGCTTCTCTTAGGGAGCCAAGTTCCACTATCGGATTCTTTGAATGCACATTCTCAATGAAACTCTGAACAGCGGTTTTGACATCTGGTCCTAAGAGAGAAAGTTCGCCACATAATTCTCTATCGTCCAATGTAGGCTGTGGTTGAACCTCTGCACAAGACGGACTGTATGCGACATCAGCCTCAAGGTCATGTGTAAGAGCAAGTGATCTCCCTTGGAGCTCGATTCCAAGGCTGTCAAAGATGCCCCACTCAAGGATTGTTTCGACCACGGGAATTGGAGGCAGTGTAATATGCCGTGCTTTAGCTTCGTGGTGTGAATCTTCAAGTGTAGAGAAGGATGTATTGCTACCAGGTGTAAGTCACTATTCTCCAGAAGGTCTAAAAGAGATTTCATGTGTCATCCTTACCCGGCGTTCGATAAGTTCCTGAAGCCATTTTCCATTCGCTCTCCCAGTTGCTCCAGTCGGTCAATTATGTGCAAGCTTGCTGAGTCGTAACTATCAATTAGAATTAGACCATACTTTCTGCTGGTTCGCGGAGAAGTCTTACTTGGAAAAGTCTGAACGCGTCTCATCATATACACACTGCGCCTTTATAGAACGACAAAACCCACATGAGGGTCTTGCGTTGTCGCATTTGGTCTTCCGCCCGCGACATAGCGTACAAGCTGTGACGGAGCGCACGCGAGTATATACACTCTCTGTCCTCTGCCGCTTTCTCATCAGTTGGTCCTGTGGACGTGCAGATTCGGTCGTCATCGGAGTATGGCAAGTAATCGTTGACAGCGCGGGTTGCGAGTTTTATGTGTCGCCATCACAGCGAATTGCGGAACGGAAAAGAATTTGGGCGACCCACTCTTGGCAATAGGTAGCCCAGATCACTGGCTCAAAGGCATATCACTCGCACCGCGAATCCTTCTGAACTCCCAAGCAAGCGCGTGGTCTCATGTCTTAAGAAAAGCCATCGCGGCTACTATGGCTCGAATATGTGGATCGAAGTGCGGGGTATAACTGTCGCGAAGTCATCACGTCCACGAACAACTTAAGTGCCTGCTCCGCGCTCCCCGCTTTCTCCGCGTTCGACTTTTCCCCGGATGTTCGACCAAAATGCCTGTACAACAACGCCAGAAGCGCTTGCCCATCAGCTGCGAACCTTGTCGCAATCGCAAAATACGATGCAGTCGTCCTCGTGGACCACCACCTTGCGAGACCTGCGTGCATCGATCCCTCACGTCAAGCTGCGTCTATGCGCATCGCGGCGACGTACCGTCCCCGACCCATCCACCTCAACCACCAACACCACTCTCTGAACGATCAACGTCGGCTTCTTCGCTGTCCGGGGAGAATTTGACTGCAAGAGTTGCGAGACTCGAGGCTTTAGTGCGCGTGCCGAACGCGTCCGAACCAGAACCTCCAAATCCGCGACCCTTGACAGCGCCGGCCAAGACCAAAGGTGCTCTATCATTCTCGAACAGTGGTCATGTGCGCTTCGTCCCGTGGCCACTGTATCCTGATAGTAGTCAGCCTTCTTGTCATCCACAGCAGGCTGCAACCAGCTCGATAGATCTGAGCTGCGGTCCGTACCCGGTGGGCGACAAGCATCTTGACAAACAGGACCTACTCCTCCTGCTTCCTCCGCGTACTCACTGCACTCTTCTAAAGAATGTGTTCTTCGAGTCCTTCGGATCCGTATGTCAAGCAGGACCAATAGCTGACTTGCTCGAAACTGATCACTGACCGATTACAGCTGTTCCATATTCTACACGATCCAACATTTGACGAGCAATATGCAGCATTTGATTGCGCACCGGAAGCTATGCCTCTCTCTTGGCTAGCACTTCTATTTGCTATACTTGGAACAGCAGTCACGGCTCTCGATCATTCGAGTCGGCTTCTGCCTGAACTGTCACGGAAGCAAAAGGTCGTCGATATGATAGCTGAACTCTCGGAACGATACCGCAACGCTACCTTTCGATGTTTAGAAGCTGACAATTACTTATGGCAGCAGAACCTAACTACCTTGCAGGCGCTCGTCATCCTTATGTACGGCATCAATCACAGCCACGGCCAGACATGGACGTTATTAGGCATGACATATCACATTGCCCTGTCAATTGGTTGTCATGTGGATCCGATTGACTTCGGCCTGGACGCCGTTCGGTGTGAAGAGAGGCGACGTTGCTGGGCTGGTGTGATGATGCTGTATTTGCTTCAAAACACGTCCTTAGGCCATCTTGGACCGGACCCCAGGCACGCATCTGAAGGTGTGCGTCTGCCTGCAGATCTTAACGACATCGATATTGTTCCCGACCAACAAGTTTTGCCAACAGCGTCAGGCGCCGCAACGCAAATGTCATACTTGCTATTCAAATTCCGCCTCTATGACATCTCAAACGACATCAGTACATTTGTACTCAACGCAACGCAGCCTACGCCTGCCGCAATCGATAGGATGGACAAAGCTATCCGAGACGAACAAGCCAGCTGGGGCAGCAAGTACCTGGCCCATTCTCCATCGGTCACTATGCCACTGTGTCACGAGGTGCATCTCAATATACTATGTGGGTACGCGCACCAGCTAATGCTTCTCTTACACCACCAATCTATGAGAACATCACGGCCGAATTCTCCACAATATCGGCGGTCGGCAACAAAGTGTATGGAGAGTGCCAAGGAACTTTTACGGGTACATAGCATGTTCAATACTCGAACCGACTTGCTACCCTTCGGGTGGTATGCTCGCGGGATCTGCAGCTTCCACGCCTTTCATGCAGCCGTGTCTCTAATTGCCATGCTGGCCGACCATTCCTGGGACGCTGACGGTGGCAGCTATCTTCCGTTGCTAGAAGCGTGTGCAGAGAGGTTCGAGACGCTCAGTGAAGTCAGCTCCATTTGCCATAAGGCTGCGCCGATCGTTCGTAGTCTGCTGTAAGTTTCGAACCTGCAAAGCATTCCTCGCAATCATGTTGTCTCACTTCATTCAGGAGCACAATCGAAACTTATGCAACTGATGTGCACAGCCAACCAACGACCGATTCATTACTGACTCGAATGGCTTTCACTCGTAGCCAACCGCCAACGTACCCAAATCCAGACGTGCAGTCAGATTGGATAAGTAATGGTAGCGAGGCTGACTATGTTGATCGAGCACAGTCGCACTCGTCCAACAATATATTCCATCATTTGGACCCTCAGCTGTGGTTGGCATCGTCTAGCATGGCATGGAATCAGTGGGATTCGCTTTTGAACGGTGTTTCTGTAGACGGTGATTTTAGTTAGTAAATTTAATAAGTAAATACTACAAAAGCCGCGATCATACAAAATGCATTGTCTGCTTGAAAGGTTAAACGAAGGTTACGCTATTAGTATAACTTTGCTTGAATCTGCATCGCCTTCTTCACAGTTGGAAACTCCTTGTCCGGCACGACCACGTGCGCATTGTTGTCTTGGCCTGCCACGGGAGGTGGAACATACTCCTTTCGCCCGGCTTTGTGTACTCTTCCATTGATACAGATCACGTTTAGTTTGTCGTGATCTTGCAGTATCGTGATGTCTTCCAATGGATTACCATCGACCAAAATGCAGTCGGCATAGTAACCAACCTTCATTTTACCAAGCTCGTGCGACTGCATGAATTGTGCCGCTACGCCAGCTGTGGCTGCGAGGATTGCCTCGTGTTCAGTAAAGCCTAGCAGCTTCACGAAGTGCTCTAGATCACGAGCGTATGTTCCGTGTGGCGTCCACGCAAAGCCGTAGTCCCCGCCAGGCAAGATGACAATTCCTCGCCGATGCATTTCGCGCAAACCAGCGAGAGCGGCATCGAGTTCACGCTTGTATCCGGCCTTCTCCGCAGCTGCTTTCGGATAACCGAAGGCTTCGGCTTCGTTCAAAGTGCATATGAGCCAGTTGATTGCGGGAACCACAACGTGCTTCGTTTTAGCTCGCTCTAGCATGTCCATACCCTTGTTGTCAATGTATGAAGCATGGAAAATAGCCTCGATACCATGCTTTACAGACATGATGACTGAGTCCCGGGCTCGAGCGTGTGAGCACAATCGTTTGCCGTGTTTGTGAGCTTCGTCTACGCACGCAGCGGTCTCTTCGTCGGTGAAATAGCAGTCCTGGGCCGATCGAATCTCTGTAATCTTTAGGGAAATGTTAATGAAAGTGGCCTTTCAAGGAAGAGTAAGGGCAGCCTACCTCCTCACCACTCATACTCAACTTGATGTTGTCGACCCCAATGTTGACATGATGCCGGATCACTTCTCTCATCTCATCTGGTCCATCAGCGAAGGCCGTGATGCCTCCCACCAGATCTCCTCCGCGGCGCGCCATCTCTTTCCCATTGGCAAGGTATCGCGGCCCGGGAATATCCCCCGCGTTGATGGCGTCTCGGATCACAACATCTAGTCTTTCTTTCGCAGATGCTGCACCAAAGCACATCGTGTAACCAGAATCTAAGAAGCATTGCGCACTCCGCATCGTCAAGAGGGTATGTTCCTCGACACCTAACGTGCCCAACTGATCGAGGTCACCGCCATTCCAACTGAAATGTGTGTGCCCATCTCCAAGGCCCGACATCAAAGTGCGTCCCCTCCCATTAAAAACTCTGACCCCAGGTTGTGACTTCAGTCTTTCGACGTCTGGGACGTTGCCAATTGCAGCAAATCGCTCTCCTGTGGTGATTATTAACGCGAGCCCAAAAGTCAGACGCCCAAAGATATTTCGTAACACACGGACCTTCTACCAAAACGTCGCCGATATAGGGCTCTCTGCCACTAGAGTCCAGGATATTCACGTTGAGGAACAGAATTTTGGATTCTGTATGAGTCCCGAAGATACTGTATTTACGAGGCTGGAGACTCTTGTCCCAGTTTATGTGACTGATTGGCTCGACGTTTCGCGGTGGACCTGAGTAGGGCTGGGGCTCTATGTTGGCTTTTGGCCATGACACCGGAGGCTCTTCGCGGCGTGCTGAACCCATGATACGATATGTATATTATGGCACAGACTGAGAAAAGCTAGCGGATGGGCATGGGCGACTTGGAAGGTTGGGTCCGCTGGGATAATGGGGCTGAAGCTACATCTGGACGCGTCCCTGCTTTTCTATTGCAAGTGGAAAACGATGCGCCACTTGGGCATGTTGATAATCTTAGAGGTCACTATGCACTCCGCAATTGCGAACGAAGTGCGGAGTATACTCCACACTTCCTGGTGTTCTGCTTTTTGCCTAGTGCACCCCTCACGAATATCCGCTATCCCCGCCCTTGGGAGGACACATGTGACATAAGGCCGCTTTGTCCGCCTCTAATGCCGTCAGTACAGAATGCCAGCTCTCTGAATCTTCGAATGCATGCATTATTACCAGTATAGCCCGCACGATCAGCCTCGATTTCTACATTCCAATTCAAAATGGGCTGGCTGAAGGCGTTGCGTAACGACACTACGAGCTCAGCACTAAAGCAGAACCGACTACCATGTAATACGTACAATCGTCTCAAACCCGACAGCCCAGAGGTCTCACATATTGAGGACGTATTGCTGCCGACTAATGCATCATCTGGAAACCCCAGGTTTCTCTCCTTCGCTTCACTGGAAACATCCGATGCCGAACTGCCGCTCCTTTCCGCCGCCGAGGTCGCATCGTCCGCTGCAAACCATGTCTATATTGTTGTGGACAACATCGTGTACAACTGTACGCAGTTTGTGGAAGACCATCCCGGCGGTCGGCAAGTCATTGAAAGCTTCCGAGGTCAGGAATGCTCGTGGCAATTTTGGCGATTTCATTCCGCAGAAATAATGAGGCAATGGGGGCGACCCTTGAGGATTGCACAAACAACAGGTGTCAAGAACAAATGGAAAGAGATGCCGCGATACGTGGGCCTCAAGAAGCTGGGTGCTGAAGAAGAGGATTGATAAAAAGTAGTCAAATAAATTGCAACCCTGTCGATGCTGCAAGCAATATGGCGTGATAAGAGTGTGAGTTTCTGAGGAATCCAAAGCTTTCACATGGATTCAGTGTTTCAGGTGAGATACTCGAGGACCTATTTGCTACGAAAACGCAGAGTCCGCAGCTTATCGACTCTATCGGGCAAATGAAAGCACACAGACTGTGTTGTAGTCATTTTGCAGTATAGTGAAATTCGTTTTTGATAAGATCTGTGTCGTGGACGCCATTGCGTGACTCCCAAAATACTCTCCAGTACGCTACTAGTCGACCTGCAGTGTGGCTTAGATCCACTCGAACGATAACATCCACATTGCGCCACCTCCTGAGTCTCCGTCTCAATTTCTTTTCAATCTTCCTTCTTCGACATTGGAAACACTGGAAGTGTGATTGGCGTGAGGCCGTCAGCCCAGAGCCCGGCACATCCGGCCCAATCTGTTTGAGGTTAGAGACAGCATGATGTCCTAGTCTGTGAGGACTACCTACAGGCAAAAAATCCAACAACGAAACCAACCGAGTTCGCCGCTACCAGAACATTTCTGCTGCTTGCCATATATCCGGCGGCAAGGAGCAGGAGCTCTATGTCGAGGAAGAAAAGTGTTAGGAATAAGACCCACGAGCTTCTCATGGCTGCGACTGTGAATATGACAGTTAAGATGAACCATGCCCAGCAAAACATAGCCAACGCTTCATTCAACTCTGGACGCGGTTGACCAGTGGAAGGATCCACGTATGCTGCAAACGCGTTAGCGGCCTTCGACTCAAAGGAAGACCACCGTCCCACCAGCGAGAATTCCTGTCCCTGGAATGTATATCATGGCATAAGAAAAGTTGAATGCAGCATATGATGGGAAAACTGTGGCACCAAACGTATTTCCTGCCACGAACTCCATGATTCCAGCGATGAATTGACATACTCCTCCGAAGAACATCAACACACCAACGAGAACATTGGGAGTTTGGATACCCCGTGCGTGCACTCCAAGTATGGAGATCAGGAAAATGCCTGTTGCGAAAGAGAGCAGGCCAAGAGGAGCTGGGTTTGCTAGTCGTCTATGTACCACAGGGAAGGATGGCTGGTCGGTACTTGCGATATGACCGCCTTGCGTTCGAAGTTTCTCCAGATGATTGGGGGAGACCGAAGCCTTCTCCGTGTTGATATCGTCGCTCGAGGATGCGCGGGTCATGATCAGCACCAGAGATAATCGTTCTCTGGGAACGAAACTGGAAGACAAGAAGATCTGTGACTGTCATGTATATTGCCGGCTGGTTGTCTTTAAAGGTCCTCTTGCCTGCCGCAGTAGAGTCTCTTGCACCAGTCGAGCGGACATACACGGCTGTAAATTGGCTTCGAGCTCGAAAAGCGCTTGTCCAGAACGCCATTTCCCTGTGCATTGTCGCTTAGCGGACATGACTAATGATCGTCCTATCCGGAACCCCGCAACGCGGGTGTCGTCTCATTCACGTCGTGTTGTGATTCTGGGAGCTTTGCACCCATGGTCCAACGGAAGGAGTTCTAGCCGTCGGGCGACTAGCGCGCGTGATCTCCGCAAGTAGATCACTGAGCCCCGCACTGTGCTTGTCATCACCGCTATCTCCGCGCATGTACCAGCGCGCACTTTGTTCGATTAACATGTGGTCTCCCTGCTGCCGTTTTGAATTAGTAGTGTGGAGCGGCCAGCTTAAACAACTTTTCGTCGACTATCGAGCCAAACTTCCATTAACAACACCTCGTGCGTCCCGTCAACATGGGCTCCCTACGACCTACCAGCATGATTCCACTTACCAACTACGTGTCGTACCAAGATGGGCCCTCGGGCCGCAGCCGCGTTGGACATTACGACTTCGACAATAATACTATCCAGCCCTTGGCCTTTTTGTCAGGAACTCCATTGGACAACCTTTATCAAGTGATTGAGATTGGCGAGAGCAACATTGTCAAAACAGGAACACCTTTACCTGGCACTTCGACGAAAATCTTGCCTCCATTCACAGGTCGAGACATACTTTGCGTGGGCAAGAATTATCTTGATCACGCCAAGGAGTTCAACTCATCCGGCTTTGATAGTTCAGATAAAGTTGATGCACCTTCTCATCCTGTGATCTTTACCAAACGTTTCACGTCTATCATTGCAAATGGCGAAGACATCTATCCTCACCCAGGGTTTACGGAAACACTTGACTACGAAGGGGAAATCGGTGTTATCATTGGCAAGGCAGGTTTCCGCGTCTCGGAAGCGGATGCCATGGCCCATGTCTGGGGATACACAATTGTGAATGACATGACAGCGCGAGAGCGACAGAGGGATCACAAGCAGTTCTATATCGGCAAATCGCCTGATACTTTCTGTCCGATGGTACGTACAGCTGCTCAGTCTTGGCTGTAGCACTAACGATGGAACTAGGGACCTGTAGCTGTTCCGGCGTCACAGCTTGATAAAGTGCTCCGAGTGCAGACGCATGTGAATGGTGAACTGCGTCAGAGTGCTACAACCAATGACCTGATATTTTCAATACCGTTCTTAATCAAGACCATGTCAGAAGGGCAGACTCTGATGCCAGGCGACATCCTTGCGACGGGAACTGTAAGCCAAAAACTGCACCATGACCATTCTTTCTCGATTACTAATACCAGATAAGCCTGCTGGTGTCGGCATAGGCAAGAAGCCACCCGTCTACCTCAATCCCGGAGACACTGTTGCCGTGTCAGTCACCGGTCTTGGCACCTTGACAAATAGAATTGGAGACCCGACTTCCACCAATCCCATTATCGCTCAGGTCGCCAGTATCTCCCACCTGAAGCACAGCAATACTGCCAAAAGTATCGACTCGGTGCAGTTGACGCAAATCAATGGCAAGCCCTTGTATTACCGAAACGTAGGCAACAAAGCAGGACCACCAGTCGTATTTGTGCATGGACTCGGAGGCAGTGCAGAGTTTTACACGCCGCTCCTCCAGTCTCTTGGTATTGAGAAATCACACTCTCTGCATTTCTTTGATCTTGAGGGTCACGGCTTATCGCCAACATCACCGCTGAGTAGACTTAGCATTGACTCTTTCGCAGCAGACCTCAACGCGGTCTTGAAGAACGCACACATCACGTCTGGCGCTACCATTGTGGCACATTCCATGGGATGCTTGATTGCAATACAAGCTGCTCTATCACAACCTGAAAAGGTTTCCAAACTTATTCTAATCGGTCCCCCGCCCTCTCCACTCCCCGACGCTGGCAGCACTGCTACCTATGCTCGTGCCGAGAGTGTGCGCACCAAAGGTTTGGCGTCCGTTGTCGATGCCATTGTGAGTACTGGCACGTCAGAAAAGTCGAAAACCTTGAATCCGCTCGCGATAGCGGCGGTACGAATGTCGCTCCTTGGTCAAGACCCTGAAGGATACGCGAAAGCCTGTTCAGCGCTTGCCGCGGCAAGATCCCTCGACTTTGCTGCGGTTCTAGCAGACACCTTGATCGTCACCGGCAGCGAGGACAAGGTTTCGCCACCGCAGTTGTGTGAGAAGTATGTGAAAGAGTTGAAAGGAAGAGCAAGCCTTCAAGTGCTAGAGAGTGTAGGTCACTGGCATGTATTTGAAGATCTGGAGGGTGTAACAAACGCCATACAGAAATTCATTTGATTGTTGGGTACATTGAGAAAACTGCCTTCGGGCGCGTTCCAGATTCCTTCAGAACCACGAATGAACTATGGAAGATATGAAGCACATTCAAGCTCTAATCGATGTTTCAAAGAGAGTCTCTCTGTTCCGGCACGGCATATCCCTTGGGATAACGTGCATAAGTAACGATATCACTTTGATGAATTGAAATGGCCTGCATCTTGTTTTATTTCCATGATTGCTTAAACGCAAGATTTGGCGCGCAATAAGACTACTCATACAGCATCGCAGATGAGCAGCAGGATTGATTTAAAGACCGGTCTGTGTTATTTTTTCTAAAATACGACTACCCCACAAAGAAACGCCTCAGAGCGAGAGAATTCAATACTTCTACTGGACTGCAAGCAGAAGAATGGGAAGAGGCATCACAACAGCTACGAATAGCCCCACTTGAACATATTCAATTGAGATATGTCTCTAAGTGCACTTGAAAGAGCTGATCTTGTCGTTGAGGCCGTAGTCGTTCAAGTTGAATATACCAGACCAGGGGCAATGATTCCGGACTTGGAGGAGCCAGAGCAGTTATTGTCCCTATCATCGAGCTGTGTTAGCAAATTGGCCATGCATAGATCGCTTGGTCTACAACATGCACCCAGATGGTACGGGAATAGCCATCAGGTCCGAGGGAGCTGATGCTGTCCTGGTAAGGCGAGTTCAGGTTGTCTGGAATATTGTGAGCGGAGTCTTCTTGTCTTGACATGACTATCGTGGCTGTCTTACAGC
Source organism: Phaeosphaeriaceae sp. SRC1lsM3a (assembly GCA_001644525.1). Lineage (NCBI taxonomy): Eukaryota > Fungi > Ascomycota > Dothideomycetes > Pleosporales > Phaeosphaeriaceae > Phaeosphaeriaceae sp. SRC1lsM3a. The sequence goes on along the minus strand of KV441713.1, from coordinate 825,645 downwards.
ATGTGCCAGTTTGGCACTCGATGTTCACGCATTGGCCCTTAAAGTTGGCATCGGTGCAGACGAAAAGGTGGCCGGTTGCGCGTCTAACATTGGTAGGTGAAATAGTGCCCTGCACCAAGATAGTATACTCACTTCTCTACATCCCGCTTCGCTGATGTTACAGGCTCCGCCGTAATACTCAAGCTCTGAGCAACGGGAGCACCGTTGGCGTGGATGGCAACACCAGGTGTGAGCGCGGTCGAGTCAAGGGCGGCACCAATGGCGACCGACACAAGGCTGAAAGCCGTGGCGAAGTTCGTGATCTTCATGCTGGATGTTGAGTAGAAGACTTTGGCTGCTGCGCAAGTCGGGGGCGTGGTAGAAATGTAGTGAAGAGCGAAGTGAATAACGTGGTGAGGATAGAAGCACAAGAGATGATGTTGGCCCATACTTATACCAGACCATGTGGTCCGGTACATTACTGAAGAATCAAAAGAAGACGTTTTCTCTTCTTGTACAAGACTCACCGGATCCTTCTCGGGATCATGCACGCAGCTGATGGTAGTGAGAGCAGTCAAAAGGATGTCGCCGAAGCCCCGCCCGATGACCCGTGCTTGAGTGAAGCATAATCTTCTTCCAGATGTTGGAAAAGCGGCAGAAAGTCAATCTTGATGGTTCATTTCAAGCACGACTACAAGCCCGCTGCAAGTATTCAGCTTCCCCATACTTAACACCATGCACCGCTAAGTTCCACCATGACTTACGTGTAAATTCGTTAGACTTCTTGATCGCAAGCCAGCGATAGATGCCACATTCGAGCGGGGATCTTCACGGCCGGTGTGAGCACATAGTTCATTCAGCGATTCGTAGCATCACGTGGGTAGTAAGCATGCTTGTCAGATCGTGTTTACACGCCAAAAGAATAGTAATCTTGTCTCGGTAAGTTTCTGGAGTGTTACAGGAACGACATTCCTGGGGCGCGGCTGTTCACGCCTTGCGGACACCATTTTGTATGCGGATACTGGTTGTACAGAATAAAAGCGTAAGTCGTCGGGAGAAAATAAGGAATTAAGGAGAGCTCTATGTAAGCCAGCTTCTTCGTAAGGCGCCGCTGCGCCGCCTCTTGTAAACAGGGGAGTGTTCCAAATGTGGGACAAACGGCGTCCCAGATTGGCGCACATCAAGACGAACTACGGCTAAAACTATTTCTATACTAGCTTTTCTTATTATCGGGTTCTAGATATAATCTTAAGGGCAGACTTAGATTTACTTTATTGATGTAAGTCTAAACCATCGTAGAGGGACCGGGGAAATGTGTTTGATGTGGCTGAGGTGGCTAAGGTGGCTGAGGGTTCAGAAGGGGTGCTCGGACCCGTAGAAGCGAGGCGCATGTAATGAGACAGTTGAAAGGCTACCGGGAGAACAACGAACAACACACCTCTCAATCCAATACATATAATTCACATCAAAACTTGATGGGCACTTGGAGCTGAAGAATTCTCCATGACAAGACTGAAGATGTTGTAAGTTAACTTATAGGTATACACAATGTGAACGTTATAGGAACATGAAATAAAGTGGAGAATATTAAGCATTCCGAAAAAAGCTATCACAGTATATACGCAAGTGCCTACGCAGAGCGGCAGGTAAACGGCTTATGTGCAGTTCCAGTCGTTGTGAGCTTGATAATATCCGCAATCGTCGCATACGATCCGGCACCCAGCGTGACGATACCAATAACAAACGCCAACATGCAGGCAGCGCTCATAGCCAGGTTCTCCTTCGCAAAGGGGCTGCCCCTACGTAAGAGACGATACCACATCACCGCGGGGATCCAGAATGAGAAGCCAGAGACGAACAGCGCGGACGCAAGGGACAACAGGTCGGAAAAGATGGGAATAGCTTCGGCAATAACCCACGCGATGATCGTGAAAATGCAAACGAGCACGATCCAGGAAGCCCAGCCAGCGACGGTGTTGATGTATTTCAGCACCGAGTTCTTGAACATGCGGCCGTGGATGTAGCGCAGGGCAACGGTAGTGTTGATGCTGCCAGAAATGAAGATAACAGGGAGTGCAACGCCAAACGCAATCTTTGAGACAAGCGTGCCGGCGGATAGAAGTGCTGGAGAATCTACACTCTTGCCGATGAAAGCGTAGCACAGGGCGCCGGTAAGCGTGTAAATACAGATCTGAATAACGCCAGAAGCCCAGATGGACTTCATGTATTCCTGGGGCGTGTGCATTTCGTCCATAAAGCTGAATTGACCAATGGCAAAGCTGAAGGCGAAGATGATGTTGGAGACGGCGACGAAGGCTTCGGAGAAAGTCAAGTCTTCTTTAGGCCACGCTGACCAGTCCACAGCGGACATGCCGCCAGTCTTGTCGCTGGCCTGAACACCGGTTGCTATAATCGTGATACCGATCGCGATTAGGATAGAGGCAAAATCGATGTAACCCAGGATCGCTACTTCGGAGAAAGAGGGGGGAATGGCGAGAATCAGCAAGATGATGGCGGAGACGGCGGAGAAGACAATGGAGCAGACGTGACCGCCGTTGATGTTGATGAGCGCGATACTGCCCGTCAGCGCGTGCGAACCGACGACCATGACGAGTTCGAGCACCAGCGCGGCACCGAAGAGTTCGTAGCCGAAACGGCCGAGCAGAAGGCGACCTGCATCGGCGTAGGACGCAACCTCCGGGAACTTCAGCTTCACCTGACCGACGATGTAACTGGTAAAGATGGCGACGCAGCCGAGCCCAACGGTGAGCAGGACACCAGGGAACATGCCGAGGGTTGCGTAGGCCTGGGGTAGAGAAAGCGCGCCGAGGGCGATGGCCTCGACGATGGTGACGACCGCGAGGCGCTTCCAGCCCAGGCGATGAAAGTGAGCATCGCCGTCTTTGGCGATTTGTTTGGCACGCTGCGAGTCCCAGACCTCGCCCTCGCCGAACACTTGGTTGTCAGCCATGTTGTTGGAGTCTTCGTAGTTCTTCTCGTTCTTGCGTTGTGTGGACGAGATGTGGTCGGACATGTTGAGATGTGTGAGAGACGAGGAGTGACAGAAGACGGCACTGAGAAAGCTAGGAGATGTGGACCTCTAGAGTCCGGTAGCGAGAGTTATAGGACCGAAGAAGAGCAGACAAGAAAGCAGAGCGAAGACACCGACCCCTCTCCACATAGTGCGAGATGCCCCATGGTACATATATATGCAGGCAGGTTCCCCGCAAGCTCGCCGGAAGTAATGGAATTGACATAACAAGATACCGTTATCTTTTCGTGTGGAGAACGAGCGTACATGTCGGCATCTCGGTCGCACTGTGCAGCGTCTGAGCGTCTCACTTGATGCTCACGATGATTTTGGTGGTGTAATACGAAGCATTCGAGAAGCTTTGGGCCTGACTAGGCATGCAGACCCATGCGAGCCATCGCGGTAGCCTTTCCTGAAAGCGATACATAGGCGAGATGTTTTAGCTTGTACAAGGATAGCCGCCCACTCAACGGCTGCACTATCGCTTGGCTGAAAAACCTTGATGTACTACTTCGGAACAAGGTGGATTTTGTGTGTCTTTAGATTCTTCATTTAAGTCCAAGCTTGACCATTCGAAGCATAGATGTGGCCGTTTTTGGCCGCAGCGTTGCATTGCGCGCATGCGCATTACACATCTTTTCCAGGATGCGACCTGCAATGATGCGGTTATTCAAGGCGCAAGTTGACCGAGCAGGAAGAAGAGTTCAGGAGATACTCGACTACGGTTCGCTAGTTCCTCCCTTGCAAATCCGCCTGCCTCCTCCTCAAATGTTCAAGGAAACCTCCTCCGAGAGCGACCATATCGATTCTTTTCGACTCCCACCACCCCTCCTGCGCGCTGTCCGAAGTACCTACATAGACCTCTCTTGGATGCAACCTAGCACATGGCCACAGCGTATGTGGGCGCATGGAAAACGTCGCGATGAGCGGGTAGAGTTCCTCAAACACCAAAGTCGATAACACTTTCATTTCACCCCTGTAGCCGGGCGCCGTATGATCGATGAGGTCGCGAGGCAACTGTTCATACGCTGTATCGATGAGACGGACGTGTCCGCCGTTATCACCGAAGCAGGGACCATATGGAGGGGGCGGTCGCATTTCTTCCTCCTTTGGCGTAGAATAAGAAGCATAAGATTGTTTGTCGACGACAAGGAAGTCATACGACCAGAAGCGGCCGAGTGTGGGTAACATTGTGAATGCGGACTTGAAGTGTCTTTTGGCTGCTGCAATGTCGCCTTCCGGAATGTTGTGCTCCCTTCCGTCGACGAAGTGGATGCTTGCACTTGCGGCAATATCTTCGTAGCCCTGGATCCAGTCGCCTGATGTTTTCATGTCCGATTCGAGCTTTGCCTTGAACGCCGCCCACTCCGCGTCTGTCTCGCTGTACGTGAGCCGGTAGCATACAAATCCGAATTGGTTCGGTTTCCAGTTCTTGTTCTTGGCGTAGAAGTCCATGCGCTCCCGGAGGATGGCAATCCAGTTCTCTTGGCTAGTCAGCTGTGGTGCGCCACGCAGCGCAGCTCTGATCTCGTCGCGATTTTGTTTCCCCTCGTGGTAGTGTCCGATCAGATTCTCGGTGTCGCGAAACCTTGGATGCGCCGGATTCTTGAGGTACTCAAGCCTCTCTATCAGCGATGGATTAGAACTGAAAGTACTGGCCATCTCCGCATTGGCTTTGTCCTCCGTGTCCAAAATTGCTGCTTGGTGCTTCCACGACTTCGTTTCGAACATCTTCACGAACATGTTCTTTCGTTGCGGCACTGTTAGATCTGTGAACGAGGATCCAATAGTAAAGCCCCTGAAACCAGTCATTGGTATGCCCATGGTATAATCGAGCTTCGTCAGCGTTCCTCTTAGATCTTGAACGCATTCGTAGTACGCCTTTCCTGCCTCACCTATTGCAGTCTGATCCTCTCCTGCAGCTTCGAGCGCTTCTTCGTACCTGATGAACGCAAATTCTTGGATCTCGTCGACACGGTCCACAATCCATCCATGGGCTCGATTAGACATGGTTGTCCATGCGTCATGCCAGTACTCATACCACATGCCCGCAAGGTCAAGCTTCTCTGTGATGCCATTTTGCACGCGCCGAGCATTGGCGGCGCGTTCAAAAATGACAAATTTGCCAACCATCCAGTTGAAAGCGTCACGTGTCCGGCTCAGAACCTCTTCATTGTTGTACCACTGGAAAATGGCGTGAACATCATTCATCAGTTCAAACAGGTTGCGATAGTTTGCAGGGTCGTCCATCTGGCGCTCTAGCCATCGGTCTCGGCTTATAGGCACCATGCCAAGCTCGAGCTTTGCTTTCAACGGGCGCAAGCGTGCGGGAAATTCCATACGTGGTGCCGACTTCAGGTCCGGAATCTGTTGTCTTGCGAACAGCGGTCCAACTTCATCGTAAACACTCTTTGTAGACGTGTTGAAGAAAAGAGGAGCCCATTCGCTGTAGGGCTTCGCGAGAAATGTCCACTCCTCCGCTGTCAGTAAGGGAAACGATGGCTGACCACCAGCAAGGCGACGTCCACCGAAGGCATAATCTCCAAAATCGCGAAGATGCCGTGAGGGCACGAGATCCTCCACTTCATCGGTGAGCGGGTATGTTTCGGAATTTTTAGGGCAAGCTTACCATATCGCAGAGCTAGCAGCTTCTCATGGCTCCAGTTTGCGTGATCGCCAAACCAATCTCTTGAGAATTGTTCAGCCGCGTTGATGTCTAGATTCCTCAGACTCTCCTCCATGTTCTGGGACTGTCCGGACATATTGCGGCGTGGTGAGGCAAAACGAGAAGTGCTTGGAGATTGTGCGGTATATCTTCGGAGAAGTGGTGATGTCTGCAGTCCACAACGAGCTCTCAAATCACGCGGAATGCCTTTTCTCGATGCTCTTGCAATTTGAACGATCGAACGCATCCTATATAGTAAGGCCAAGGCTGCGCTCACGACATGTCACGGAGCGCGGGAGATGGCGCTGGATATGGGGCTGTTGCCTTTAGGCTGTGCCGCACTAGAGCCAAAACGGAGACGAGCTTGGACCACTTTCGCCCCTGATTGCTATTATTGTCTGCGAAGTACTACTATGGAGGCGCCTTCCGTGTGGACATCAAGGCAGCAGCTAGTGCTGCCAGTAGGCTCATAAATAGTATGAAGAGCGTTGATGGTGATAGCGGATAGCTCCACGCGTCTCCTGGACTTGCTCTTCGCATCAACGATGAAGATGTTATGCTGGTCGGCGCTGTCGAAGGTTGACCCGGATGTGTAATGTCGGCCTTCACTGGTGGCTCTGGTGTGGATGCCGGCTTCACTCCCACTCCGCTGTGATCGGTGCTCCCAGTGACCTCTACCGGGTTTGTCCCGTCAAGGACCTTGGGAGAAGCCATCCTTTGCTTCCTCTCCTCTTCCATGAGGTAGCTCTCCACTTCATCCTGATCCCAGTTCCTCGCGATCTGAGAAGGTGTCAGTCCGTCGGCGTTCTTCAGATGAAGTGGCGCACCAGCTTCAACGAGTTTCTGGCAAGCCTTGAGGTCGCCAAGTGCAGCTGCCCAGCTCAAAGCTGGATGAAGCAGGAGGTTATTAGGATCGATCTTTGTCTGCGGCTGCGCAAGGAGGAACAATGCAGTGCGTGTCCAACGCCTTGCCCATGCAGTTTCCCATGGCGTGCTGGTACCAAATGCGTGATTCACATCGGCCCCATGCCTAGCGAGAGTCTTGACAATATCTTCGTCGCCTTTCTGGGACGCGAGTGTAAGCGGTGTTCGGGAGAAAGAGTCTATCGGATCGACAAGCGCGCCTGCGTCCAAAAGCAGTTCGACCACTTCCAGTCGTGAGGCTTCGCAAGCACAGTGAAGTGCATTCATATTGAACCCTCGCGTCGCTGCATTTAACTCTTCTGCAGTCGCCTGCGAAATCCTTGTCTGCACCGCTTTGATTGATTCGAACTCCACCGCAGTAGCAAGTGAAGTCTTGGGAACAATTTCGAACGTATCGGCTTTGCGTATAGACTCGGTCTCTGAGGGTTGTTCGGATGTCGACTCTTGTTCACGTGCTTTGCGCAATACATTAAGAATGTCGGTCCAGCCTTCCTCTTGTGCCACCCGAACAGGTGTGTATCCAGCATTATTCCTAATATCGGATCGAGCGCCAAACTGCAGTAGGACTTTGGCCGTAGCGATGTAGCCATGACCAGCTGCATCATGCAGAGCCGTCTCTCCTTGAGACCCCTGGGTATCGACATCGAGATCTGTACATGTTTCAAGCAGGTATCTCAGGACCAGTACCTGCCCATTGATAGCGGCCGCATGGAGGATAGTCCTACCGAGCATGTCTTTGAACGCGTAGTCCGCATCATGTTCTAGCAGGAGCTTGACCGTGTCGAGGTAGCCGTAGTCTATGGCTCGTTGCAGTGCTCTTCCGCCCTGGTCATCTTGGAGCTCAGTGTTTGCGCCGGCATCGAGTATCAGGCGCAGGGTTTCGACGTATCCATATAATGCTGCATAATGAATAGCTGTGTACATTGAGTTATCTTGATGGTCCACATTAATCTTGGGATGCTGCAAAAGCTCCTTAACACATGCGGTTTCGTCATCCCAGGCAGCCAGAAGTAGACAGTTTGTCCCCGAGTCGGGTAATGCCATGTTGACATCGATATCATGCCTTTGCAGGAGCATCCGCACCGTGTCTGGATCGCTATTCCAAGTTGCCAGCATCAATGCGGTGTAATTGTTGAATGCTTTGTACAGCGCGTTGATTGCCACGTCTTTCTCTTGCAGTATTCTCTTTGTCAATTCGTGACGTCGGTGTTTTACGGTACCAAGAAGTGCCGTGGAACCCCTATGATCGATCAGGTGTGACAACGCACCTGCTTTTAGTAAGATCTCGGCAGTTTGAGCGTGGCCTCGAGCACACGCGTATATGAGCGGCGTTGTTGCAAGCGAGTCGCGAATGTTTGGATCCGCACCCTCCATGAGCAATTGCGTGACGATATGGTCCAATCCAAAGTACGAAGCGAGGTGCAGGGCGTGGACTCCGCCCGAAACGTCCCAGCTGTCGTCCGATTCGGTGTCCACATACCAGAGAGCCTGAACCGAGGCTTCTAACAAGGACGTGTTACGGAGGAGAAGGAGTGCCTGAGGCGAAATGATTTGCGCATCGCAGCTCCGTGCATGATCTGCCCAGAAAAGACTGGCATACCCGTAAAATGGATAGGTTTGTAATCGAGTCTCGAAGGTCTCGCTTGATGTATCGTCGCATGGACCTGTCTCGAATGTAAAGAGCTGAAGATACGTGAGACAACTTTCTGCAATCTCGACATCCCCATTGGGAAAGAGAGTGGTGCGACGAGTTGTGAAGTAATCCTCGGCCGTCTTGTGGGTCAGCCGGACTCTCTCGTTTTCGTCGACGATGACAATGCCCGCACTCAGAGACGTCAATACTTTGGCACTTATTATATGGCCAGTTTGCATCTCTCGCGCGCCTCGAGAGATTGCGATAGCGTGTTCCAGTTCCGCGATTGTAAGTGGGCGTTTGGAGTACGATACCCATTGCAGTAGCCTCATCACGGCCCGCCGACGATTGACGCTGAGCTTTGCTATTCTCTCTAATGCTTGCTCATATGTGTCGTTTATCCCTTGTGGCAGACTGCTGAGGGCGATTTCAATGTCCGAGGTGGTAAGGCAATCGGCCAAAGCATCCATATGGAATCTAGCAAGGAGGAACCTTGATAAAAGACGTGGTCAGTCGCGCCTATCTACAAAGACGATGCAACTTACATGTCTTTCGCATTGTCGATGATCTCACTAAGAATTCGATCTTGCAGATCTTGGTTTCCTCCGATGATCCTGTTCAAATCTTCCTCAAGTCCGATGCGTCGCACGACGTAACTCTCGATATCTTCTGGCTGTGCGGAGATCCGCATCTTCCTACTGCTGTACCTCTTGGTGAATGTATGTTGGTGGGATGATGCATTATCTCGCCGGCAGTCTTCGCAATAATCGAAATCGTAGCAGTCTTCGCAGTGGTGGTAGATCTCGGGGGAGTCCTTGCTACATCCGTCGCATAATACTCCTATGGTGCCAAACCGGCTAGCTATGCTCTCAACTTTTCTCGAAGTGACCATGATCTTGGGTCGACCTTGGAGATTGTACACGATGTCCAGAATAGTGGTACGTTTCGATTCCTCCGCAAGTTCGTCGAGCGCGTCAATAATGATATAAGTCTTGGAGTTTAGCGCTGTGACCGCGTTCAAAATCTCGAGGATTTCGCCCAACTTTGGCTTTGTCCCTGCCGCACTGTGCTCTTTAAACTTTTCCTGCAATTTATGGGGAACGCTCTTGTGCGACTGCACGACCTGTTTGAGCAAGCTGCCCACAAGGTTCTCGACAGACTGCGAGTCCATTGTATCATAACTACAAAAAAGTACCAGCACCAATGCTTGCTCGGGCTTGTGCATTCGCTGGAGCTCGTTGACCGTGCTCGAGGCTAGAAAGGTTTTTCCGGCGCCTGGAATACCGTGGCACCATAACCATCGATCATTTCCATGTGTCCAGCTTGTAAAGAGCTTACTAGTAAAGAACCAGCTCCCAGTTCCTGGGGTCGCGGTGATATTGCTTTGCTTCTCCCTGCAATTTAAAGGTGACAACCAATCCAGGATTGCCTTGAATTGGCTGTCCGTAACCGTTTGTTTGACTTGCGAGATGTCGGCTCGCATTTCCCTTGCTACTGCAATACTGGCTTGATTTGTGACGAGTAGTATTGACGACTTGAGCCTCTCGATCCGGGCAACGGTTCGATCTACGTAGCTTTGATCGAGTGGCCATCTCAAAGTCTGTACTAGCTTCCCTCTTTTTGAATTGCTCGTCGTAACCTTCTTGTAGACCTCCTCCAAGGCTGTTTGGAGCTGATCAAAGACCCCATTCGGCTCGGCTAACGTATCGATCGGCTTCATCCAGGATGCGTCTTGGCCGGCATTTGATGGAGCGAACTGGGTCTCTAGGCCTCTGAGGACCATCCACAACACCGTAATCTCGTCGCATAGTCTTCGGCGGTCTTGGCCCCCTTCTTTGATCGTATCAAGGACCTTCATGATCTTGAAGGAGGCATCCGCCAGCTGCACAATGCTAGAGGCGAGCCCCACTACACTTAACGGATCCATGGCTCGCAGGCCCAGGCGAAGGGAATGACAGATGACGGATAGGAGTTGTGTTATCGCATTAATGCCATGTTTGACTGGCCTTGGTGTTAAGGCTATTTCGATGCAGCCATAGCTAGAAGCGCAGAACCGGCAGAGTTGTAGCACGAACAAAACTTGCGGCTCGAGCCGCTCAGCGTTATTTCAAGGAACCCCGCAAGCATTTGGCCCCCACACTAGCACAGGGGACGGCATAACGGATGGCAAACCTATCATGCTTTAAATAGTTGGAATAGACATTTCCTTCAATAAACAATACGAACAACTGTTCTGTGCCCGCTTTGTTGTCTGAGGTGTTCGATTTTCGGCGCGTAACTATCGGCAATCGAAATGTTGGCGGTGCAAAACAAGCGCTTGAGCCGTTCGTGAGGCTCAAGTTCGGCTGTGTTCTCACACACCATTTCCTATTAATCCGCATGTTGTGGCTTGCACCACCCGAGCTTCTTTGTTTACGAAAGTGGCTGGGAAAAACGGGTCATGCCTTCTAGCCACTTCGATTGCGTGCGCGCAACTGTCGGGTAACGAAGCGAGCACAACGCGCGAGGCGAAGGTTGGTGATAGGGAGTGGGCCTGGATGCGTCGCCCACTTACAGCCATGGGCCATCATCAAATCGCAGAGACATATCCGTGATCAAAGCAATGAGGCTCTGGGACCAGAATCTGGTTCGAAATGAATTCGAGAATGTTCCTCGTACTTGACGTGAATGGGATGAAGTCTAGGCAGCGTTGAATTGGTTTGCGAGATGTTTTTCGATGACGTCGCGGTAACACAAACTCGATAGGCAGCATTAGGCCGGTGCTCATTCTGCCTGTTCCACCAACTAAACTCATCTCGGGCATGTCGTATTGGCTCAATCATTGACTCTGTATCGCTGGCGGCGCGCATCATGTTTGGCATACCAATACCAACCAGCAAGGAGTAAAGTGTCATGGCTTCTTGCACAATGGGCTGCTTCGTCAGCTTTAGTGAGCAGGCTAGGAAAGTAAGCACAACGTGCATCGGCCCGTTTGCTTGCGCAATGCTTGTTGTAACGGCAGAAGCGCTTGCAGACTCCGCTCCGCACGATGGAGATGTAGGCGGAGTCGGAGTGAGCATCTTCAAGTTGCAAGTTGCGAAGACACAAGTCGTGAAGACGAGGGTGATATATATAAATTACAGGATGCAGCATCAAATTCACAGTATTCATCGCGCGCAGCTTCCAAGTCTTCGTCATACGTAATCGATTTTAGCATTCGCACAAACAAGTCAATCAACCAGAGTTGAACACCATGAGTCCACGCATTCTGATCACAGGCACGACAGGTGAGTATGAACACTTGCAATGACTGGTGCCCACGACACTAATGTGGGATTGTCTTCAGGGTATGTTGGCGGAACCGTTGTTGGTCCACTCGTGAGGAAGCACCCCGAGTACCAGGTTGTGAGCCTTGTCCGCACAGACGAGCAAGCCACCATTGCCAGATCCGCTTTCCCAACCGTAGAGACGGTGATTGGGGACCTTGATAATAGCACGGTTCTCGAAGCCGAAGCCGCCAAAGCGGATGTAGTACTCAGTATGTTCCTTTTCAGCTCATGTATTGATGCATCTAACACCACCATAGATCTCGCATCTGCCGACCATATTGCAGGAGTAGTATCGCTCATCAAGGGCGTCGCACAAAGCAATAACAAGAATGCCGTCGTTATCCACATCTCTGGCACGGGCATCATGACTGACATGTCCAATGGCCCTGGGAACCCAGCTTCAAGGGTGTACAACGATACGACGCCTTCTGACGTCCAGGATATCTTGTCCTTCGATATGTCGCGCATCCATCGCGACGTGGAAGCCGCTGTTGTCGAGGCAGCAGCAAAGTACAACGTAAAATCAGCCATTCTTAGCCCGCCCTTGATCCATGGTATTGGCAAGGGCCCAGTGAGTAAGCGGAGCATCCAGATCCCAATCTTGATCGAGAACATTCTACAGCGGGGGGCTGCGTTTCAGGTGCTGGAAGGGAAGAACATCTGGAACAGCATCCACGTTGACAATTTAGCGACCGCAATCGTTGTGCTCGTGGAAGAAGCCTTGAAGGGTCCGGAGAGCAAGGCCGCGTGGCTGCCCGAGGGCTACTATTTTGCGGAAGACGCGGAATTTGTATGGCCCTCCCATTTCATATTCACGTATCGCCGATGTACTGACAATTCAACAGCAATGGAAAGACGTGAGCGTTGCCATTGCGAAGACTGCGCATGCAAAGGGCCTTCTCAACAGCGATCAAGTCGACAAACTCACCGTGGACGAGGCGACAAAGATGCACCCATGGGCACCGATTCTATGGGGCGGCAATTCTCGCGGCACAGGGGAAAGGCTGAAGGCACTTGGATGGAAGAGCGATGGCAGGAGCATTTTCGACAGCATTCCAGAAATGATTGATGCGGAGGTCGGTAAGCAAGGTCAGGGTCAAAAGTTGACATTCGCTTGAAGCCTGAATCGTGAACTAAGATGACGTCCGCATTCAGCGCATCGCCATCTAGGCAATGTCTTATTAGTGTAGGACTTGAATGCCAGAAGCATGATTTCACAACACGGATTATGACGTGAATGGTGACAGTCCTATATGATGTATTGACGCTATGCAGGATAGCCATGTCGAGTGACGTGTGTCACACCTGAAAAGCAGCATGCTGTAAGGCGTTGGTTGGGCATTGACATCAGACTTTGATGTACGCGACGTTAAAGGAAGACTTAGCATAGCTGTAATCCTCAAAAATCACGCCCTGGCCTTCAAAGCATCGAGCACTGCATCTAGACTCTTCTGGTCTGCCTCCAAGTTCTCCTCATGCTTGTTGACCGGGAACCCATCATCGAGCCACGAATGCATGTCTCCACCTTCCTCCGCTTCAGGCCAATGCGTCGGAAGAATTCCGTTATCGAAGCATACATATCTCCTTGGTGAGATGTCAACGCCGCAGGTGTCTCGGTATTCCAGGCCGTACGCAGGCCCGCGGTACGACGACCCGTAGCCGAATCGAAAGTCGGCAAGGTTTGGTAGCTCCTTCGCAATGCGATCGAAATGTTGACTCCATTTCCCACCATACGAAAAACTCTCGCACCAGCTGTCGTCCTCCTCGGGCATCTTAGTCCAATCATGCGTGCGGGTCTCCCACTCAGCCATGTTGTCGGTTGCGATGCGTATCCAGGAACCGATCATACAATTATGCAAGGTAAGTTTGCGCAGGGACTTAATGGCAAGAACCCAGTCGAAGTCGTTGTCGTGCGCAAGGGTGTAATATCCCAGTGCGAGTTTCTCGAGTTTTGAGAAAGCAATACCGCTAGGATCGAAGTAGCCCGGGAATGGTCCCCAGTTCTCCGACTGGCTGTAGATGGACAAAGCTTTCAGGTTGGCGGAAATAGGCTTCAGCCAGTGCGAACAAAAGTACTCCGGCCAGGTCTGCAACTCGACCTTAGTGTAGTCGTGGTCGGGGCCGTGCTCGTTGAATTCCTGCACCAAGGATATGTGCAGCTCCTCCAGCTGGCACATAACGTCACGGAAGAGCTCAGAAGTGGTGAAGTCAGGGAGGGGACAGTTCTGGAGGTTGACAATGGTTAATTTGCGGATCGTCCTGTTCTTGTCGTCCGCTGCCCGGTCCTTGATGGCCTGGAATATGCGCCTCAGCACATCCTCGCGCTGCGCGACGTCCTCTGCGACGTCCTGCCAGTAGTCGTGGTCTCGACCTATGCATTCCGGAGTGAATCCAATCTCCAGAGACGTGAGATTAGGAAACTTGGAGAGTCCAGCGATGGCGTCATCGAAGCTCGGATGCTCCTCATCATCCTCATCGACTTCGTAGCGCTCTCTGGACGAGCCCATCCCGTGATCTTCAATATCTGGCTGCGTATGGATAATTGCATGGCGAGGGATACGCCGTACAACATCGTCCTGGCTGATGCTGCCCCAAGAATTGATGTGCTCTTCATCTGGAGAGACGAACACGTCTTTGAAGAGCTCATTGGCCGCGAGCTTGTCCAGTGATTTGCACGTCAATCGAATCTTGGACAAGTCCCGCCGGTCGTTAAGTTGTTTGATGACGTTCTCGACTAGCTCAGGGGCGAGTCGGAGGAGCTCGGAGTCGGGTTGTTCGGACATATTATTGTATAATCTTCGTCTGAGGACTGGGAATGCAGGACGTCTAACTTGCAGATACAGCGAAGTGATCCGTGTTTTATATAATAAGCGCATTCATGGAGATGGTTCCGAGACCAGCGACCTCGGGGGCGTCGGCCTGGAATTCGAAGGCAACAATTGACGCTATGCCTATTGCAGGTCGGTCTGGTAGCCTGAACTTCCGGCAACACGAAGCCTTCAATGTTGATACATAATATGGAGGTAAGATATCCTTTACCTCGGCCTGCTCCCAGATAGTCGGCCAGCTTCAGAATCTCCTCACGGTGAGCACCCCTTGACACAGCAACTCGCAGTAGTTGAGGGACGATGACATCACGACCCGGCGCTTGAATATTGCGCTGATGGCGACGGTCATGCACCATACCGAAGCTTACGAGCTGTGTACTTTCAACGATGCGATAGTCGGTTGTATAGAGTCTTTTTCCGATTTGAGATCATCCTGAGTTTAGATAGAGCAGTGGAACAGCATCAAGGTGGTAGATGTAGCTAGAGGTCGGCGCCGACTCACTGCAGATCAGAATGATGACTGAAGCGACTTAGATGTAATTGCTGTGGCCAGCCAGTAGTCGCAGTCAGTACGGTAGTGGCTTGCAGCCAGTCAGTAGTGACTTGCAGGCAAAAAATGTCTTCATCGACTACCTTCTGTTCAATGAAATGCGCGCCGACCTGTTGACCTGTCCTCTGGCCTGGATTGGTTACTGGAAGTTAGTGCGACATGGTAGCGTCGGTATGCGACTTGTTGGGGCGTTACAGCGACTGGGTGAGGACAGTACTGGCTAGGTGAGGTCAGTAGCCACTAGCAGGATCGTGACTTGGTGGACGACATTCTGACTCGGTAGGTCGAGACAGGAAAATAAGGACAACGCAACAAAACCATGTCAGAATCTCATACAACTTCAGGAATGATGCAATTGGATTATTTTCTATCAACGCAGCAAGTATCGAGACTATTGATGAAGGTCGTGGTCTCCAGCGACGGGGAAGAGATCCCGCCTCAACTAGTCGCAACTGACTCTGAGGATTGCGAGTGGTCAGAGCCACAGCATACCACAAAGAGGGCTGCACGATACTAAAAACTGCAAGCCGATTAAAAAGTGATATGGAATTACTCTTTGAAGATTTCATAGCTATTGCAGCATGTTGTGGTGGTTTGCAGCAGCTTGCCGCTTTTAGCCTCACCCAGTCGCTGCAGTCCGACTTGGAGGAGCTCAGCGCCTCTTTATCTGGCGCATCCCAACGCCGGATGGATGCCCCCAAAGCAGGGTAAATGGTTCAACGCGACTAAGCATTCATATTACAGGTGCTTCCAAGGTGCTGACAATCGAGGCTGAGCCCGTATTGGGGTTTGCAGAATCCTGACCATACAAACGGAGCAGCGAGGAAACTCCGACCTAGTGGAGGCGGATGCATCATCAACCTCAACGCACAACAACGCTGTATGTATAACCCAAAACTTGGGCAGCAAGTCGAATATATGCAAACATCCATATGCTCCCCGTTTTGATGGTCGCGACGGTTATATCCGAGCCTGTGTTGAGTTTTGTCGCATCCCGACCATACAGTCGATGCATCGTCGAATCCCGACACAGAGAGGACCAGCATATTCTCGCCATCTACAACTCACAACGCTTGATACATGCCACCAAACCTCGGGAACAGGCTGAATGCATTTAGATATCCACGTTCCAGGTGCTTGAATGGCTACAACAGCGATGTCTAGGTTCGGGCTGAAGATCATGGTGTCTCGACCATACTGTCGAGGCATCACGAAACTTCGACTTGCTGGCGCGCCGGGCATTTCCCTAATAACGCCTGTCAAAGTTCTATGAGTGCCGCCCAATCATGGGAAAACGATCTTCAAGATATAAAGTATCTAGCTCAGCCTTCAAAAATGATCTCGACGTTGTATGTCGACGCCCATTACAACCTCGACATCTCGACACGGTGAGGACGGAATCTCGACAGTATGAGGCAGATCTCGACACAGCCTCGCAAGCCCTTAACACGGCTGCAGACGACATACGATATGCAAAATGGTTGGTAGAGGCCTGAATATAACTCAGGAATGCGAAAAGACATCGTGACAGTCGTGTTAGGCTTCATCCTGGTGTTTGTAAAACTCCGACAGCCGTTTCCCGCACAAAACTTTACACATTGGACAATTCCATAGTGCTTCTTGCTCGTGAACATCGAGATAGATATGTATGTATGTGCTCGTCTCGATACATGATCAAGCCCCGGCTACGCGCTCGCTTTCTGCACGATGTTGTCGAAGCAGCTGTTCGTAGTGCTGAAAGTCCGGATGGTGGTAATCGAATGTTAGTGTACAGGTAATTGCAATAACCAGGAAACAAGCGCCAATAAGGTTCGAAAGATCATCGTATACATTCAGTAATATAGCTGAAGCAAGTGCTCCCAAACATCGAACGACCAAGTGCACTTCAACCAAGGTGATAACTTTGGCTTCGACTTCAACTTGGTGCATATGATGCACTAGGCTCCAGATGTGCGCTTTGCTCATCTGAATATTGATGGAGTCGACTTCGTTCGCGGCGCTGACGTGCATTCTGTCAATATCTAGGCTCGTATGATAGTAGTATCGTCTGACCAAATCTACGTTTTCGTCATATCTTCGGCTGTAATCTTGAATCTGAGTGACATCTGAATCTTTGATGGCCTGCATGGTTGGAGCGCCTGATGGAAACACCGCTCTAAGTTGCACTAATGTAGAACAATGAGCATCGGGTCCGTTTGGGGGTAAAACCTCGCGCAAAGAGATAGCTTGTTGCTTGGAGGTGTCTGTGGATAATTAATACTTAATAAGAAAAACAATGGAGCAGGACCATACCGGTGAATATCTCCATTGCGGCCACAACAGGAAGAATGAGCAGAAAGATTGGTGTGATCTGTCCGAAGCCCATACTGCGAGAGTCTTGGACGGGCGTTCCAAACCATGTCAGCCACCGGAAGTGTATGAGCTGCGTCAAGCCATATGTGAGCATGAATGCCAGCGATGGAGCTTGCGAGAGAAATGAGCGTTGATATACATGGTTTGACATGGTGAATAACAGTAAAATGTTGTGTATGAAAGAAAAATTCCGTTTTGGACTAGACTTCGTCTCGTCGCGCAGTTCCCAGATGTCTTGCGAAACGGATTGACGCACAACTTCTGTCAAAGCAGGACTCCACGGAGAGGGCGGCATTGGCTCTCTTCTGATTTTAATCACGAACATTCTTTGTTGAGCCGACCATCGCCTGTGATTGGCCTCATTGAGGACGTAGCTCCATTCGCTCAAAGACGCGTTGTTTAGTTCTCGGTATGATTGGTGGTTCCAGTTCCAGTTGCGTAGTTTAAGGGCAATTCTCCGGATATGTAACCCCAACTTTGCGGAAATCAAGCCAGTTCCAAAAGATCCGTTTGTGGGCAGGGTGTAAGACTTGATTATCCTGTCCTTATAGCTGTTCACAACGAATATTAACGTGGTGATCCAGGCGATGTAAATCACCCTCCCATATACTGATGAATCTACCGAAAAAGAATGACGTCCATCAATGTAGCACTGCACCGGGCGAGAAGAATCGCCATAAGAAAAGGATAGGTAGATGATTGAAAAGCAGTATATAAAAAGCCCAAGAAGCGCCAGCATGCCTGTGACCCTTCTATTCCGTGCATGAGGGCATTCGTGGAAGTGGTATCGCAGATTGTCGAGGGTGGCAAGGTGGGTGGTACTTGAGAACCATGCTAGTGCAAATGCGATCCTAAATTCTTCAATGAACAGCGTGCACTGGTTGGACACAGCTGCGACCAGTATAGCTAGCCCTACGACAAGTTGCTGGTCGCTTAAAGTAAGGATGAATTTTGTGAAGGACGTTTCACGTTGCTCCCGTGTCCGCTTCATTCGAATTGGTGTTCTTCTGCGGCGAAGAACAAGCTTTGACAATATGATCCAGCAGAGACCAATGAACAATACAGGCGGGCTTTCGGAGAGACGAGACCAAAGGCGCTGGAAATTGTTAATGAAAGCCTGATTCGTGTCTGTGATGCAAATGCAAGGGCATAGAATCCGTAAGATACGCGGCAATAACTGCGATCACAGTCATCACTGCGGAAAGCACAAACGCCACTAAGACCTTTCAGATACCAGTTAGCTAGTTATTGCGAAGGAAATAGGCGGGGCTGCGCACTCCATAGCCAGTAATGTCCGGATCTGGTCGTATCGCGTCGAGCGTTACGTTACAGTTGAGTTGGCTGCACCCCATGATTGAGATCTCGGGTCTGTAAGGCTAGAGTGCAGGCTGAAATTTTACTCTGTGATATCATCTATGGGGCGGCTGGGGCATTCATGTTACCACCAGCTGAACACAACCAGGCTAGATATTCTGACGAGTCAATGCTCATTCTCTGCGGCTGAGACGGGACTGTGTGACTAGCACAAGATGTGATTGGCCGACCGTGTCTCAGGCGGTCGCACGGCCAGCCTGGCCTCCTACTCATCAAGCTTGTCTACTCAAAGATGGCGTGTACTTAAAATTATAGGAAAAACCAGTCTCCACGATATGACATAAGATATAAGATCAAATTAGAGGGTCTCGGAGCTACTCTCAGTCCGAACGAAAGGCCGGTCGGACTCATGTTTGGTCTTGTGAGCCGCAAGGCTGAAGGTTGTCACTTGGAGGCGCATGCCAAGATCGTATGCAAGACAAGAAGATTGTACCGATCGCCGGATTGTGGCGTGATATAGCACAGAGTTAGACCCTTTACAGGTGGAACAGACTATGAGCTTCGCTAAAGATACGAAACTCGGCGCCTAAGTTGGGACCTGTGATCTGCAGCTATCTCAGAGTTCTGGCGCATGCAAATCTATGCTTTCCAACTTTTGATGATGATTATCGCAGCCTGATACCGTTAGCATACCAAACCTGTTCGACATGGCTCATGTACACACCTTCTCACCCAGCGCATACGCCGTGGAACTCGTATGCGAGCTCACCAACAGCGGCAGCACACTAATATCCACCACCCGCAGGCCTTTCAAGCCATGCACCTTCAAGTCTGGCCCCACGACACCACCAAGCTCTTTCGGAAGCATCGCCGCCGTGCAGCAAGGATGCAGAAAAGACAGTGTCATGCTGTCTTTGATGTATTCCAACAAGCCCTCGTCATCCTGAACCGCGGCGCCCGGACCGGTCTCCAAAGCACCGTATCGCTGCATGGTTGGGGTCTCCAAGGAGCGACGCAAGTATTTCAGGTGCACGAGGTGAATGTCAAAGTCGACAGGATTAGTTCCCGCGCGATAATCCAAAATAGGTGGTGCAAAATGATCAGTCAAATTGAGGCGCACGGTGCCTCGCGAGAGCGGGTGCAGAAGGAAAGCTCGTAAGCCAGCGCCCGTTGACCATGGAACCTCAATACTCGGTGCTTTGGGATTAGCATAAAAGTCCGCAAGTGTCGAAAGCTGTCGATCATAGCCCAGCAACAAGGTTGGATCGGAGTTGTAATCGTCCGGTAGATAAGAGTGAGCAACGCCGCTGGCGACAGAGGACCGTATGCTGTCAATGATCACAGGATAGTCGATGGTCATGTTTGGAAGCGACACGAAGATTCCGGTATTAGCCATGGCCAAGGTGTAAGGACCACGTGCAGGAGTCTCATTGAATCCTGCAGTTGCATCAGCAGCAAACGAGGTGTTGAGCATGTCGGTTGCTATTGGAGAAACGTTCACTGGTTTGGTGTAGTTCCAGTTGAGAGCTGGGCCGCTGTGGTCTTGCAAGTTTGATCCAACTCCCGGCAGCTCGTGGAGGACAGGGATCCCTGCAGCTTCTAGTACCATTTTGGAACCAATGCCACTTCGCTGTAAGATGGTCGGAGTGTTGATTGCGCCGGCTGCAATAACGACTTCGGCATTTGAAGTAATATTCGCGAGCTGGTCATCGGCTAAGGATCGAACTTCGACCGTCGGCGGGCCATTTTCAAGCCCATTGGAATATACTACCCTCGTGACTTGATGCTTCACCAGCAAATGGTAATTTGATCTCGGGAGAATCGAAGCATAATGGCCAAGCCCGGAATGGGAACGCCGAGCTGTGACTGGATGCTGCGAGATGGGCATCCAGCATACGCCTTCCTTGTCGCCTCCAGCACATTCTTTGGAAGTCCAGATACCCATCTCGGTCCATGCGTCCCTCAGCAGAAAGTGATCCGCCCAAAGAAAGGGTGGAAGGCTGGAATAGATCGGCGTGGACCCACCAAAAGCGGAGATATCCCAAGTATAGCCATGCTCTTTAACAACGTCCGGAGGTGGCTCGGTGAACGTGACGCTCTTTGAAGGGTCAACTCTCGTATTCCTTGCTCTCCAAAATTCTCACCTTCTTAAAGTAGGGGAATATTCCGTTCCAATCCCACTTGTGCTCGCTCTCGTCGGAATATGGACTGCTGACCTTTGCCCATGCGTCGAAGTCAAAACGTGACGGTCTGTCGAAAGCCATTCCATTCACAGAACTGCTTCCTCCAACAGTCTTACCAATTGTAACGGCAGCTGTCTTGTTTTTCACGAGCGAGTTTGGCAGCGATTGTAGATTCCACGTCCCAGGCCTTGGCGCGGTACTCGGAGGTCCATAGATCAGATCGGGTGGGTCGAAAACTCCGCGCGCATACTCAATGTCTCCATATTCGACGACGAGAACGGTCTCTATGAATGAAGATTAGCGCTCATCACAGGAGAGCTTGCAAAGAGCCATACTCTCCGGGAATGCCTCGCTCAGGCGATCCGCGACCGTAAGACCTGCAGTGCCGCCTCCAGCGATAATAAAATCATAACTGTCCAGGAGGTCAGACGTTTGACGTTTGACGGCAGCAAATTGTGATGCTTCCACCACTGCGAGCAGCGAGCAAATCTGCACGAAACCACTCGTGCTCAGCATCGTGACTAGAAGTCGCAGTGGAACCAGATTTCTCACGGTAATTCATGCGCTGCGTCTTACTTCTTATACACTACTGCGACGATTTAAATCCTTCTACCCTTCTCCATCGTAACAATTTGCTTTGCGGTAGATGAACTGGCAACATGATGTGCTCAAGAAGTAAGCCCTAAGTGATCGATTAGCACGTAAGCGAGGACATTTAGCCTTCGTATTGACGGAAATACGGCGACGCATGGTGCGGTGAGAGGGTTGGCATTGGCCGAGAGCTGTCGCTTGTCGCTTTAGGTGAGGGGTATGACCATTCAGGATGAAGTACGGGACTAGGCACTATATGCAGGGCGCGGCGCGGGACGAGGCCGCTCCTTCAGGCGTTTTTCGCACTGTTGATCCTACCGTTCTTTGAGTGGTAGCGTAATTATTAGTCGTGCGGATGCTCGATCGCCCGTTGTTTGTGCTTCGCAGACATTACAGCATCAATAATCCAACGACGATTGATATTCGCAAGCGCGGCAGGAACACTCGGGGGGCTGCCTTTGTTCTTCGATCCTGGGACGTGTCAAATAATTTGAAGCCTTGTCATGGACGCTGATATTTGGGACTGCCAAACTATCGCACCTGACTGCCGTCGTACAGTATACCGATCAACGCATGTTGTCTACCGATTTGACAGATGTCGAATGAAGTTTGCAGTCCAGATCTGTCGTGGAACCAGCCTATGATGACAAGGTTGAAATGCGATTTGTTCTCTTGACACGCTGACTGTATGCGTGTTAGCGCTTGCTTGATCGAGGCATCATTCGACAACGCTATGATGCATGACCATGCGCAAAAGATTTCAATTGAAGTGGGTGCGACACTTCATTGGTAGGCAGACCTTATCATGAAGCCCGACGTAAAGGGTCGATGCGACATACCTCCATCTACTGGAACTGAATGCGGGGTAGAGGTTACTCCTGATGCTTATAAGTAGTCTCAGAAGGCTACGAATCTCAGCATACCAGCCAAAATGGCCTTATCCACGCAACTGTATGACCTCAGGTGGGTGCTCGCAATTGTGGTCGTAACGGTCTACGCTGCATTCAAGTATCGCACCTATCAGCGCCTCGCTGCGTTCAAGGGCCCCTTCAGTACCGGGTGGTGCGAAGCATGGCATTCGTATTGGATCATGGGAACGCGTTCGCATTTGGCCTACAAAGATGTCAACGACAAATATGGTGAGTGGTGGATGGCGGAGGTTTGGTGTTGAAACCAGCCCTGACGTAGAGGTAGGCAAAATCGCCCGTGTCGGCCCGAATGACTTGGTGACTTCATCCACGGAACTCCTTGCTCACATGAATGGTGTCCGTTCACCCTATGTCCGATCGCATTGGTACAACAGAGCGACGAGAGTGGAGCCTGGAAAAGACCACATCTTCAGCCAACTCGATGAGACGAAGCACCAAAAGCGGCGTGCACAGATCGCTGCTGGCTACTCGGGTAAAGAGAACCTGAACCTCGAGTCCGACATCGACGCTCGCGTGCAGGAGCTTATCCACCTCCTCTCCAGCAAGTATCTCTCCGATGATGCTCGTTCCAAGCCGTTTGACATCGGTCGTAAGATCCAGTATTTTGCCCTCGATGTCATCAGCACGATTGGATTCGGCGAGCCGTTCGGCGATCTCAAAGCCGATGCTGATCTGAACGACTACATCCAGTCCTCTGAGGAGGCCATGCTGGTCATGAAAGCTTGTGTCGGACTAGGACTGACACCGTACCTTCAATGGCCACCCATCGCGCGCATCCTTGGACCGAGCGAGAAGGACAAGAGTGGCTTCGGGAAAATGCTCCATACAGCGCGCAAGATCATCGACACTCGATTTACGAAGTCTCTTGGACGGTCTGACATGCTTTCATCTTTCGTGCGTCATGGTTTGAGCAAGGCAGATGTCTTCACCGAAGCCATGCTCCAGATCATCGCTGGTAGTGACACGACCGCAACGGCTCTCCGTTCCACCATGTTGTACCTTATCACCCATCCACGGGCGTTCACCAGGCTTCGCGCTGAGGTTGACGCCGCTGTCTCGTCTGGCGCGGCGCCGGCGGCTCCCGACATAGCGTCGGATGAATGTTTGAAGAACATGCGTTATCTCCAGGCCGTCGTGCGCGAAGGGCTTCGCATACACCCTCCTCTCACTGATGTCGTGCCCAAGAAGGTACCAGCTGGAGGCGACAGCATTTCCATTGATGGAAAGACTTATCATCTTCCTGGAGGAACTAACATTGGGTACAACGTCTGGGGATTGCATCGCGACACCGCCATCTTCGGAAATGATGCCGAGGTGTTCCGTCCTGAGCGCTGGCTTGTCGACGAAAAAGACGACGAGAGCGTGCGCCGGCTAGCTGAGATGCGACGGACGACGGAAATGATCTTTGGCTATGGCAAGTACCAATGCTTGGGTAAACCCATTGCTTGGTTGGAGATCACAAAGGTGATCTTCGAGGTGAGAAGGCCGTCGGATGTTTTGCTGAGGAACTAACGCATCATGCAGTTTCTTCGACACTTTGACTGGGCTATTTCGTTTCCCGATAAACCATGGGAGTCACGGAACTATATTGGTCTGTTCCTCCAAGACCACATGTACGTCACCATTTCTGAGCGACTGACTTGATCTCGGACCACGGTTCTTGTGGTATACTGCAGTGTAAGGGCAAAACTGTTCATCTCTATTGTTCCCTTGGGCTGCTAAGGTAAGCGATTCATCTCAAACCAAGAAAGCACTTCAAGATCTGCACAGCATTCTTCCTGTGGGGAAATATTGCAATCGCTATTGTTGTTTCTTGGGCTATCTGAATCTACATCATTTGACTGGCTTTTCCCCACTCGGCTAACATTCGTTGCTTTGGATACATGAGCTACTCCACAGGATAATGTTATCGGACAGCTACAACGCTACGATCCATGAATCACATTCTCGTGCCAAGCTCCCTACTTGCAGAGCCAAGCGTAACGCAACTGCCATATATATGTTTCTAGCGCATCCTAGATATAGGGCTGTTCCCTATAACAGTAAGCAATTACCCGGAACGAGTCATCGTAGATCTTCGGTCAAGATCGTACCACGTCGCTTCCACTCTCGGCTAAGATAGTTGCCTCGCTAGCGACAGTTTCATATATCACGGAGAATATTAGATTAACGCCATGAGATGCTTGTACGACAAGCGTGAACACCTGAAGGACATGGAGAAGAAGGTCAAGTATAAATCTTGGAGTTCATTGACAGTGTTTGTCTCAGTCAATCAGCACATCCATCGCTGAGTCTCTCTCTTGCACATCTCAAAAATGTATCTCAGCCTTCCCAAACTCGCCCTTCTAGGCCTCTGCGCCTCCGATTCCGCCGTCGCGCACTACCGCTTCAGCAAAGTCATTGTCAACAACAAACTCTCTGGCGACTGGGAATACATCCGCGAAAACAGCAACGGCATCATGCCGACCAAGCAATTCCTCAAGCCCAGCGATGACTTCCGGTGCAACTCCGGTTCCTTCGCCAATGCCGGCAAGACCAAAGTCGCCAAGCTCAATGCCGGCGACACGCTGGGCTTTGAGCTGTGGTACTACGCGACCATGAAGCACCCAGGACCGCTGACAATCCACATGTCCAAGGCTCCGGGTGATGTGAGGCAATATAACGGCGATGGGGACTGGTTCAAGGTGCATCAGGAAATTATCTGCCGTGGGCCAACTGGGGGATATTTGTCTGATACGGATTGGTGCACGTGGGACAAGGCGCAGGTCAAGTTTACCATTCCGCGCGATACGCCAAGTGGACAGTATCTTGTGAGGGTGGAGCATATTGCTATTCATGGTGCTCAGTCTGGCGATACGGAGTTCTATTATGAGTGTGCGCAGATTGAGGTCACGAACGGTGGGACGGGCAAGCCGGGACCGTTGGTCAAGATCCCGGGGTTGTATGATTCGAACGATCCGGCGCTCAGGTTTTTCATCTATGGCGCGAAGAACTATCCGTATACGAATGTTGGAAAGCATACCGTTTGGACTGGGGGTCGATCGCGAGTTTAAGGGAGCCGCGGAATCGCTTTAGCGAGTTTTGGAAGGGTGAGAATGAGTCGCTCAAGTTAGTTCAAGTGTGCAGCTCTTGCTGTACCTCACCGCCGCTATTCGTGAAATATTGTAAATACTGTGCGACCGCCAGCGAATATGTACTTAGTTTGTCGGAATTACTTTGACTCTGGAACCATCTAAACTATGCTTTCCCCTCAATCCCCAACTTCTCATTCGCCTTCTCATCCTCCGAAGTCAATACAGGCACCTGGTATTTTCCAAATTGCCTCAATGGCACCTTCTCACGGAACATATAATCGACCTGTTCCAAAGACTTGCCGGAACATTCCGGAATACAGAAGTATGTGAAGACGACGCAAATCGCGGCAATCGATCCGAAGATGAAGCCGACTTTGGAGTCTAGGCCGGCGTATTTCGGGTAGATGAGGTATGGGATGGAGAAGTTAACCGCGAAGCTAGAAGCTTGATGTCAATTCTCGAGTTCAACTGATGGCGTAAGGGAGATTGAGACTTACTTCATGACGACGTTGACGAAGAATCCCAGCCGCAGTGTATGATCGCGAAGCTTGAGAGCTGGGATTTCGGTCGTGACGACGTAGCATAATGGGGCCCAGCCGATGCTGAAGCCACATGCCATGAGCGCGAACATGCTCACGATGCCAATCTTGAGGTTAGGCGATATCTCCGAGGGCGTACCTAGACCTCCCATTGTCATCAGGCCCACTGTTTGAATGGCCGCGCCGATAAGGAGCAGTGGTCTGCGATGGTGTCAGTGCTGCATGCTTTATTGGCCTTGTTGGTCGTCTCACCTTCTGCCAATTCGATCGATGGTAGCTAGACATATAACGATCGAAACGATGTTGATTGTGGCCGTGATCAAGCTGAAGTCGAATGGATTGACTGTTCCTAGCGTTTTGATACTGAGGCATGTAAGTATCGCATATGCGCAGTGTGGTCATTATAGAACTTACTATATCGTTCCGTATTGACTCGCGAAAGCTTGGCCGGTAGCTTGCTGGAAGAAGTTGATAGCGATGACCAAAAGCGTGCGTTTGAGATTGCCACCCTGAAAGATCTCGACAAACTTCCCCTTCTCCACTTCGTGCTCAAGCGCATATTGCAATTGGCGGAACTCGGCATCGATTTCATCTTGAGAAAACTTACCAGCCCTGTAGGCGGTCAAGCTGCTGCGCGCCTCATCCTTGCGCCCGTTCTTCAGCAGCCACCTGGGGCTTTCGGGGGTCAAGAAGACTAGACATGCGATTATGGTGGGCACGATGTAGAATAGGCCCAGGGGGATTCTCCAAGCTCGGTTGTCGTAGATCGTACTCGTGCCCCTGCATACACCGTTGATGACAAGACCTCCGATGATGAGACTGAGTTGGTACGAGCCAACGACGAGGCCTCGTGCGGGTGCAGGAACAATTTCGGACTGGAAGGCGGGGATAACTGAAAGTTCCATGCCCACGTAGATGTCTGGTGATGTCAGAAAAGTTCCTCACAACCTCGACCCTTGTTACTTACAATTCAAGATTCTCGCTGCCATGATGTGATCGCGGTTGGATGAAGTGACTGCAATCGTCGCGGTTCCAAGAGCGTAAATGCTCATTGAGAACATGCACCATCGTCGACCGAACTTGTTTGCAACCCAGCTGCCAATCAAGACGCCTTCAGGTATTAGTTCGACCAACAAAGACAGGCCCGAATGACATACCTGCTGCAAAACCAACATAATTCAACGAGTTGAACAATGACAACCATGCTGGATCCAGTGCGTATTTTCCTGTCCGCGCGTTCCGTTCACCAAACGCTCTAGCAAATGCATCCATGGCCTGAGACGTGGCAAACGCCTGGTTATCGAAGCCATAGTTGAAGGAAGAAAAGGCGATAAGAGTGCATCCAAGCGCCAGTCTCAAGTTGAAGCATTCAAATTGCTTGATAATGGCCATGGTGGCGAGAGATGCAGAGGACTGGAGAGACGCAAGATACAAGTTGCTGTATTCCCTCTCCGGCCGCTCATCTCTCGAGTTTATATCATGACAAGTTCTAGCCTAGTATCCGGGTCATACATGGCGTCTTCTCCGCACCTGACACCAGTTCCAGGTCGGGGGAAATCTGCCGTGGTTGGTACCCAATGAAAATGTCGTGATCTCCGAGTGCCGAAGTAGTCGGGTTTCGCTAACGGTACTCGCTATTGGAAGACCAACTGCGCACCACCACTCGCTGCGGAACTCGCTGCGGGACTCGGTGGTGCGGATGTCGGTGGACGCCACGCACCATGAAATTCATTGGAGGTCTACGAACTATCGAGTCAGTACTTATAACGACATATCTGCCATTAAGCACGTTATCCCAACGATTCTAAACGTGCGAACAATTGCGCTCCCCCTCAAACATGGCTCATTCGATACCTCCTCGTCCCTTGCCACTCAAGATCCAAAGCAAAGATGGCAGCGGCAGGCCGAACTTTGTCATCTTCATGCCGGACCAGCTCCGTTACGATTCAGTAGGATGTCTAGCTGGACCAGAAAGTCCCATCAAGACGCCAAATATTGATGCGTTTGCGAGGCGCGGCACCCGGTTCACCAACTGCTTCGTGCAAGCCTCGGTATGCTCGCAGTCGCGATGCAGCATGTTCACCGGCACTTACCCGCACGTGAGTGGACATAGAAGCTTGGAGAATCTCATCAAACCGTGGGAACCCAACCTCTTCCGCAGCTTGAAGGAGAACGGCTATCACGTCGCGTGTCTGGCGCCGCGCGGAGATACCTTTGCGCCAACAGTCACCGAGCTCAGCGTTACTGAGTACGGCTTTCTCGAAACACCAGAGTTCGTCCCACAGTTTACCGGAGGTGGTCCACGCGTAAAAGATGAGAGCATCTGGGGTCGTCTTTTCTACAAAGGACTACGCAATCCCCACCAAGCACTCGATTACGATGACGCAGTGGTTCGATCAGCCCTGAAATGGCTGGATTGTCCACCCGACGACAAGCCCTGGGTTCTGTTCATGCCTTTGCTGTTTCCTCACTGCCCATTTCAGGTCGAAGAGCCGTACTTTTCCATGTATGATCGCACGAAGATGGTGCCGATCGTTTCGTTGCCCAAACACAAAACTGGCTACGAGCCTCGCTATATGAAGACCATTAGGGAGCAATATGGCACCGATCGGGCAACACCGGAGATCTGGGCGGAGGTCAAAGCGACATACTACGGCATGATTAGCAGACTTGATGACCAATTCGGTCAAATTGTGAAGAAGCTTGATGATCTTGGGATGTGGGACGACACGGTCACTATGTTCTTCACGGACCACGGCGAGTATCTAGGCGACCACGGGCTTATCGAAAAATGGCCGTCTGGCTTGTCCGACTCGCTGACGCATGAGCCCCTCTTCATCGGCGGCGGTGGCATTCCGGCGGGCAAGGTGTCCGACGTCATGTGCGAGATGGTCGACCTCGTGCCAACCATGTTCGAGATGGCTGGTATTGGCGAGCATTTCCCACATAATGGACAAACGCTTATTCCGACTCTGTTGCATGATGCCAGGTTTCATAAGCAGTTTGCGTTTACCGAAGGCGGGTTCCTTGCAAATGAAGAGCCGTTGTTGGAGCAGGCGCCGTACCCTTACGACATCAAGGCGGGCTTGCAACATGAGGATACTACGCTTGTCGGAAAAGCAATCAGCATCCGTAATGAGGAATGGACGTATGTTTATCGCTTGTACGAACCGGCAGAGCTATACCACAGGCAGAAAGATCCTGATGAGATGCATAACCTGGCGGCAGATCCTGAGTTCACCCCCATTGCGAGCATGTTGCAGAATGAGATCTTCCGATGGCTGGTGGCCGGATCTGACTTTCTGCCTTGGGCAAAGGATGACCGTTTCCCGAAGGTGGACCTAAAGTCTCCCAGGGAGCAGCTTGAGGAGCGCTTATCAAGGGCTGGAAACCCCATGTAGATCGTTCACGTCTTCAATTGAGGCATTCAATACTCCTGACATGTCGGAAAAGGAAATTGTTTGACCAAAGTAGTTACCTCAAGATCGAAAGCCTTCTTCCCAGCCGAATATGTCCAGGCTCATTGGATTTGGCTCCAGGTCGAACATGCCGCTGAGGTTCCCTGCAAACCCATCGAACGACTCGAAGTTAGTAGAGAGAGACTGCCAATTCGGGTCCATTATACCAGCTACTGTCTGATTGCTCTCCAGTATTTGATTGTGAGGTCTTGGTGACAGTACTCGATCATGGCCAGGGCTGCGGATAGTCAAGTCGGCAGTGTCATCGCTGATCTGCATTTGACCAATGATACTATGTCTGCTAAACAAATGGCCGGTAACCGTTGGACTTGTTGTTTGGAGTGATTGGGGCTCAGGGAGAGGAGAGTTGCCGGGCCTTGGCGAGGCATGTGGTGAATGTCCTTGTGAGACTAGGTTTGAAAGATCCCGTGCCTAAAAGTATGTCAAAGACAGTGCTGAAAGCAGCGTACTCATGTGACTTACAATTCTTTGATTACCAGGAGTGTTTGACGGCACCGCGTCTACAGCTGATATGCATTGATGCACGAGAGCGCGGAGTTCGTCTTCGGTGATGCGCCGCCCATCGTCAGTGCACTGGCGGAAGCATTGCCACAATAGTCTGACACACTGGTATGCACATACGTGAATGTCCGATCCCATTTGTATTGATTTGTCCTTCAACAACTGGACGTTTCTGAGAACGTCGGACAGATCTCTGGCACTCTCAAAGCACTTCCAGCGATACTTCGAGATGACGTGCAACTCGAGACATTGCAACTGGTCGTCACGAAGAGCCTCCTTTAGACCAACGAGAATTATTCGGTAAAGATCGCAGTAACATTGCTTCAACCACACGTGGATCAGGATGTATGAGCTAAGCTTTGGTGAGTATGCCTGGAGCTGGAGATTTCGTTTCGAGAATTGTAACCTCGGTGCAAGGTTTGTCTCAAGTTGTGTGAGCTCTGCAGCGAGGGTGTCGATCTTTGCGGGTAGCTGAAGGACAGTGTTGTCTTGAGAAGTGATGGTCTCCTTGGTCATGTGCAGAATCCTGTGGCGGAACCAGCGCAAACGCACGAAAATAGCCAACGCTCCGATAGAATCCGCGGATGCACCATTCCTTGCTGGCAGTAGTTGATCCGTTGTCTGCGGAATGTCGAATTCGAAATTGTGCTCCTCGCAGGGCAATTGCACGTGAATCGTATCAGCATGGCACATCGTAAAGTCGCGGATGCCGCCGGCGAGAGTCATATCGATCATGAAGAGGCTCCACATAAGTCTTCTCCGTGATTCTCCTTCAAGAAAGCTGATATTCGGCGCTTCATGATTCAGCTTCAAGGCGTACGCAGCACGTGATGCAACTGCGAGAAGCATGAAGGCTGCTGCCATGCGCATCTGCCGACAATGGGCCTGGATTACGCAGACTAGAATCTGAATCTTGACAGCCAAGGGTGATTTGACGTCTTCCATGACCATGGCCTCAGCCCTTGCGAGACAATCCGAACCACGTCCTTGGACGGATGGGCCAACATCCAGTATCTCGCAAGTAGTGCCAATCAGTGCAAGCATGAGCCCAGGGTGCAAGATGCCGGCTTCGAAGCGGTGCATAACTGAGGCCTTGTGGAAGAGTGAGTATACCGGCATCGGCTGGATATGTTGGAAAAATGCTTCGAGCAAGCGTGTCACCATCGGAACATCAAGCAGTGGAGATATCGTGCTGACTGCTGCTGGAATCCCAACTGAAGAAGGTGGGTGAGCATAGCTGGTTCCAGATGGTGCTCTTAGATGTGGCAGTGTCTGCACCAGGGAGGCGCTGGGTGAAGCAAGTCGCCCTGCAGCTGGGACTGTGGCAGGACTAGTAGTTGTAATTTTGACATTAGGAGGGCGTGTTGAGGATCGACGAGGAGTGGCATAAACGCAATTGAAGTTCTTGATGCAGCATCGCCGGCATTGTGGATGTTCGCCGCTACACTTAATTTTCGAGGCTTGACAGGCCCCGCAAGCAACTCTTGCGCGTCTACTGGCCAGTATGACTTCGAGATCTGGTGTCGCTTGTACGGGATCTGTACCGCGCTCAAACGAGCAGGATAACCGAAGGCGTTCGCAAGGGCTACAAGTGTCGCGTCGGCCGTCGCATCTGACCTTGCGCGTTCGGCACTCGGCGCACGTATTTGCTGACCGTCGGGAGGCCATGGAGGGAGCTGAGAATTATCATGCAGTTTTCATACCGAATCAGAAATAGTAGAGGTATTTTTCCGCAATGCGGAGAGCTTGTGGTTGCATGCCGCGAAATGATGGAGTGCCGAGTGCCGTACGAAGGGACCGAGCAGTTTTGCGGCTTGCTGTGGCGTCAATTGCTGGCCAAATCACGCCGTCTCGTCCATTCCCACCAACCTCTAACTTAAGACGACTACGCTTCGGCATAAAAGACCTCCTCGCTGCTCCGCGGTAAGTGTACCCCGCATGCGCCGACAAGGTTCTATGTCTGAAATGGGTTGCGCTGCCCAGGCGGGCACCACGATGCCTCGTATGGCGGACAATGCACCTGGAGCAATCTCAGAAGAACCTTGATAAGCGGCTACCGATGATGTGGACTTCCTAGTCTCATCTTGCGAACAACGATAATTGGCACTTAATACAATTGATAAAACAACATTTCATGGTACAAATGCGAAGAATCAGTTGAGGCTAGGGAACCAGTGCGGAGACAGATATTGCAATCGTCAAAGCCAGTCTACTCCTAACAGTGTGCCATTGTCCTATTGTGAGGCAGCTTTGGTAAGAACACGTGGGATTGGATTGAATCAGGTTCGATATACTGAGGTATCGTCGTGCCAGACCACTCCGCTGCTCAACCCGCCGACGAGCTTCCAGTCGCGGTGGACGCAAAATACGTGGATATGACCAAGTTCTCAGGCCCGGAATATCAAACTTGCAAGAACATCGTTGCGGAGCTGCGGGGAACGATCAAGCTGGCCAAGGAGCGGAGTGGTGCGGCCACGGCCGAAGTCAGTTCGCAGGCCGGTACGGTGCATTGTGGCAATTATGCGCGCGGTGCTTTGGCCAATTATTCGGACCAGAGATTTGGAGGCAATCCCGGAGGTATCATACACTATGGTCAGTGAAGGTGAAGATGAAGATCACACAAGACATTACTGGCAAGTAGAGCTAGGCTACAACAACACGTTCAACTGACAGCATGAAGCGGCGGTGCTCGACTGGGTGGTGGCTGGGCTTGATTCCGAGAAAGGCTGGTGGTAGAAGATGCATGGTAGCGTGAAGACACCGTGGGGAAATCGTACCTTATTCCTGCTTCTGCAGGTAGAATGTAACGCCAATGACCCCTCTCCAATATCTAAATCATTGACATCATTTCGTGGATATGTTCACACATCGCTACACCACTCCGTACTCGTACAAGCGTGACCGTCAGCATGAACGTCAACAACCACGCTGGGGTAAGACTTTACCCGGCACATCCCACGCCCACGCACTTTCGACCAAGTCCATCCGGAAGTGTGCATGGAGATAGCGTATATCCCACCATACACGTCTAAGGCAACCATACACCATACTGAATTGGCTGGATTCTCGCGTTAATTGGGTCGTATATTGCGGAGATAGGTCTTAGTGCGAGATGCCTCTTTGAGGACTCATGGGCAAGTTACCTAAACCACGAGCAACACCAATTAAAGAAATGGCTGAGTCACTCTTTGCAACTGAAGAACCCAGCAATGATGCCCCTTCCATGAATGCTATTCGTGGGAAGCTTAGGATATACTTTTGCTGCCCCCACAGATTCTGCGCATGGGAACATGTCACAAGCATGTCAAGCTCCCGTCGAAGCTCAAAGGTGCAGGACCAAGGACGTATATCAAGGCTTCTTCCTTCTATTTGTGGACCTAACACAGCGATCACGACGAAGCCATAACCCAGCTTGGAAGATACCAAAAACATCACAAAATACCGACTAGTTCACCTCTGAGTTGAACATTACCGCGTACTTAAGATCAAAATAAGCTTTGATCTCTGCAACCTCACTCATTCTTCCACAATGTCTCGCACTTCGTCGAACGCCCTCACATCTAAACTTGGACACCTCAAACCATCTCGCTCTACCACCACCACAACCACTTCATCATCCTCATCCGATCGCACCGCACTCGTAGAGAAGAGGGAGGCGGACTTCCTCGCGGAACAAAAACACAAAGAACTCATCATGAAGTATCGGAACATGAGCGCGGAGGAGGTGGAGAAGTATCTGGCAGAGAAAAAGGAGAAGAGCAGAAGTAGCGGAGGAAAGACAGGGACGGCGGATGCGTGGATTGGGTTGTCGATGAGTTTATCTTGCGCTTAGAAGTTGCAGGCGGGTTCGGTATAGTAGTTGGAGGAGCAAGGATGCATTGGAGCAGCACGCGGTGTTCTGATGTGATGGAACCACAGACTCATACAATATACAATATAATATATTCAACGCAACTGCCCGACAACTACCTACAAAGGCCTCAACGCGCCGCCTCTCTCCTCACTCCACCTTCCCATAATCGCCTGCCTAGCACTCTTGCCCCAAAACGCAATCGGCACCGCAACAAGCCCACTAACAATCTGCATGATCGCCAGCTCAATGCCCACCATCTTGAACCCATGCGCAATTGTCCACGGCGCGGACGCAAAAGTCAGGCCAAATGTAACC
Organism: Phaeosphaeriaceae sp. SRC1lsM3a; assembly: GCA_001644525.1. Lineage (NCBI taxonomy): Eukaryota > Fungi > Ascomycota > Dothideomycetes > Pleosporales > Phaeosphaeriaceae > Phaeosphaeriaceae sp. SRC1lsM3a. The sequence continues at coordinate 791,597 of KV441713.1, read as the reverse complement.
AAGTAACTCGCCGCACTCATGGCCGTCAGCGCAGGGGCTGCCCAGCGCGGGAACGCCTCGGTGACCCACATGGTGGTGGTTATGCACATGGTGACCCACGAGAAGCCGTTCAGGCCGTAAGCGATGTAGAAGACGAAGAGGGGGAGGGAGCGGTGAACGGCGAAGCCGTACAGGAGGGAGGAGGCTGCGCCTGTAAGGACGGGCAGGATGAGGCCGACGAGGTAGTGTTCTGCTTCGCGGACGCCGCGGTTGCGCCGCGTCAGGCGGTCGAGGATGGACGAAATAGGGAGTACGCCGAGCGGGTACGAGACAAGCCCGCCAAGTGCAGATGCGATGTTGATGAGGGTGAGGGATTCAGAAGACAGGTTGTAGGGGGGTTCGCCTAGGATGCGTGGGTACGATGTGCTGATGAACAGCATGCCTGCGGCGTTGAGGGCGAGAGCCAAAGACATCCAGAAGATGAGGGGGTTGAGGAAGCAGAAGGCAATTTGGGGGTAGCTCCGTGCCATGGAGGTCCAACTGCCGAATGAGGATCTCCACACATTGTAGCGTCCGAGTACACCGACTTGCTGGGGTAGATCTGGTAGGTCGCGGTAGATGTCGGACTCGGCTTCGATGTCTTGGAAGACAGTGAGCTTTTCGGTTGCGCTTTGCAGAACGATGAGGCCGTCGAAAGCAACGGTGGGGCGTTTGAAGTAAGTTTCTGGGACGAGAAAGAAGACAAGGATGACGGCGACGGTGGATGCGATGGACCACAGGCGGTAATACGAGCGCCATTGGTTGCCGCCATCGGAAATGTAGGGTGCAATTGCGACGAAGCCCGTGCCGAAGAGCCCTGCAATGGAATAGAGAATCGCAACTGCTTTAGGGCGTTCGTCGATGAAGGTCATATCGAATACGATCAGAGGAGTCTGAGGTCATGTTAGTCTTCGAACTCGATGACGCAAGGTTTACCATACGACACTCAAAGCGAAACCTTGTCCAAGTCCAAGGAAGCAAACGCAACCAAGAAACTGCGCAAAGGTCTCTGTAAAGCCTGCCCCAAGCGTCGCAGCCATCGTCATGATCGATGCGAGAAGGAACACAGGACGTCTTCCCATTCCAATCGTCAAAGGAACCCATATGACAGCTCCGATAGCCATGAATAACGTAGGAATAGTGACCAACATATTCATCTGCCACGGTTCAATGTCCTACAACATGAAATCAGCACCGTAATACCCTTGATGTCCGCTATGTCTTCACTGGACTGAAAACTCACATCAACCTTAAAGTCCCTCGAAATTACCCTCAAAAATATCCCTGCAGTCTGCACAACCGCCAACGCAACGACATTAAAGAAAACGACTGCAACAAACGCCAAAACTCTCTTCCATTTACTCCATCCCAGTGGATCCGCTGGACTGGTCGACGGCGCAGGTAGCTTGAGCGTCTTGCCATTACCCGCGATAAGAAAGACGCTTCCAGAGAGCATGTAAGACTCATGTTTTTTGCGCTGCGCTGCCGTTGAAGGATAATTCGATTCAACAGTCGATCCCATGTCCTCTACATCGCATTTCGAGTCGAAGACTCTCGGCCCAGAGAGTGGTGTTGCGAGCGGCGCATTGGTGAGCTCATTATCCGGGTAGAGCTTCTTTTCCCCGACGACGGAAGTTGACTTGGACATGGCCGGGCGTTGCCTGATATTATATCTGAAAAGAGAGCTGACGCGGTGAGCGATCAACGCTCTCGCATGAGCAACACGAATGGAGGATCCAGGGCCTGCTGGTAAAACGAATAGGAAACAATCAGATTACTATGTAGACGGAAGGAAATGTAGGTGAGTGGGGTCGCGAGTCGCGAGGTGGAGGGCGAGGGGTGGGGCGGTGGATAAGTGAACGACAAGAAAAGAGCAAGCGCCAGAGGACCGAGGCATGGTGCATGATCCATGGACTTACGGCCCTTTGACAAGTCCCGATAGTTCACCTACCACAGTAGTCAATCAACATCTCGGCCTTATGCGCACTGATGCGACAACAGGAGTTTGGTGGGTCAGTAATTGGCCGCAATGAAGCCGCGCAACGACAACACCAGCTACGCACATCTTGCCTTTTGCAAGGGCAACTCGACTCGAACGCAACATACATTACAAGCGGATAGCAAGATGTGTGTTGCGAGATCGTGAAGGACGTTTCTCATATGCCGGAAACAGCCTGCGCATTCGAGAAACAATGTTTCCAGCAACTTGCAGTGGGATGTTTGGATGTCGTTTCAGACGGGAAGGTGAGTTCGCTTCGCCTGTTTCGAGGACGTTTCGCACCGCAGTCTAGGGTGCGGGCCGGGAAGGCTTTATTAGCGTCGGCTTTACGCATCGGTCGTTCCAACTTCAAGGTTTCGTCGATCATTAGATATCAAGGAATCTCGATCAGTCTGGACAATTGGAATTGTTAAGCTCGTTGACGTTGGCATGGTTGAACAGGGCAGGACCCTCGGTGGAACTGATGTGTTGATTTCATGTGACATAGAACAACACCTCCGCAGTGCGCACGCTCCAGCGATGGGCCTTTTGGAGCGATCAACTTAGATTTCTAGAGTGCTTGCCATAGCGCAATACCTTCAGAGGTTGCGTCGTACGTATACGAGCGTGGGCTTAGATACACCACCACCACACTTCCCGTCAAGAAAGGCAGCTCATCGAGCGGCAAAGGCCATTAGAAGCTACCTGGATCTCCAACCCAACATATCCTGAATCACAATCCAATCATCAAGTATGCGAATTGCTGCCACTTCGATCAAATCAAGTCCATGGTAAGCTCGCTTTTCCTGCGATACATCCTTGGATAGGTACTACGTATATCTCAATCTGTCCACCAAGTATCACATCTACAGCAATTTCAGGACAGCACATATGCACGCAACCTGCGATTTACCATTTTCCTGACCTCACCCTTCTCCATGCTCTCCGCTGCTAGAGAGTCGGTATTCAAACATCGTCGTCGCTCGGACTGCATGTTGAGTTCTGGCGCTGCAAGAAGGAGGGAACGAAAGCTGTACATATTCGCAAGAGTTGGGATGCACAAACAAGCTTTGATCGAGATTTACTATGTCTGCCTCACCCCCTCTTCCCCTTCTCCGGCTTCGCCCTACTCCTAAAATACACACTATGATTACTCGCCTCCCACTTAAATGGCCACTCCATATACGCGCGCGTCATTTCCTCCAACATCTCCCTTGTGACCATGCGCACCCTAAACCTCTTCAAATTCACTCTGCCCCCCCTTTCAGGATCCGTCACGCTCGGGCAGTCTTTGATAATGTCCGACAAGCCATGCTGCATCGCATTCAGCGCCTCAGGCAACGTCTTGCCCGGCTCGCTGAACAGCCCCGTCGCGAAGTCGAGCACCCATTCGTGGAAGTCGGGGACGGTGGGGTCCGTAGGGCGCGCAATGGGCAGAGACGAGATGAGCGACATGCCGTTGCGGGGCCAGACTTCGTCATCGTGGATGCGGAGGGGGTCGAAGGGGCGGCGGTCCCATTGGATGCGGGCGCCCGTGGGGTGACGGAGGGAGATGCGGTCGTCGATTTCGTTGTGTGGTCCTGTGGCAAAGTTCTTGGTGATGGCTCGGATTTTGTCGTCAAAGGCTTCTTCAAGGTCGGGTATTTTGGCGAGGATCGCGTCCCTTTCGGGCCCGGGTTGCAGCTTTGAGGCTTGCCGTTCGATTTCGAGCATTTTCTCTTCAATGTCGACGGCTTCTTCGGTGAGGAGCTTTGTGGCTATGACCCTGCGGACCGAAGCACGTGTTTTCCTGAACGCCTTTAGCCGATCTTGCTCGGGATGATGGGCGGTCTTCTGGATTTCCTTCTTGGTCGATGTCGACGTCAGGGGCAGAAGGGGCTCGACGTAATGATCGGGATGCTTCGTCGTGAGGTCATTCCAATCGTCGAGAATACCTGTGAACGACTTCCCTGCGTATAAAGATATATCGGTGCCCTTGGCCTTTTCATCGGCCAGCAATTGGTGCATGTCGATCGCGGACATGACACCGGATCCTTTGGTGATTTTGTCGACCAGCTCAGCAAAATAATGTGACTTGTCTCGACGATTTTCCGGAACGACCATGCCTGCCTCCTTGCCCCGCCTCATAGCTTGTAGGGTGCTCAGAATCTCGTACTGAGGCTCGCGAGCGATAGCACCTCTTCCGACTGTCCTCTCACCGCGCTCCGAGGTCGCAATGAGATGCATTTCATTTGTTAGGTGCATAAGGAGGCTCGTCTTGAGCGAATGAGACATGGACTTGGCGATCAGCCTGCCGAAATCATCGGAGCCGGCCCAGATGAGAGTGCGTACAGGTCCAAACGCATTGAAGATGTCGTTGGTCCAATAGGCAGAACCAAAGTGGTTGTACAGCTGCTTGCCCATGGAGTCGAATGCAAAGCCCGGCAACAGCGGATCCCATGCCAGAGAGCCAGTCACAAGCAGCGTGGGATTCAGCTCCTGGCCTTTAGGGTCGTTTGGTTGCTTGAAGGTCTGGTGGGGAAAGTTGTCATTGTTGACAATCTCCCGATATGTCTCCAATTTAAGAGGGTCTCCAGTTATGAGCTTGTACCTTGAATCAGGCGCATCGACCAACGGGTCGATCCAGGGCTTGAAGAGCTCGGGCTTGGGCTCAAGGAGAATGTGGCGGCGGGGCTGAAGGTATTCATGGAGCTTCTGCGACCACAGACACGCGCCGGGGTTGATGTCGAGAATGTCGCAGCCTTTGTGCTGCTCCAGTGACGGTGCTATATATCTGAGAATATCGTCTGCGGATCCGTGTCAGCGGCCGCGGGCCAGGAACTGTATCTCCTTGAGCGATGACATACCGCACAGGTCCGGACTTACAATCTGGTTGCGCAAGTGGACACCGGCTTTCGGTCTGTTTACAGAGCGTTTTCGCGCAACTTCGACAACCGGGTTCATGACCTTGTTGAGTTCTGCAGAGAGGGGATACTGGTCGCTCAGAGAGAGTTTTTCTGGCGTCCAGTGGGCTTCGGGCTTAAAGCGCGCCTTGGATACTACCCCTCGCACTGATCTCCATTGCCATAGTTGTGCGGCTGGTGTTGAACCCAGCCGCGGCAATATCTGGTGCGTGCGAAACATTGACCTCGTTGTCGTGAGCAAACGCGATGACGCCGATCGAACTTTTGATATTGATGAGAAGCTAAACCTGTTCAGGCCGCAAAATGCATGTTCACGTGCTCACGCGTCACAAACGACAGTTGCAACTATTCTTGACATTGCCACCATAAGTTCCTCTCGACTACACCAACCATGTTATTTCCTCTTCGTTTTGTTGAATATACACAGAATATGGTATTCTTGCGGGGCTGCCATGAAATCGCTCACTTGGACCAGGTATATCATTATTCCTTCGTCGAATCTAGACAGAATATGGCATCAGGAACCACCAATACCTGTCATCTCTAGGATATTTGATCACTTCCCACCAAACCACGTCCCCAACCCCCTCCTAACATCCCCCTCCCCCTTCCCCAGCACATCAATCCCCCTCTCCACACACGCACGCTCCACCTCCCTCCTCTCCAGCGCCTGCCACCCACCATCCCTAACAATCATCTCATCGTCCTTCTTCAAATACTTGAACTTGCGCTCCAAATTCCGCACCAACAGCGCGCGCGGCGGAATCATCTGAAGATAATCCCACATCCTTCCGTGGCAATTATGTCGTATGCTCGTGAAGAGGAGATCGAGATGCGTCGCTTCCTTAGGCTTGAAGTGCTGCAAAGCCTGTGCTGAAGTGACGACATTCGGCGACGAAGACGCACCACCAGACTTGCCCATGTCGCGTTTCCGCAGAGCTTCGATATGACGGAGCGGTACGTTTTGTCTCTCCCTCCTCGCCCCCTCGACTTTCTTCAAGCTCCGCTCCACCTGGCTGGGGATCCGACACGCCTCGGGAATCAGCGGGGTGATCCACCGAACTAGCAGCGGCGTCCACTCGCCGAAGACCAAGAAGATGAGTCCAAATGCCGGCAGCCGTAGTAGGTCCCTTCTACTTCGCAACACAATCTGCCACTCGGCCCTTGTCAGCGCCGAGGCTGGTTTCGCGCGCAGCGTTTTGGCGAGCTTGGATGTCTGCCGCACGTTGGACACGCCTGATTTGTAGAAAGTGAGGTAGGACCGCCCGCATTTCCAGATGTAGGAGAAGAAGCCTTGGTCGCGGCCGCGGGGTGGAACTGTGAGATCGGGCGCGTAGGTGAAGCTGGGGGGATTGAGGGCTTCTTTGGCTTGTACGGTCGGAACTTGTGATTGCGACTGGAGAAGTTTCGCAGGGACGGTTGTTGTGTGGCTCGAAGGCGCAGCGGAGGTTTTGGCGGGGACATGGCTTGAGGGTGACGTTGCGGCTGATTTGGCATTGGCAGGTAGGTGTATCTTGTTCGATTTTGAAGGCACAGGAGGTTTTGCTTCTCTGCCATAGCTGTGTGTCTCTTTCGCGGGTGTCTTTGCTGACGTCGCCGTTGCTTCTCTACCATAAGATCCGCGTGTCTCTTTCACAGCTGACTTTGCCGCTGTCGAAGCATAGCGTCTGCTATATGCTATTCCATCCCAATGCGTCATATGATTACTGCTCGGTCGCGATGCGTCATGCCAAATGTGGCAATACAGGGCCGGTCGAGTATGCGCAGCGCGGCGGCATTGTGTCGAGACTGTCGAGCGCGAGAGGATCGCGAGCGTTGTTATATTCGGTGGTGGCTTCATCGCTATTTTGTGTTGTGTTATGTGAACTCCCGTTGCATCTAGCAATGCCTCAATGCGACTGTGGTGACGTGTGCAATACCGCTCCAAAAAAGATTCCGAGATCCCTGCATCTCGTTTCCGCGGGCTGACGCGATGTCATTACACCTCGCGTTTGGGCTAGTGTACCGGCTCGCATCGAGGCTTGTGGGAGGCTACTGCTAGCAATGCAGACATTCACAACACCACATATACCATGCTTGAACAATTCAACATCTTGTCTTACATTCATATTCATGCTCCTGCCCTTTCACTCCTCCCTCTCATCCTCCCACTATTCTATAGATACAAAAAGCACCATCTTCTCAGCGCCGAAGCACGCTCCCGATCATAACAGAGTAACTAGAGATACACAAAGTCCAAAACGCCTCACACTGCTCATCCACGACGGAGCAGCATCCCGAAGCGTACATGGAACGGGAAATGAAACTGAAAAAAAGAAAGTGAACTCCAGCAAATGCAAGGCTCGGGATGAATTTCTTTTTGCTAATCCGGTGAACGCCTTGCGGGTATGAGGGAAGAAAAGTCGTCGTAAAGCAGGAACGCGGTGCATGAAAGGTGAAGAAAGACGAATGGGAACGCTCAAAAGTATCGTAGCAAGGGGGGATTCGGTAGTATGATGGTGATGTGGAGGGGGGCGCAAGGATGGGAAGCGGGTGCGGTATGCTATCAAGGTGCGTCGAAGGGAGGTAGGCAAGGGTGGTATGGACGGGGAGTACGCCGATCGTCGAAACCGTTCGAGTGATTCCGACGAGGTTCGAATATGAATGGGCTTGCCAGACCGGGACGTTCAGGATTATAAGACTGCAGAGTGCCAGAGGTGACAGCAGGCTGATCCAGCACACGTTGCAGTGCATTGCGACGACGATGGTATATCCTGATCCGATGCGGTTACGGGCTGGGTCAAAGTCATAGATGCTCTGATTGGGCGAAGTAGGACAAGAGGAATGCCCAACAGCTACGTGATGAGCACATTGCAAATCGTAGAAGCAAAAGGCACGCCTTGGAAGACAGTGCCAAACACGCTCGGAGAAGCTATTCCTCTGCTGGGCCATTATCTCGACAAGGCAAAGACATCTAGCGCTGGTACTGGGCTAGCTGGGCCATAATTTCACTCATGTCAGGTTGAGCTCCGCCAGACTGAGGAGCAGCTGGTGCTGGTACTGGTGGCGGTGCCGATTGTGCCTGATTGGCGAGCATCGCGGCGAGGCCAGGAAAGTGATTGAGTTGAGGCATTTGAGCTTGAGGTGTGGTGTTGAATCCTGGAGTTTGTGCAGGGCTGGAAACTTGCGCAAGCAATCGTGCAAGATTGGCATTGAAATCGGGAGGAGGCTGCTGGTTCTGTGGGGTATTGCCGCTAGACATGGCTCCCAGCAGCTGTGAGAGACTAGCAGGATCCAGGGATGAGATGATGTTTGTCATGTTGGGCTGGCTGGCGGGCGCTGAAGCAAAAGGATTTTGTGGGCCTGGGTTGAATGGAGGCATATTGCGGTTAAAACCAAACGCCGGAGCTGGCGGTTGCACTGGCTGCGATTGCGTCTGTTTCGCATTATTGACAAGTAGAGCGGTGGTCGGAGGATCGAGATCAGCGTATTCTGTGCTTGTCAGCCATATGAACATGTCCCAAAAGGAGACTACAAACCGTTGAACTGGACGTTGTTGGCTCCACCTCGTCGATCAAATATTTGAACACTGACCTTGCCTCTCATGAAGCCTGAAGTGTCCATTCTGACAATAGCCAGCACGCCCTCGATGATCTGCCTGCGAACGACGGCCGGTTCAGGAAAGCGTCCGCTCATGATGAGTACGTTGCTGCGAAGGCCTTGCTGTCGGAAGATGTCCTCCACGTAGCGAATGAAGTCCCTGTATTGATTAGTGTTGTATTGCAGAAAGGAGGAGAGACAACTCACCGAGATATGCCCTCGTTGAGAACCAGAATCTGGATATCCGGAACTTCGTGGGGCAATCTCCGACGCAAATCAAGATCGTCCTCTGTGTAGTCCTGACGCGGAGAGGGACTCCTGCGCCTGCGCGGTGGCGTACGTGATCTGCTGCGGTAGCGAGAGTCGAAGCGGTCGCGACTTCGATCCCGTGATCGCATACCTCGAGGGATGCCACGTGGTGATGGAGAGCGCATCGGCCGGTATTCTTCCCTTTCGCGGAAACGTCGGTCTCTGTCCCTGGGAGACATGGGACCAGGACCGCCGCCAGATCGCCCGTCCCGAGACACATTCATAGTGCTGCCTCTTGTGTAGTCAGGCGAACGGGATCGTCGTCGCGGTGCTGCGGTGTTCTGCGGTTCGGCTTTGCGCGAGTTCTTTTGCGGCTTCGACACTTCCAGGTCTGTCACTGAGCTCAGCAAACACCCTTAATCTGAGGGAGAAATATACTCACGCATCTTTCTACCACGCACCGCCTGACCCTGTTCAGCGTCCAACGCCCGCCGACACGACTCGGAGTCGAGAAATTGAACGAACCCATAGGCCTGCTTTATCGAGATCTGCGCAAGCTTGCCGTGTCGGTGGAAACGGTGGAATATGTCGCGCTTTGTCACTTTCTCGGTTGGGAGGTTGCCTGCTAGCATTAGACATGCTCAATAATCAGACCAGTAGCGACGCCATACCAATGAAGAGACGAGAACCCATAGGGAACTGGTCCCACTGCCCCTCTGTGACAAACTTGCGCTCCTGGTCAAGGAACTCCTCATAGCGCTTGTTGACCTCTGGCGGCCACCGTATGTCTTCGTCGTCGGGTGTCTCGCTGCGCTGAGCCTGGTGTCGCTTCTGCGCACCGCCCAAACCCGTCGGACTACTCTGCGCTCCTCCCTGCTGCATCGTACCATAGCCCAGCGTCGGCACATTCAGGTGCTGTGCTTGCCCATTGCCACTGGGTTGCTGCGTAGTGGGCGACTGCTGGCTGTGTGGATGGAACGAGCGGATGTCGTCGGTCGGGTTGTAGTTGGGATGGGTCGCGGGATGTTCTTGCGCAGGCGGTCGCGCAGGCAGACTGGGCGCTGATGGCAACGCTGCTGCAAATGCATTGGATTGTGCCTGTGCCTGAGTAGACTGGGGAGACATCTGGGATGCTGCATATTGGCCCGCCGACGCATTGAACGCGGCCGGCGTCAGCGAGTCCAGCAAGGCTTGCACGTCAACACTGGTCGCAGCTTTGCCCTCAGGCTGGAAATGAGCGCCTTGGGCTGCCTGGGGAGGGGCTTGCTGGACCGCATACGCGTGGTCATGGGCAAAAGGGTATGCAGAGTACGACGAGTCTTGGCCGGACGCCGCGTCACTGGATGAAGCAGCGTGCGACTGCTGGTGCTGCGCAGAATAGTTCTGGATTGATGTGGATGAGGTATCATGCGCCTGCATCTGCATCTGCATACCCAACTCTCCCCCGGCGCCTGGCGCCCCTACGCTCTGGGTATGCGCAGCGGTCGACGGGTTGGCGTAGTAGGCACTCGATGCTGTCTGCGACTGTGAATGATGCGCCGCGGGCTGGGCTGCGGGCGTCGACGTGCCATTGTTATGTGGGGACTCATGGAAGTTGGGGTCCATCTGCAGCTCTAAGATGGGAATGTTTGCAGGCGACGGGACGTTCTGCGGTCGCGGGCTCTCAGGCGTCAGCTGGTGGTGGATAAGGTGTTCTGCCTCCTCTGGCGGGCTGGGGCTGGGGTTCATTAAGATGTGCGATCTGCGAAGCCGGCCACGACGAGCAGGATCGCGACGCTGATAAGGCTATCGTGGATGTACAAGGGCGAGGGGGCAGAACTCAGGCATGGACAAGGACACGCGCCGTGACAGAACTACGGTGTAGGTAGCTGCACGTGGCTGGTGGCAGGATTTGCAGCAGCTTCACAGCTGGTGGACTGGGTGGTGGGGTTTTGGAGATGCTGGAGCTAGACGCCTGTCAAGGTGATGGTTAGAGCTGACGGGACACTCAAGGCGCGCTGGCCACAGACACGACGGCGATGGATGAGTCCGGGGATGCAGTGTTCAAGTCTGAGTGGCAAGCGAAGGTAACGGTAGGGTTAGCAGCAGGCTGTTGGGAGGTGCAGGTGGAGAAGATCGTGAGGCACAGGCCCAAAAAGGTTATGCATCAGCAAAGACGATGGCGTCGAGACCCCGTCACGTGCGCTGCGCTTTCAGCCTTAGTGGTTCCATCAGGTTGCGCGTTAGCAATGCTTGCCGGCGGTCATAACGACCATGATTTCACCCTGACGCAGCATGCTCCATTACCGCACTTCTATTGTTCCGTCGCTTGTTGCCATTACGAGATGCCCGCTGGTGGTGCGTCGCACCCTGGCTTCGTCGAGGGACACGGATCCTGCAAGCGACGATGAGCTCCGTGCTGCTCGTTCGTGGTTGCAAGGCTTGCATGCAGACGCGATGCCGCTCAAGAGCATTGGCGAATTGAGTTTCAGCAGGTCATCCGGCCCGGGCGGACAAAATGTGAACAAGTATGACACACGCTTTGGAAAAATACCCATCTAGTCGTGGCGCTATGCTAAGCATGTAAAAAGAGTCAATTCTAAAGCTACTTTGAGAGTTCCCCTGGACGCTTTGCTGCACCATGTCCCCACCGCACTTCACGGCGAGATCAGGCGGTCCCGCTATGTAGCCGCAAGATCCAACGCTATCATAGTGCAGGCCGACGACAGTCGCAAACAAAGCGACAACGCCCACAGCTGCTATCGACGTCTCTTCGATGCCATTGTGGAAGCGGGGCATCACGCGGTGCCCAATGAGACGTCCGCGGAACAGGCACAGCACGTCAAGAAGCTGTGCGTCCAAAGTTATTCCCGATCCCGCCGACGACCCGAGTGCTGATAAGCTCCCAGGCAAAAGACCGATAACGAGCGGCGGTTGAAGAGCAAGAAGCAGCAGAGTGCTAAGAAGAGCTCCCGAAGAGGCCGGGGCGATGACTGATGAGCCGGCTGCGGGGAATTTTGCTAGACTACCCCGGAACCGCTGCAACAACGCTCAGCTGCACCAGACAGCTGACGTGGTCGAATCGTGGACCAGACAGTCTGTGTTGTGATGGTGCATGTGACCGGAGCGGTGTGGTCGCTGTGGCGTCCGTCCGATAAGAGATAGAAACACTCATGCAGGGTCTGGTAGCGGTGATATCGCCGGCAGCATTGTTGTCGATTCTTCAAGTATCTAACGCCGAGTAGAGCCGCCGCAGCTCTTCATTCGCACCAAAGTGCTTGACACTCGACCGCACCAACGCCTCTGAGTCGTGTCGCTTTCCCTCTTGCTGCAGTGATCTGGCCAGCGCGGCAATGCTATCACCTGACCCTGTGTCAAGCACCCGCATGTACTTTCGAAGCCTCGTCGATATGACCGTCTGCACGGCTGGATCTGCATCCGCATCCGCAGATAACCGTTGTAGAGATAACAGCTCACGAACAGCGACTTCGGACACTTGCGCAACACTATCTGGGTGTTGCTGAGCAGCAGTGCTTATCAGGTCGAGTGCATCTGCCAGTGCCAGAGGAAACTCTGCGTCGGCGGGATTGCGGCCGAACAGATGCATGCGAAACTCGCAGACGGCGGTTTGCACAGACTGAGGTGCTGTCTCCTGCATATACTCCAACACGCGCTGCAGCATGCGCGGAGCGATGGCCAGCTGCTCAAACTCTGCGAACATGGCAAAGAATTTCTCTGCGACCCTAGCTTTGCCTTGAAACTGCTTCATGGCAGATTCGAAGACAGCAAGCGGAATTGCTCCTGTGAGCACAGGAGCCGACGCCAAATTTTGTAGAGCCACCTCATCTACCCCGTCGTCCTGCTTCAAGCTCGGATTGATGTCTTCTGCTGTAACATGTGGCAGCGCAATCATGTCCACATCTCCGTCGTCTTCTGTCTGCGTCTTGGTATGGTCCACATCCAGGCCCAGGATCTTCCTCCGCCCAGCAATCTTGCCAACATAAATAGTCTCGAGCTTGGCATACTCGACCCACAGGTACTCGGAATTCTTGCAAAACCTCAGTCCGCGCTGCATGTAGCTGCGCGCGTTGGTGATGTCGGCCTGCGTGTCCATGAAGTAGTTGGCCGCATGGACCCATATCTCTGGCTTGGTAGGGTGCAGTCGCGCGACTGATGTGAAGATGTCGTTCAGCCGCTTGTACGCCTTGTCCTTGCGCGCAAAATCGATGTACTGCATCCACAGCGTGAGGTCGCCAGAGAACTTGCGGGTCGCGCGGTTGTAGAGGAAGTATATGGTACGCTGTCCGGCGCCTTTATATCGCACGCCCAAACGCTTGATGCGCTTGCGGCGGAGCGCGTCGACATTCTTCTCGAACTCGATGTATCGCAAGTAGTCGGAGGGGTGCGAGCCTCGCGCGTTGACAATGTGCTCGAAGTCGGAGCGTTTCTTAGCTATAGAGCTGATCTCTTCCTGCAGACTGTTAGTCTTTATGAATTGCGCATATACCTGCAATCGACTTACTCTTGTAAAGATCTTCTTGCGCTCGAGCTCGTTCAGCTCTGTGGCCGACTGTTCGAGGAAGAAGCGCGCTTTGTCACTTGGGCCCGCCATGTTTGTATTTGCGCCGTGGTGGAGTTGAATGTCGAGCGAACGAAAAATGTCTGGAAGACACGCTAACGCCGGCAGCGCTTGCCCGTTGTGGCTTGACGCGGCAGGAGCCCGCGGCTTGGCCGACGCGCTGAACCCTGAAGCTCACCTCGGCGCTGGACCTCAGGAGACAGCGAGCGCGTTGCCAGCGTTTCTTCTTCATTCTCGTCGCTCTTTGCCTCTGTTTATTAACTGAGTGGGAGCACGTCTTGCTGCTCTCCTCATTCTTCTGTGCCAATGGCCCTCAAAGATAAAGACGGCCAGACGGTCGCAACAGTGCGTCTCTGAAGCTCACCTCCGAGACCTCCGCATACTCACATGTTACAGTTTAGCGGAAAATGGGTGTCTATCACGCACACGGTCATGGCGTATTGTGAGTCCAAACAGATGTGATTGATGACTATTGTACTGATACCTTGCAGGTGCATTTGCTGGCGCTCTGGCTGTCGGCCTGTACGCAGCCCCTCCATCCCTCCACGACGCGACTAAACACCATCAGATCGCTCCACTACCATAAGATTGTGCAGAATGAGTTCTATGTTGGTTAATCCAGATCATAAGAGCGACATCCGTTGAACAAAAACTAGGGTTACCCTGAAGAGTGGTTTCCTTCTGTCTCTTCGACCATTGGCGACCGCTACCCCGAGCGCTCCGTCTTCATGCTCTTCATCGCCCTTACATCCGGTATGCTGTGAGAAGGAAGGTCCTCAGACTCGACTAATACACCTCTCAGGACCTCGATTCGCATTGGTCGGTTTGTGGTATGTCTTGACACGCCGGTCCAACTCTTCGCTCCCCAAGTTCGTCGCAGGTGTTGGCATTTTCCGGACATTGACATGTGGCGGATGGACATATGTGACATCGACCGATGCTCATGACTGGCACGATGTTTTCATGATTTCATACCTCGTGGCAACCCTCCCATGGACAATTGGCTGTTTGGCGCTGAGCCCACCCAACCCAACAGCGGTCAGATATCGAAAGATATTTGCAGGATCCTTCTTTGGGACGCTGATCCCGCTAATTTACTGGTTCATCCAGCACAAAGTTCACCGTGTCGCTGGAGGTAGGACGCCGCATCTAGCATATCCAAATTACCACTGACTCTTTGCAGCATACACCATCTACTCCTTCTTCGAGTGGGCCCTCGTCCTGCTGGACGTGGCGTTCGACGCCGTCACCATCAACGAGTTCAAGGATTTTGAGATTGTTGTCAAGGACAACCGAGGGGTGACCCGTGGGTATGTCATGAAGCTCCCGCATTAGATAGACCCCATCCGAATGCAACCATATTATGAGCACACTCTGATCAGCCTTTGCTTGTAGTTCTGGTAACAAAGCTGTCTCTGATACTATTCTTGAGAAAGAGTAAGTCTTCGACATATCCACAACATACAACCTCTAACCATAACCAGAAGAGGCAAAGAGATTGGTGCTACGTTCTCAGGCGCATTCTCCATCTTTGATTTCATCTACGCTGTGGCAGACGTGTACAATGGGGTAAATCAGTCGTTGCTGAAGACCTCGCATTATCTAACATGATATAGTTTGTATTCTGGTCTATGTTGACATCCCTCGGGGTGTGCGTGTGGTGTAAGTTGTCCTACACTTTCGTCGTCTTATCCTAACACAGCTCAGACTTTCCACTCTGGCACATGGGTATCTCTGGCTACGAAGCTCTCGTTATGTGCACCATCACACCCTTCTTCCTGGGTATCAGGCCTCTCCGCTACCTTGTCACGCGCTATACGATTGTCTTCCACTTTCTATCGCTTTCAGGTCTACTTGCGTTCCGCGCAGAACGACCTGTCCCTCGCCTGTTCGCCGTCGGTTTTGGCTTGTCTATGTCATGTCTTGCATGGGCAGGTACCTTCTTCGCAGAACGATCGCAGCCTCGTCGTCTAGAAGCTCGCATTTCGGCTTTCTCAATTGGCCTTGTCGCCTCTAGTGTCGCCAAGTTTGCTTTCTGGACCAACAACCCCATCTGGCCCATCATGCATGAGCCGACCGGAGGGTGGAACAAGACTGGCCTTGGTCTCGCTGTGGCTGCTATGCTCATCTCAACCAGGTCGACGGCCGGCGCAGGCGCAGATCTTGCTGCACCCGGCCCCGTTACCAAGGGTTACTCCATCTTCTCGAGCTTTGGTATTGCCGGTCTGCTCTTCTCGATGCACTCATTGCTGTCCGATTCGAGCACCATGATCTCGTGGGTCTGGGAAGGTTTCCCCGTGCGTGGTCCCTTGGCCGTTCCTCACGGCGCTGTTACCTTGCTCGCGATGGGCCTGGGTCTCACCATTGGACTCTTTGCGCCAAACCTCTCTCGCTCATGGGCGTTCTACGGCGTGGGGTCTATTGGCGCTGCTGTTCTCACTACCACCAGCCACTGGACCGGCTACTTTGGTGGACTCGTTCTTGCGGTCTACACGATGGCCGCCGCTCCTGCGCTCATCACCCACGCGGCCCGCTACTCTCCAGCCAAGACATTTGGGTTCGGCTTCCTGGTCTATAACTTCATGGTCCTGTTCCACGTTTGGGTCGTCGCATATGCCTTCGTTCCTGGTGGTCCTCTTGTTCGCGAGCGCACCGATTGGGTCATGACGGCCATGATGGTCCTTATTGGAGCCGGTATCTTCAACGCCTCGATGCAACCCAGCAACCCCAAGAACTACAAAGGCAAGTCCACTGCGTCAGCCGCTGCCAGCCGCCAACGCTCATACTACCTCTATATCCTGGGCGGTCTCGAACTCCTCGCCATCGCAACCGCCTACCTCCGCTTCCCCACGTACAACTACACCCCCTACCACCCTGAGGAGAAGTCCATCACAGCAGGCATCTGGACGATCCACTTCTCCCTCGACAACGACATGTGGACATCCGAGTACCGGATGCGCGACCTCCTCAAAGAGCTCGAAGTCGACGTCATTGGGCTCCTCGAATCCGATCTTCAGCGCATCATCATGGGCAACCGCGACACGACGCAGTTCCTCGCCGAAGACCTGGGCATGTACGTCGACTACGGCCCAGGCCCTAACAAACACACCTGGGGTTCTGCGCTGCTTTCCAAGTTTCCCATTGTCAATTCGACGCACCATCTCCTCCCAAGCCCTGTCGGCGAACTTGCGCCCGCCATCGAAGCCACGCTCGACGCGTATGGCGAGTTGGTCGACGTCTTTGTCTTCCATTCGGGACAAGAAGAGGATCCGGAAGATAGGAGGCTGCAATCTGAGTACCTCGCAAAGCTGATGAAAGCTTCCCCACGGCCTTCAATCTTGCTGTCCTACCTCGTCATCAAGCCTGGCGAAGGCAACTACAACACGTACGTGGGCGAGAAGAGCGGAATGCGCGACGTCGACCCCAGCGATTGGGACAGATGGTGCGAGTACATTTTATTCAAGGGACTGCGCAGAAGTGGCTACGCAAGAGTCAGTAGGGATAGTATCACAGATACGGAGCTGCAGGTTGCGAAATTTGTCGTAGGACAGCCTGAAAATGGCAACGAAGTCATCCCCGAGGAACAGGTGAGCCCGGGACTGAGGTTCCCTGATCTGTTCAAGGGATATGGCGTGAGGGGACATAGGTATCATGTCTTTGATGCGCCGAGGTATTATGCTTGAGGTAGCACTTAACAGTAGAGAGGGGGAGGGACAGGGGGAGGGCAGTGAATGATAGGAATTGGAAATGGGGAGAGAAAATAAGGAATCTGAAAAAGTGTAGGAATATAGTCGAGGATGAATGATCGTTTCGTATGTATGTAAGATGTATGTAAAAGCTTTTCTTTTCCTTCCGACATCCACATCACCGATTATCATCAACGCAAACTTTGAATGAGCCATCATAGTTGTCGGAAGATCTTTTGGGGGTGTTAAGAGGTATCAGATTCGCGTCTCATCTATAAAGTACAGCTAGCCAGCACATCTCTTTCTATCTCTGCTGTATGCGCTCACTGAAGAGCGAAAGCACCCCGCAAAAAGACGCCATGAACCATGCATGCATGTGCGGATCATTCCCTGCCGCACTTTTCGCCTGCTCTGCTACCAGCCTCGCGAGGCTGAACTCCGAACTTTTGCACTTGCTCCAACTTCGTCTCGCACCTTACAACCCCGGAAGCGGCAAGCTCTTCACACCATACGATCAAAACAAGCCTCGATTCAATATGTTCTACGCTCATTTCGCAACCGCAGCACTCAGGACCTGCGTCCGGAAGAAGCCGCCCTTTGTCCGCTCAATGACCTGCTGGTAGACGGATTGTGGTGGGTGGTTCATGATGACTGTGCCGGCCTTGTAGTCGATCTTTGCGTCTACGCGGGTGTCGCGGATGAGGTTGACGATCCACTTCTCGCCCTCGTCTTGTGAGAGGCCGAGGCGGGTTGAGAGGTCCCTGGGGCAATGTTAGCATTTTCATATCGTCATTTCAATAGGGAGTGGTGTGACGTACTTGATGTCAATGCGCTGGTGGATCTTGCAGTAGCTCTCCGAGATGAGATGTCTCGCGGCATCGACAAACTGGTCCGCGGCGCCGAGCAGGAAAAAGTCGTTCTTCAGAATCTCCTCGGTCTCGCCGAGCTTCTTCTGGGCCTCCTCAAAGTCAAAGTCGATGTACAGGGCCTTGATGAAGTCGGTGACGGGGTCGCTGTACTCGTAGCCCTCCTGGCGGACGATGCGGATGAGGTCCTTGAGCTGCTTCTGGTACTGATTTGAGTTGCGGCCCTTGGAGCGGTTTGTGATGACGGCGGCGGCGAGGTAGCGCAGGATCCAGGGGCAGTTGGTCTGGATGGTGTTGATGTACGAGGGCGAGAAGAACATGTCGGTCAGGCTCTCGCGGGCGGGCTCGTGGTTGAAGAGGGGGAACAGCGACCAGTGGATCAGCCAGGTGCGGTGCTGCAGCTGTGCAAGGGGGTTGTTGAAGAGGCGCGTGTCAATGGTCTCCTTGAGCTTGTTGATCTCCTCGATGGCCGAGTCCCAGTTGACGGAGAGGATTTCGCAGGCGAGCTTGCCCCAGGTGGCCTCGCGCTCCTTGTCGTTGTCGGTGGTCTGTCATATATTAATAATGAGTCTTTCGCTGTTGCGTGAGGTGATGTACCAAGACACGGAATCGGTAGAGCAGCTCAGCAGCATCCGGGTAGAGACCGCAGCTGTACTGGAAGCTGCCAAACTCGTACAGCTGGTTGACCATCTCGACCGTGACGCCGTGCGACTCCTTCAGGTACGCCAAGTTCTGCACCTTGTCGGAGCGCAGGTTGGTGACGACGCTCTCGTCATCCAGCAGGCCCGAGATCTTGCTCGTCTCCTCCTCGAGCTGGTCGCGGCGCTGCAGGACCTGCTCGCGCTTCTTGTTGTACTCGTCGGGCATGCTGTCGAGGTTGTGCACGTCCTGGTACAGCTGGCCGACAAAGTCGATCATGTTGGTGGGCTTGAGCAGCTCGAGCAGCATCTTCTTCTGCTCGAGGGGTTGCTCGGCATCTTCGTCGGCGGAGAAGTTGAGCAGCGGGTAGATGAGGTGGCGGTCGAGGTTGGGCATGAGCTTGGGGAGCAGGCTGAACTCGTCGGCGACATTGCCGCTGGCGGTGGAGGAGTCGGCCATGGTGGGTGAGGAGGACGCTGTCGCGGTGGAGGACTTGTTCTGTCGGCGGCGGTGGTGGGGTGTTGCGGCGCAAAAATGACTGTGCGTAGCGAGAATCCCTGCACGCGGACAGAAGCACGCTAAAAGTTTGGTGTTGATGCAGATGCGACGACCACGAAGACGACGAAACTGGCAGGCACGCAGTACTCCCTTGCTCGTCTCAATATTGCTATAGAAAGCTTTGATACTCCCACAATGCCTCGATTACAGCCTCTGACGTCCCTCCTGCGGCCGCTGGCTACTCCCCGCACCGCCGTCTACGCCCATCACCTTTGCTTCTCCACAGCGACACGACGATGCGCTGAGAGTGTGTTGCCCTCTTCATGCACATCTGCAGCTATATTAAACCTCCATAGAACCCGCACAGTCATCAAAACCATCTCCGCCCTCCCAAGCACCACCCGCCCCGCCAACAACCCCCCAAGAAGCATCGCGAGCCGCAGACCTCGCCGCCGCAGAAGCCATCACCGAGTCCGACAGCGCCCAGCCCCCGGAACCAAAGCCTGAGCTCCCCTCGCAGCGCGCAGATGCCTCGAGCCAAACAACAAAGGCAGATGACGTCGTCCCAACTCAATCATCAACGTCACATCCCAACATCCAGGCCGGTTCAAAGGAAGCGAAGAGCCTGAAACCACTCAAATCCACACCATCAACAACATCACCCAAATCTACTGCAGCACAAATACTATCAATCGACCTCCCACCGCCCAAATACATCGTCTCGCGCTCCAAGAACGGCAACTTCCCCATCTACACCGACTACAAGCGGGGCGGCAATCTGCACTTGACCATGGTGCGCAAGATCACGGGCGACTTGTCGCAGCTGAGGGATGAGCTGCGCGTGTGGTTGAATAAGAAGAATGAAGATGTTAAGATTAATCCGCTGACCAGGCAGGTTGTGGTCAAGGGGCATTGTAAGGAGGAGGTGCAGAGGTTCTTGAGTGGGAGGGGGATGTAAAAATACAGTTTGGAAGATGGGACTGGGAAAGGGGGTGGGAATGTACATTATGTATCATGTATAAAAAAAGATTAAACAGGGCTGAACTTGGACTGTGACTGTGTATGGATGGATTAGATTTGATCCATAATGTCATGTCAAGCACACACTCCGCCACACCCACACTGCAAGTTCACCATTTCACGAGAGAGAGAGAGAGAGAGAGAGAGGGAGGGAGGTGACAAGACAAGGGTTTCATTCTTGAGTTTTGACATTGGTACAGCATATCCTCAAGCCACACAACATACCAAACCTCATACTAATTTGGAACATTTTGACATTCACAAACGTGCACGAAGGAGCACAAGGAGGTGAGTCTGAGCTTAAATGTGGAAAATTAGATGCAAAAAGAAATGTATTGTTCCACTGAACAAATGACCAAGACTTTGAAATTTCACGTGCTAAAGCAAGGCAACACCGAGCTTCTGGGTAAAGGTACCGTTCCAAGCAGCTGCATCTCCGCACGAAGTAAAGAAAAGGTGAAGTTGAGAAGTGAAGAATCACCCGTTCGCGTTCCATCCTAACACATCACTACATGTCCCAGCATAGTCACTACACATGCTCGCTCTCTCTCTCAAACTAGCCTCCTCCTCCTATCCCCCTTCCGCCCTCGCCTCACGGCCCTTCTCCCTTCATCTTCCTTCCATTTCCCAAACAAAAGTTACAAAAACCACATCCCCGTCGCCCCTCCCCTACCCAACCTTCCCACTCTCGCCTCACCATATCCACCCACACCATAACCAGGAAGATCAGTCGGTGCTGGAGGAGGTGGTCCATAGCCGCCCGTCTCGCTCTCATCCGGCGTCTTTGCGCTAGAACTTGAACTGACGCTGACGCTGGTTTCCAACGTCGTCGGCGTAAGCGTAGGTATCTCCCAACTGAAACTCGTAGCATCTGTGAATGTAGACCAATTCGTCGATGACGAGGACAACGAGGACGGAGAAGGCAGCGGGCTATATCCTGACGCTGACCCCGACGCAGATGTAGATGTAGAGGAAGGAACATCCCAACTAAAACTTGTGGCGTCTGTAAAGGTATTCGATGTCGACGAGGGAGATAGCAGGAGTGAAGAAGACACCGATGATGGCGATGACAGGCGAGACGGAGCTGAAGTAGGGGATGGAGGGAGGAAGGAGGTGAGGGTTGCGTCTGTGTTGGTGTTTGAGGTGCTTGAAAGGGAAGACGAAGAGGATGGGAGGGAGGAGGTAAGGATTATGGATGAGAAGGATGGGGTGAATATAGAGGATGAGGATGAGGATGTCGAGGACGGCAAGGAGGATAGAGTGAATATGGCAGATGTAGACGGCGATGGCGTAAAAGCATCCGACGTACTCGACGACCCAGACACCACCGAAGTCAGCGTCTTGGTAGTCACCACCGTGCTCGTCCTGTGCGACGTCGAAACCGTGCGCGAAAGCCAAGGTGTACGTGAAGACACACTGCGCGTGTAATTCGAGACCGAGCTAGAAGAAACAACAACACTGCTACTCGACGGCTCCGGAGTCGATGTCGGATTGGGACTAGGCGTTAAGTCCGATGTAGTCGAACTAAGCGTGGTTGAAAGCGAGATGCTCCAGCTGAAAGACCACGTGCCGTTGGCTGACGAGGAGGTCAGATCGCCTGTGCTTGATGGGAAGATTGGGGTGAGCGACGATGGCGTAGGCGAAGGGCTCGAGACGGGGATTGTAGAGCTGTAGAGGGAGAAGGAGATGTTGGGTGGAAGTGATGGAACTGGCGTCGACGAGGATGAGCTGGGTGTTGGTGTGAAGCCTGAAGTGGTTGACTCACTTGGCGATGGCACCGGCACCGATTCGCTGAAGGTCGAAGACGATGAGCTTGAAGATGACACAGGAGTTGAGGAAGATGCACCTGGTGTAGGCGTAGGCGTAAAGTTCGAAGTAGTGGACTCACTTGGCGACGGAATAGGCACACTACTGCTCGACGAAGGGAAGAAACTAGACAAGCTGGAAGAAAGGACTGGAGTCGACGACTTGCTGAATGTAGGAGTGAAGCTCGAAGTCGAAATCTCACTCGGCAATGGCACTGGCAGCGACTCGGTCCAGCTTGCTGATGTCTTTGAAACCTCTGAGCTTGTGGACCAGAATGGCGTCGATGAAACCGGTGTCGAGGTAGGAGTATTGATTGGAGAAGACGAAGATTCACTCGGGGACAGACTGGGCGATGACTGCAAGGTCGATACCACTGGCGCAGAAGGCCGCGTCGTAGGCTCAGGAGTTAAAGTCGAGGGTGCTGACGTAGTGGAGTTTACACCTGGCGGGCCATTATACGTACGCGACCACGTGAGCGTTGCAGTGAAGTTGGATGGCGTGCTTGATGTCACTGAGGGGATGACCGGCAACGATGTGTTTGAGAACGTCGGGAAGACAGGCGTGAAGCTTGAGGAACTCGAGCTGACCGTTGTTGAAAGAATGACCGGCAACGACGTATTAGAGTAGAACGTCGGAAACACAGGTGAAAAGCTCGAGCTCGTGGAGCTGATATTTGCAGGACCTGTAGCTGTCGACGTGGTTGAAGGAGTGACCGACAACGACGTATCAGGGTGAGACGTCGGAAAGATGGGCCTGAAGCTTGACGAAATCGAGCTGATATCCGTAGGACCCGTAGCAGTCGACGTCACTGTCACCGTAGATAGCGGTGGTGAAGTACCTGTACCCCAAGTCGAAGACGCGGTGCTTGTCTTGTTTGCATAGGGGGCAGACGAATGACACGACGAGTATGACAAAATGCCTGTTCCCAACGATGACAAGGACGAGGTTCCGGTAGACAAGGGGACATTACTACCGCTACTGCTGCTTGTAGGAGGCAAGATGTCGAAGCTCGTCTGCGTTGCATCGGTGAGTGTGTTCCAGGTCCATGAGGGGACTGAGGACGAGTCTGAGCTGGGGTGTGTTAGTCGAGGGTTCTTGTACTGTTTAGGTACACATGTCTCATGCAAAGACGAACCTGATACTGGATGCATCGGGCACGCTTGGGGAAGAGCTTGACTTTGTGATCACAACAACGTTGGTGGAAGTGACTGTGGATGTCAAGTTGGCTTTGATGGGGACAGAACTTGAGACGCCGGTGGATAGAGGGACGCTTGTAGATGGCAACACGCTCGAACCTGACCACGACACACCACTGCCAGACGAGCTAGGCTTGGAGTATGGCGGGTAGTATGGTGGGGGAGGATTGTATGAACGGGCCTTGACATCCTTCACATGATGTACGGGGCGGACTGTTTTGAAGTAGTTAGTATGGAAGGAAGTTGGGGTAGGCCGAAGCGGAGGGGTAGTGCTTTCGTAGGTGCTCTACGAATGACTTACTAGGTGCATGTTCAGCGACAGCGACAGCAGTGATGGTGGAAGTAACAGCCAGCGAAACGCAGATGATGACCCTCATCTTGGCGGATTGAAACGACTTGTTTAGCTTATCAAATGCAACGCAAAGAGAAAGTGCGAGCGATAGCCAGTGTCCGACAGACACGGATACAACTGAGCGGCTTTTCTTCCCCCCATTGCAAGCCAAGGACCTTATATGTGATCATCGCCGCCATGCTGTACTATCCAGGACCCGGTTGCTCTGAATATCATGTTACAAGCTCGTAGTGGGCCGTCGGGAAAGACACAAGATGCAGCACGGCAGCCTGCTTCTCATACCGGCATGCCCACTTATCCGTCCGAAGATGCCTGCATCATTCCAGCTGAGTTGCGCACATCCGCTACTGTCACCCAAAACACCAGCAGAGTGGCAAGATGTAGCAAGGTCTTCCATTGTACGGCGAAGTTGGTGATGGATAAAAGCCATAGCAGACGCTACTAGTGGTGAAGTGAGCCTGCTAACCATCGTGAGATAACCAGATTCGTACTTGCTCGATGTCGTTGGTGTTACAATCATAGCGGCAGCTTGGAAAATTGTCGCGGGAAGAAACATTTGGTTGTATATGTTGCACTACCGCGCCGCCTCAGCCACTTGTGGTACCAGACCGGATGCACCAATGCACTGCCGAGTTGAAACGGAATAATTAAAGATGCACCACAACGAGGCGTCGAGAAAGTGAACAGAACCCGGATCGGCCTTGTTCTGGACAAAACTACGTAGCGAGTCAATAAATTGAGGTGGTCCATGTTCCATGTGGAAAGACTGGACATGCAACAACGAGGCCCCGGAACTAGGTACGTGACATGGTGGTCTCGGGTATTTTCAAACAAATGACAGACGCCCCTATCGGTCTTTATCATTTGGAGAGCGTGTTCGGATTCGAGCAGGCGCGTCCGGAGTGACAGAATGACACATTTGACAAACTACGACACAACTGATGTGGTTTTGTGCAAATATCAGACAAGCAACATGTCGCAACACAAAGGCATTCATGAACGACCACAAACTATCACGACTCAGAATCATTGTATGTAGCCGGTGAACTTCTTCGTGTGTTTTCGTTGCTACGCACAAACTCCGACACGGGGCAAAATTCCATGCTCCTAGTGGGATCACCTGTAAATGTGCTTTCCCCTGCCGCAAGAACAAGCCACTGCTAGACTCAACAGCCGATCGTCTTCGCTGTAGGTTATTTACAGGCGGGATCGCGTTGCATCTGTAGTGTACAACGCAGGAACAAAGATGCCTTGGTGCAAGTTTCCGCTGCGCGTGTCCTACCAGGCGATCGCAATAGGTGGAGTAACTCGGTCGTACACCCGACATAAGTCCACAATGTGCTCGATCGTGCAGCGATCACAAGCATCGGAAACCGAGTTGGTGCAGGCAGGTATGAAGAGGTGTGGAAAGTCTGCGGAGTTGTTGAGCTGAGCGCTATCGTGCAGGACATTGGCTGTCGTGGTGCAAGATGCCTTTCTTCGCTAGACGGTGGGTACGCGTGTAACATTACGTGCCTCCAGGTAGGAAGTGTTACTGTTGAACAAAGCCGGAGGCCAGACATAGGTCAGTGAGCCGTATGTCGAGCAACCCGCCGCGCGTGATTGGCAACAAACCTTCGTACTTCGATTGATACTCGAACAACAATATCTCATGACGTCGGCCCGCTCTAAAAACACCATGGATATTGGGGTAAGTGCCGATCAAGAACTGCAATTGCTTGTAAGTGATTCACTGTGTCGACAGATAATGGAAAGAATTGATCCCATATACCACATGCGCGAAGTATTTGGTAGCAGTAGCACGCGCAAGGCGCTGCAATTATGTATTATAGAGCTACATCCAGCAGTGATGCTGGGAGTGGAGATGGGACTGTCGAGGCGACTTGGCGCCAGTGTGGCTAAAACCACTGTGTATCGTGTCCGCGTCGCATGTGCTTTTCACTGCAACGCCAGACGGTACCCACACGCTACAAAATCGTGATATCGTAACGAATAGAAGGTGTACGAAGTGTGCCCAGATCAAAGACAACCATGAAGTGGGGCGGACAAGCCTGCGTACATGTGTGGCATGCGGGGCGCACCGATAGATAAAGAAACCAGAACAGGATAAGACAGACAACATTTACAGAAAAGTAGATAATTAATCCCAATTGACGAAGTTGGAGCCATCGCCTTGCTCTTCGCCCGCTTGGGCGAAATCAGAACCTTGAAAATCAAAGAAAGTATTGTAATCACCATTGCCTGGTGTGAGGAACGCCTCATTATTGAAAAAGCCCTCCGACGGCATGGTGGACGGTGGCGCATCGACATTTTCAGCCTTGATGCCAGCACCAGGCGCCAGGGTCTCGTCGGTGGTGGTCCTGCCGGGCTTGCCAGAAAAGTTGGGGTTGTAGGTGTAAGTAGGACCAAAAGGCTGAGGCAGATTGTCGCTGCCAGCCATGAAGACAGCGGTGCGAGGATCATTCGGATCCAGCGAGGATCCGATGAACTGCTGCGACTCAGGTGGCAACGACATGGCCAAAGGATTCATGCTCAAAACCTGCGAACCAAAAGGATAACCGGCAGAACTGAAGGGGTAAGAAGAGGGAGCGCTCGAATCCTCGTGCAGCTGAGGCGTCGCTTGACCCGAGGCGGTCTTCGGGGAAGCGGACTGTGGCGACGTGGACTGCTTGGGAGACAGAGCAGAACGCGACTGCGTGTCGGACCCTGCCTTGCTCTGCTGCTCGACATGCGCGGGCAGTGACATCCTCCGGAACGAGTCCTGCGGGGTGGTGATGCCGCCAGGTGCTGATTGGGATGAGGGATCAAACGCTCCAGATGCCTGCGGCAACTGAATGGAAAGCGAACGCTGGTGAGAGTTCATGCGCTGAGGAATCTGGTAGGGAGTCTGCCGGAAACCTTGCTGCTGAGTACCATTGGCATTGCTGGTAGGCGTCTGTTGGATAACACTCTGCTGGGGAGACGACGGGTTCACCTGCTGAGGTGGCATCATGGAGGGGTTCAACCAGTTGTTCGTCTGCGGAAAGGTGGTGGCATTTGGTGAAAACTGGCCTCCATACTGCTGGAAAGACGGGTTCTGGTACTGCGACATGAACATGTTCCTTACCCCGTGCTGGGTCGCGATGTAGTCGTGGAGCTTCTTGTTGAACATGACCGAAGTCGTGTGCAAGTGCGCGTTCAAACGCTGGTACTGGGTTGGCAAATCATCGTCTTCCTCTTCGTACATCTCCTCATTAATGACATCCTGCTCCGTGACACGAAGAGCGCGACCAGTGCGTTTCTTGTGAATCTCAGAAGCACGACGCGCAGACTCAATGCGAGCCTCCAAGCTGCGGTCACTGCGACGCGAAGCCGCAATGTACGCACTGTGCGGAATAAGCGAAGCCCAGGAGAGATGGAGCATTAATCACACATACCGCTCTTGGTTCTCCTCGTGAGTGCGCTCCGTCTTGACCGGGCGGGCCGCGGTGAAAGTGCGTCGCTCAGCTGGCATTGTGAGAAATGCAAACAATGGATGGCGGGAATTTAGTAGGTGTGGCAAGTGCGGGTGGCGGTGGGGCAGCAGCGGAACACGAGGAACAGGCAGGCGCGAAGCGGTTTGTTGATTCTGGTGTTGATAACACAGGTCTAGTCGTCTAGCAACGACAGTAGACTACGACAATTGCAAAGAAGAGTCGATGGAGGAGGAAGAGAGGCCTGAGCAGGTGGGCGCGTCCAGCTAAAGAGGGGAAAAGTGGCGAGCCCACATGTGCGGGAGGAGGTGCAGGGCGGAGCAGGGCCATGAGATGGGCCGAGCGACTCACAGCCAGAGGGCTTGCGGATCGGGGTGTCAGGGCACTACCGCTCGACGCAACACCAGATTGAGATAAGCGACCGAGTGACGTTGGAGCAGCCTGGTCGTGGGCGATGCCGCTGGGCCCAAACAGTCGCGCGCCAGGTGTGGGCGTGGCCGCGGCGACTGGGTTGAGGCGATCGAGCAGCGCTGCGAGCGTGTTCGATGCACCCAAACGTCGATTGGCGGCGGATTTTGGCCGAATGGGAGCACCGCGTGCCGCCTAGCCTTAGCAGCGCATGCGGACGAGGGCTGGGCCGATGGCTGCAGTACACAGCTTCAGGCACACAAGACGAGAAAAGACGCGGTGCGTGCGCTGTCTGACCTGGATGACAACAAGGGGTGCTGTTGGAAAAAGCAGTCAAGCGGCGTCTCCAGGAATTTTCAGCGGGATGAGATGAGATGAGATGCCTACACAACGCTGTGCTCTGTCGCCGTCCCATCTCCCTCTACGCAGCACGGTACGGCCTGCCTGCAAGCCGCCCGGTACTCGCAGAGCTGCGACAACTCGACGGCGACCCACCGTGGTTCAAAGCTCCGGCGCCCCCTCCGCTGCGCTGTGCGTTGCGGGTCGCCGATGAGTGTGGAGAGGCTGCTGATCGAGTTTGCTAGCCTTTGTGAGCCAGTGCGCGGCATGACGGCTGGGCGTTTCCTGACCAGTATCACGACGCTTCATCCTGCTTAGCCAATACACCGTGTAGGTATATGGCGATCGCAGTGCGCTAGGATCTGGTGTCACCTTGCCGACGATTAACGAACCGCGTGGGTTGACAAAGAACGGGGCTGTCATACGTCGCGTTCACATCATGGCGACGGTGTGATGCAATGCTGGCAACGGGGATAACTACGCTCACTCCGCTACCCGAGCTTGCTACATATCCTCAACAGTCTTTTCGCCGGGTGGAAGAGACTGAGCGTGAGCAGACTGAGTTCGCGGAGGAGAATCCGCAGCAGTATTGCACGTCTTATCTGCGTCGATAGAGACCATTGCCTCCAATGCGCTGAGTACGTCCCAGTACTGTCAGCACCTCTCACGCCTGATGATTTGACAACAGCAAGTCGGATCACGTCGAGGCGCCGTGTCCACGCGAAGCCTGTCACCGCATCTAGAGGGCTTCCGCTGCCGTCGCCGCGAGTCCGGTCATCCGATTCTCAGATTTCAAATTTCTGTTCTACCGCGCTACCAGGGTAATCCTGGCTCTCACGAGGATTCTCAGATACGCGACGTCCGATGCGGTCTAGTGTCGATCTGATCGAAACTGCTCCCCTCTCTTTGCGTCTCCAAAGCCCCCTCAATTAATGATCGGCCAGCCAGTATCACATCGCCGACCTGGCCTCCGCCGCCTTGTCTGTGTTACAAAAGCCACCAGGGACCAAAGCTTCTACCCATAATTGTACCCCAGAGGCTACCGTTCCTGGCGTCTTATTAGTGCAAGCCACGGCGATGGACGTCCCGTTTGCTCATTCTTTGTCAATGGTTTCCTTCGCAGGGCGCTTGACGAAGATCGACGTCACACTTCTCACGTTCGGCGCTGGCTTTCGGCAGCCATGCCCGTTGTCTGTGCGTTCCGCTCTCGACGCCAGATCGCTGGATTACAGGGCCCACTCGCCCTGTAACCCCATGCCAGGTGAATTAAGATAGCCCTACACTACTGCACCATCAGCCTGAATTCCGAGGCCACTGCAGGTGCATGTTTCTCCTTATGGGTTCTAGACGGCAACGTTCCCAACGGCACAACTTTAGTTAGTCCCGCTAAACAGCATCCGCGGAGCATCTCGCTGCTCGCGGTGATCTTACCCGCTTCGCTTCGCAGGAACAGTTGCCCGAACCAACTGAGACGCTTCAGAACAGCCATGGTGTACACGCTTGACCCTCATGAGCCGACTTCGAGGGTGTTCGCGTTTGGCTTATCATACCACGCACATGCTGCCGACCTGAACTTTCGTCCACTCTCCACATATCCCTTTGTGTCTTCCTAGGATTTGGAATCGGACTTTCTCTCCAGATTCCTTCCACATGCGTGTCCCCACGAAGTTTCGGCAGGATCCACGTTTGACATCATATCTTTTGGGATGACGCGCCGCCTTACATCTGCCACCGGAAGCTAGCTGGCAGCCTTTCAACAGTCCTGCATCTCGCGAGATCACGTGTGAACCGCTTCTCGTCGCTCTCCTCCTCGGAACAAAGTTTATAGGCAGCGGCCAAGTAAACCGATGTTCCCATGCCACATTCACCTTAGTCTGGGGATTATCATTTGTGGCGTCCAACATCACTGCGCCGTTTTAGACGCATTTGTGTGGAGTGAGGCTCGATACCCCAACGAACCTCGCAATACATGTGTGCAACAACGGCAGCATGCTTCAGATCGTGACAGCAAAGCTGTGTCCGCTCAAGACAAAACCAGTGTACTGTGTTCCTAAGCACTCTACAGTCAGGTCAAAATAATCGCGCGTGTTCTGACTATGCCACCAAAAACATGCATCGAATATTTGCGCAGGAAAAGCGTTCGTGGTCCAGCAAACAAATGAAATCCATCCACCTCATCTACGTCTTCAGCACTCGTCGCCCCTTGTTCCCGAAAAGGCAGGTAGACTAGATCCTCTTCTAACTCGGAATCTTCCACAAAAGCAAGCCGCCTTCCAAAGCCCCATTCATTTCCCTCTCCATTTACCCATCACAGGGCTCAAAGATCTGCCCAACTGCCAGGAGCGCACGGCTGCCGAGATCTATCGGCTCAAACCCTGATTTGTATTTTGCTGGTGGGCTTCGAGTCCATGGCCAATCACAGAGTTTACGCGAAAAGCCTAAAACCCTTACTAATAACCAGGAACCTCGATCGAGCGTAGATGTTCGATCGATTGCATTAGCGGACGGCGTTTACGCTCACACCCTGGCGTATTCTTTACTAATCACAGACTGTGCGCCGAGTTGCCGGTATGGTTTGCATACGTGCGTGGATGCGTCTAGACTTATTCACAGCCAGCTTTTTTTGCTGCTTGCACGAAGACGGCCCGAAGCCATACACGTGGGTTTATGAATGCAGTGCGAAGCATGTCTGCTGGATATGCAGACCCGGCCTCACAACAGCAGCTGGCCTTATCTTCACATCAGCCACGGTCGCACGTGTACAACGCTGCGTCGCACATATCGGCATGTCCCACATCCACGCAGCTACTTCCGACATGATGCAGATGGATTGCTGTCAAGAAGAGGTGGATGCAGCCACATAATTGTAGCCGACGTACCACGACATCCCTTGTCCTCGCTATCTACTGTGTTTTACCGAACACCTCACCACAGGGTCTGAGACAAGCAGTTACGGCACTTGCGCGCATTGGTGGGTCGTAGGATCAGCACACCCTTGTTGTGTCTCGCTACACCAACAGAATGTCTAAACAGCCCCTGCTGCGAAAGCTGTGTAGTTGGTGCGGAGAGATGAGATCTCTATCACCCAGTTTTTCGTGGACATTTGTACCAAGCAAAGATGGGGATGCATGTGCTACAAGCCATCTGGTGAATGGTTGCAGTAACAGGTACAGTATGTGATGATCCATATCTACAATGTCTACATCGAACGACGCTGCGCTACAGTAAGGGACCGAGGCTCTCTATCCCTTATCATGGTGCAGTGACGGGAACCGTACAGCTTCTGGATTGATATGTACTTCATCATATGTAGGCTCGCAGCGCAGCGTAAGCTTCCATCTCACCAACATCATTACCGTAGAAGCAGCAGGTATACCTTGTTTAAGGATGACTATGTCATCCACATCGGCAAGCGAACCATGGGCGCTTCTTAGAAAGACAGAATCAGGTGAGCCTCGACATATAGTCCTATTTCCTATCGCCATAACTTGGACGAGGAGGTGACCGAGCGCTTTGCTACCATACACTATCGTTCTCCCCTGCTGCGGTAAGCGTGGACGTGACGAAGCCGTAGGAATTTTACGACTCGATCCTACATATTTCTACCAGGCGATTGTAACGGTGAGGTTAACAGAGAATGTTGGCCAGCAAATGTACTGCATCTCTGTATCTATGTGCAAAATCGGGGTCAACATTTCGGGCGCATGGAAGTTATCGAGCAAATTGACAGTGATATGTACGGCATACTTGTCTGCTCGTTCAGCACCTTCATTGCCTTCTCGATCTCATCCTCGAGTGTCTTCGTGATTTTAGTCTGAGAGCGCTTCCACGATCCTAATCTCTTGAAATGCGCACTAAACACATTACCTTACAGTCCACAATAGCGCTGTTGAGGCTTGCCTACTCGCGATACAAGATCTATGAAGAATTAAACTAAATCTAGGTCATTTGCAGTTCTGTTTCTGTCAACTCTTATCCAGCTCGTGGCATAATCCTGGACCGTTGCAAACGGAATAGGCAAACATTCTAGCTTCGACCCTTCATTGTACTGGACTGTAATTCACATGACTGCTGCAATAAATACTACCTCCACATTACGCCTCTATCCTGTTCTCTCCTCTACCCTGCTGAATTCGCCTCGACTCGACGTTAGCATCCTTCACGAATCCACACATCCATAACTATCAACACCAGCATTGCCGGCGAAGACAGCGAGAACATAAGTCATGAAGCCAACTGTCCTCTTCATCGTCAGCATCATGACAGCCTTCCTCAGCATCAGCCTCGTCACCGCCAGCGCAATTCATACCAACATGTTTTCTCTCGTCACCACAGCCATCGACTTCGCCATCGACGCAAACACTGCGGCTGAATGTCACCCCCGGTGTGACTATACGTTGGATTTGTGCGTCAGAGGCTTTGAGCATAGCAGGGAGCAATGTGCGAGGATTTTGTGTGCGCAAGCGGTGGTAGGTAATATTCTGACTCATTGGGAGTTTGAGGCTAAATGACTCTAGTGTGGAACGTGTGCGTTCTGTGAGGGTTTGGAATAAAGGGGAGAAAAGTTGAGAAGTGGGAAGAGGGAAGAGGGAAGAGGGAAGAGGGAAGAGGGAAGAGGGAAGAGGGAAGAGGGAAGAGGGAAGAGGGAAGAGGGAAGAGAAGTGAGGTATTTCGGGGCGTTTGAGGCGTGGTAGATCGGAGATGAGAGATCGCTGGGGATGAGAATAGGGAGAGATAGGGCAGCCAGGGGTGAGACAATGATAGGAGGACAGGTGCTCAAGGAAAGCATGAATATACAGTGAAAGCAGACGAGAATTACAGCATTATCAGGTTTGCATTCACCTCGTACAATTACCTCGGATACGTACCGCCTTCTCTCATCTCCTTGAATTACCTCTCATTCCACTCGCTTACATACAACGTCGCCTCCACTCTCATCTCAACGCATTTCAGCCGTCCGCGAGTTGCTTGGCTCCATTGCACCTACATACCTCTCCACCATCCTGACTCCTCCGTCCCACCAACAACAACGCAATACAAAGAAACAACTTACCTCGCATCACCCACTCAAAAAATCAAGGCCAACAGCAACAATGCTCCTCCTCGTCAATTTCCTCATCGACTTCATTAGCTGTGTCTTCCTCAACACCCCCTTCGCCACAGCCACCAACCTACCCATTATCTCCATCAAGCCCTTCCACAACAGCGCCTCCTAGAAGTCGACCTCGACCTCTACTTCCGCCTCAACAACCTTCGACGTGCCCGGCGGCCCACCCTGCGACCCGGCTGCGCTGATATCTCCGCAAAGTGCATGGAGCCTGAGCACGGCAAGGATAAGCGGTTTTGTTTGAACTTGACGTGCTATGTGTATACGTTCAGCATAGCTACTGAGGTTTCATTTCAGGGACGAATGGTTTCGAGGTGGTTTTGATTTGGTATGGGAACACTTGGGATTGAGCTGATGTGCGTGATGACATTGCGATAATTGCAAGATGTTTAGGGACTGGGGTCAGGGTGCAGGCGAGGAGAAGAAGGGGGAGTGGGAAAGGGATGAAGTTGGGAAGGGGGACGAGATCCTGGGTTGGGTGGAGTCAAGTTCATGTGAATGGGAAGATAGGGAGACGAGGGAGATCTGACTGATTCGGGAGATCACAGTTTTCTGGAGGGGGGGGGGGGGGGGGGGGGGGGGGGGGGGGGGGGGGGGGGGGGGGGGGGGGAAAGTCCACAATCACCTTTGGATGAGGTTCGAATATGCTGCGGCAGGGCAAACATATGCATATGGACTCGGGGGCTGCCAAAGTCCACTTGAGACACAAATGTCATGTACAAACAATCCCTCCATGCCCATCCACCATCTCGCACCAAAATGCCCTCTGTCTCAATCACCCACACGGAAACTTTCAAAAACCAATACTCACTGCCTCCACCAACATCCTCCCTTCCTCGTGCAACCCACTCTGACATGACATGCTTGGCCCCATGGTGTGTGTGAAATCTCACCAAGGTCTCACCCTCTCTCACCGGCAACCTCGCACCGCCAAGGGAACCCGCGTACGTGCGTGGTGTCCCTTTCTCTCACCTGAACATTCGAATTCACTTCTCTTTCGAGGACACACAGACTATAAAGCCAGTAGTCAAAGGCTTCCTTAATTTCCTCGTCCTCTCCATCACGTAGCTACCGCTCCTCCACGGCAACTCAACCAGACCAATCCGACCCAATCAGTACATACAACACTTAACAATACCAACGCCTACTCCAACATGTTCACCATCATCATCATCACCCTCTTCGCCGCCATTGGCCTTGTCACTGCCTCCCCTGTCCTCAACTCCCCATCTCGCGTCGCCGTGGCCGCCCCCGCTACGACTACAGACCCCAACAACGTCCCCGGCCCCATGTTCTGCGCTCCCGAGGTACGTAATTCCGCCGGCTATTCCTTCCTTCTCGTACTCGATGTGTGTATGTTGGCGGTATGATATGGCTGACTTGTTACCTCTCTTCTAGTGCCAGAACATCTACGACGTGTGTATAGGCGACCACGAAAAGCCCGAGAAGGAATGTCGCGATATGAGCTGTGTGCTCTGGGCTTATGAGGTGAGTTTATGGATAGAGAGTGGCATGAGGAGGAACACTGCTGATGGTTTGGGTGTGCAGTGCAGCGAGTGTATGCTGTGCAAACAGCGAGATTAGAGAGCTGGCGATGGGGAAGGTGGAGAGAGGAGAGACTAAAGGAGATGGAGATAGATATGGGAATATGAGAATGGACATGGTCTCCATGCTGAAGAGGTACCATGAGCTCCAAAGCGATTAGATCGATGATTTCCATGGTGAATAGAGCATGGGCTTGGAAATAATCTGAGTCAAGATAAGACATGAATGGAATGAAAACCTTTACCTCGATCTGTGGCTTTGCCTCGCTTTCGTGATCTTGCTGGGCCACGGGAGAATGACCTCGAGTATCAAACAAATAACACTCGTCACCTTAGTTCAGCCTAGCTCAGTGACAGGCACTTAAAACAGCATCGTTTCCGTTTGAGTGATCTTCGACATCAGAGAGCAATTTGGCGTGGATATAGTGAGATGTGCTCTCACTGTTGGCTGAATTATGTGTAGGTCATACTCTTATTATCAGGATTCACCCCCCGCATAGTAGGCGGGCGCATGTTCAAGATGTGACTAGGAAACGTCGTCACTCATCGTAGCAATGATTCACGTCTCCCCGAACTGTACTGGTCCGGCCACAGGATAAGTAGAACTGGACTCGAGAGCGGGTAGGGGGAGATGAAGGAGATGTAATGATGTCGTCTAAAGTAGTATACATTGATGATGAGATGCATAGGATACCTTTATGGTTTTCAAGAGGGCAGTGTTTCCTATGCTCTTGGGCCGGATCATTTGTGTTTGAAAGCAGTGCAACCGCACTAAACTGTTGAAGGCAATTGAGAAGGGCGAACTTGGAGGTAGCTCCATGTTGCTTCGTGAGCCTGTCAGGAGAGTCGGTTTAGACCGTGGCTGATGCGGTGCATCACCCAAGATAGATTATCTGTATTCACGTATAAATATATATGATCCAACGTTGTGCCTAATTACCCATGATCACATCTTTTTGCTCGCTTGTATTCGGACTCGTCTTTATCTCGTTCCTCAAGATCTTTCCCCTCCAATCTTCTCAATCTCCTTCACAAACCCTTCCACAAACTCCTTGCGCATCAACATCCCAAAATGCCAATTTCCATCCTTATCCCGCCCAATACAATTCCCACTTCCCCTCAACGGCAAGGACGTACTGTGTGCAATCGGGTAAATGAACTTCGGCACTGCCTTCCCATTACCCTCACCATCTTTCCTTGCAGCCCCAAAATCCATCTCGAACAACTTCGCCTTCGCCCAATTCGTTAATGTCGAGAACACCATGTCTCCACTCCCATACAGATTCATCTTCCCGCCCGCGGCATCGCGCTGGGCCGCTTCGAGATGGTCACGAGACGACTGCACGACGAGGTCGGAGCGGATGCGCGCCGCGATGTGCCCGAGTGGGAGGGAGAGCATGTCGCCGACAGACATGATTGACCAGGAGCCTGAGATGCAGTTGTGAATGTATGCGCCTTCTGTCGCCGGAGGCAGTAATTTTGGCTCTGAAGTGCGCACGATATCGCGCATACCCATCACATTTCCGATGGAAAAGATGCGCGATGGGTTCGAGTTTGCGATTTCGGGATTCGCGCGCGCGTAAAGGCGTAGGATCCAGGCGGTGGTGATGTCGCCGTCGCTGAGGAACGGCTTGCGGGGCGAGCTGGTGGTGTATGTGATCCTTGAGGGATCGAGAGAGTCGAGATCTACGAAGGCTTGGGCTTTTATTTTGGCGAACTCTGCAGCAGGCAAGACGACCATGCGGGCGGAATCGTCGGGATAGAAATATTTCTCGTATACTATGTTGTTGAAAGCGAAGCGCAGCATGCCGAGCGTAGAAACGAGATACGGCTGCATGCTGACTTCCTTTTCGGCAGTGGAGGATGTGCCCAACTTTTCGAGGGGATCGGAGTGGTAGCCAAGGAAAGGGGGCACGTCGTTGTCTCGGCCTTCAAGGACAGCTTGCCATGCTCGGAAGAGTGCATGTCGGCCCATAGCGTCTAGCAGTGTGTGCAGCCAGGTGATGGTTACAATGGTGGCATCCGGAAAGCTTAGAATGTGCAAACCTAGCTGACCGACATCATGTTGCGTCCAGTCTTCCAAGGTTCTTTTGGTACTTTCTTCATCAGTAAGGAGGCGCTCATGGCCCAAGGCATCCAAAACTTGGAGTTTGCCTGTCAGAGCTGGGAATTTAGCACCTATGCGGTGTTGTGAAAATGGCGTGGACTCGACAAGATGAGTATAGTTGAATGGTGGCCGTTCGTTGGTGAACTGTGCTGGCACGTGGTAGTCAAGCTTGCCTTTATCCTTGTCGTCCGTTAGTGCTTATATAGGATGATTTGAAGGAGAGTGCGGTACATTCAATCGAAGTCTAGCACCCAGTTTTCTCCAACCAGGCTTCTCAAGCAGCGTCCACAGCGCACCGTAGATCTTATCTGCGTCAAGTACTTCATCGTATATCATGCTAAATTCGAGCGATACTCCTTTATTGGTGGCTGTGTCATCGCGATCAAACAAGGGAATGACTTCGTCTGTAGATATGCGTTCGGGCGCTACCGGTGTCTTATTGAAAGGCCAGACCATATTGATGTAGCTGAGCAGGAAATGTGAAGAACTTCCCAACAGGGCATAACACGCTATATAAATACGCTGCACGGGCGACATGACTAGAGCGTGAGAACGAGAACTGATTGGTGCTTGATCATATCATAATCGTCCAGTCTTCTGGACCAGACTCCATTTCGTTAGCCGTCTAACCATGGACAAGGTTGTAGAGCATTCGCCCTTTTGCGCAAGGAAAACATAGCGAATGTGACCGTGACGGGTGGAGACACGCTGACAAGCTGACGCCCAATGCCTAGATCGGTGGAGAATGCGACTATTCACCCTCTGCGTCGCCCAATAGGCCAGTAAGCGCTAGCGCAGGATCGAGCCTTTGGAGGCTTATCTCGTCAAAGGATCAATGTACAGCAACAATCTCAGGAGAATAACAGTTTCTCCTTTCTTTTGAAACAGGAAACGGAGAGTCGGAGGACCAGACAGTCGGACGTCCAACGCTTGCGTATATTGTTTCGCCAGCAAATCCTTCGAAAACCGTGCATCCTGATCCTTCACGACCCAGGTCCACGCCTCACCAACATCATCGATAATATCGACATCGACCAGCGGCGCAGCAATGGACACGATACGGGAAGAAGCTATCAACACGCCACAAGTAGCTACATAGATATTCATTAGGATAATCAAGTGCCCAACAACTTACAAATTGATCATATATATATCCCTTCCTATCCGCTATGTCAGCAAGTCCGAGCACCGCAGCAATCGCTAAGCACACGGAACGACTTGACCTGTGACCATCAGAAACGGCACTTTCAACAACGATCTCAATTCATCCATTCATATCGTCATTACATAGAGGGAAAGATACTCAATTCCCAGGCCCAGTGAAATTCCCAATAAACACCACCAAAATCGCACAATACGCCGCACTAGCCGCAAACAACTCGTGCCTCGCCGCCCTCGTTAGCAGACTCATCGCCGCGCTGAACAACAAGGTGAATACAATCAAGACTCCCACGGCATTGAACGTGTCACGATTATAATCCTCCACCGCTGAAGCTGGCACGGTTCCATTGGAGCTGTCGCTACCTGCGAAATTGGGTGTGCTGGTGAGACGGTATAGCGTCACGATAGGTACGATGAGTAGGATGAAAATGACAAATGTGATGAGGATGTTAACAAGGCGGTCGATACGGGTGGAGGAGTAGAATGAGATGTGCGGGGACGAGGTCTTGGCGCGGAGTTCCGGGGTGCGAAAGTATTTCTATTCGTCATCAGGGGCCAGTCGTACCACTTTTCTGTTGTCACGTACCTGCAACGGCGGCTCTGTGGTTCTGCAGATTTTCTGTAATACCCGATCCACTCTCCCAATCATGGTCTCCACGCCTCCATCGAAGGTTGCCCACTCGCGGCCGTTATGCAATGATACGATGTCTTCTTTGCTGCGGATGGAATCCATTTCTGCATCCATTAGAGGTTTGGTGTTATGGTGGTATCTCCGAACGCTACGATAGTTGCGATCTGATGGTTTCTGGAATGATTCGAGTTGTCGGGCCTTGATCAGAACCTCGTCTTTAATCGTCGTCAGCATGTACACGTCCCCACGATCTTGGAAGACCCTCGATCAAATGATTTACAACGACGATAGTGGCGGAATGTAGCTTACCATACTCCATTAACTTCCCCTTGATCTCCTTCAACACGATGCGTCTGTTTCTCCTCCCTCCCTCATTTCTCGCACGATCTTCATCTAGTTCTCTCGACCTCAATCGATCTGGGTCATCACACTCGTCATCTTCATCAATGTCATCTAGTTCTCGTTCTAGACTTGTGATTTCGTCTTGGAGATCAAGCAGAACACGTGAATGCAAGTAGCTGAAAGAGCGGTAGAGTGAGAAATTGGCTTCGCTAGATTGGAAGGCTGCGAGCCGAGGAAAGCCGTTGGGGGTCGCTTCGACTACTTTGATGTAAGCTGAATGCAATGGATAGTTGTGAGGGTGAGGACCGACGTGTTCGCGTCTTCGTTTCAACGACGTCAATAGGGTCGGGTGGAGATGTGAAAGGTGCGGTAATGCGCCGGATAATGGTAGGTTTCTTCTCGTTTTCTATCCATATCTTAGTAACGCTATCTTTATTTATTTGCGCAACGCTATATTCTCAACATGTTACTACAGCACAAGCATCAAGAAGACGATGCTCATGACGGCAGTATCACGTGGTGCTTCACCGTTGAGCGAGGTCGCGTTGGGGGCCAAATCGGCTGAGGTTCACCCACGAGGCTGTGCACTCTCGCCCGACTCACGGGTCTGCTGCGATGAGGGACGTGTGTTCGCACCATCGTCCTCCGCAATCTCTATGATGGCATCTCCCGAAAGCGTCGCATCTGTGCCTGTTGGTGAAGTGGGCGAATGAGGATGCTTCTCATCCGTGAGGGTTTCCCCAGTCATTGTGCGAGCGCGAGACATGCCGGTAGTACAGTACAACGCTGATGTAGAAGGAGGAAACGACAGAAAGAATTTGCGCAAATGCGCAGAACACCGGTAACGTCAAGAATGTCAGAGCTGTGGCTCACAAGTGTGGCGGGTGAGTCGTCTAAGTACAAAGGGAGCATGACGGAGATATGTGGAATATGATCAGCCCTGTGCGAGGTCTCAGCCCCCAACGCCTGAACACCGCCCGCCATTGGTCGCACCGTACGGTAATTGCTGCCTACGAGGGGACATCCGGTGAACACAGCCACGAAATAGAAAGGTACGGTTGCGCTTTTCAGCCACGACTGTCCATGCGAAGCTCCTTTTCCCTAAACCAGGCGCCCTTGTTGTGCAGCGTTTGCGTGAGCGGCACCAGCAATTGGTACTCTGTGTAACCTTTGGATCGGCTGTACCGTGAAGCGTAGACTTGGTAGGTGCCTCTGACTCTTCGAGTCCCAATCAACTCTGACATGTGAACTCTGTCGCCGTCGCGGAACTTTGGACTTGGCTGAGAGAAGTCAGTATACTTCGACAGCAGATTCAGGTACGAGGCTGGGCACTTACTGCGATGACGTTGGCATTAGAATCAAGGTGGACGCCAGACTTCACGTCAGGAATTGCGTGTTCTGATGATGTTTCCATCTCTCTATTCTATGATTGTTCGTCAGCGATGCGTGGCAGAGACCTGGCACGGGCGGCGCGCTCACCTCAACAGCCACAGCGGGCTGGTGTTCGAGCTCGTTGGTAGACATGTCGCTTTCGAGTCGAACTTTGGAACAGGCAGGTGCAGTTGTGAATGGACAGCCTTGAGCACGACGCCCTCGAGGCAAGCGGGCGGTTTAGATTATAAAGGTCCTGTTGCAGGCCTCTGGTATAGCGTGGGTGCGACGACCCCAGGCACAAAAGCGCGACCGGTGTGTCCACGATGATGGGGGCTGATATGGGCAGCACAGCCGCAAACCGTCAAGAACAGCGCCCGACAAGCAGTTCTCCCACCCAGTGGCCCGTCATGACAAGCTTAGAAAGCCAAATGGCGTCCGTCATCATATTAACGCATAGGGCGCTAGATGCCTTGAAATGGAAAAGTCATGAGATTCGGATGGTGGAAATTCCATTTTTGGCCCCCAATGCGCGAGCGTTTTGGTCCCATATAATTCCGATGATTGGCGGCGGGGTGGGTGCGTCTGCTCAAGGCCTAAGTCCCGTCCCGTGTCGCGTTGCATGTCCCACACCAACCTGGGGGCCGAAGGAGGCTGATGGAGGGAACTACTTTTGTCAGCGCGGTGGCTGCTGCAAACATGTTCTCCTGCCTCGTTGCCTCGTGCTCCTGTCCAATCTGATCATTCTGATCAATGGCTCTGGCCAGCATTTCTGCATCGCGTTTCGTTGACGCCATGGAGACGAGCATCGTTCCCCGCAACTCCAATCCGCTCAAGAACAAGGTTGTACATGCCGATATCCGTGTTCAAGGCATCGAAGACGACACCAATGGGCCTGTCGAAGATGAGACGAGCCTGCAGCTGGTGGAGCAGCCCACGCCAAGTGCAGAGGATGTCGAGGTGCAGGAGCGCGCCGAAGAGATGCAATCATGGTGGAACAACGAGATGAAGAAGCACATGAACCAGCCTGACGGATATGCGAAGGTCGCTGTGCTTCTCATCAAGTGGGCCGACGAATTGGACGAGCTGAAGACGAAGAAAGAGGTGTGTCAATACGCTGGACCCTGAAAACACCGAGGCTAACCACCACCCTTAGGCCGTCGAGCTCGAAGACCTCTTCCGTAACCGCTTCCACTATCACACCAAGACTGTCGAGCTCAATGTACGCAAGAAGCCGCAGCACCAGCTCAACAGCCACGTTAGCGACTTCATACGCGACCACGACGGTCCCCACAACCTCCTCATCGTATACTACACGGGCCATGGTGTATTCCACGAGGACAAGAAGTTTCTCGAACTCACAGCTTGCACAAACCCGCTCGTATGCAAAGGCTTCAGTCGCGACGCGAAAGTCAATTGGAACAAAGTGGAAGACAAACTTCGCGATGAAGAGAATGAGGGAGATGTGTTGACTATCCTCGATACATGCTACGCCAGCAACCTGGTCAAGAAATCCGGCTCGCAGGAGTCAAAGAAATTCGAGCTCATTGCCGCATGTCCCATTGATCAGACTACCGCTGCGCCGGGCGAATTCTCCTTCACACGTGCTCTCATCGATAGCTTGAAAGAGTTACTGAACGAGCACAAGGAACCGATATCCACATTTCGCCTGGTCCAGAGCATTAACCTGAACAAACACCGTAGCGACACGCCGGCACATGTATGGGCTCGCAACGCGCATACCGAACAGCATATATTCCTTGCGCCCCTGAAACCGCCAAAAGTCGACATCGCGCAGCCATCGAATTTCCGTAGCGCGCCGGGAGGGTACTTGACGCTGCGCTTCGGATTGCGAGACGCGAGCCTGAATAAAGAGCAGATAGAGTACATGACAAAAACACTTTCGAATGCGCTATTCAACAAGGCGCTAATTGGGCTGCGGAAAGTCGAATGGCTAGACATGAAGGCCGCGCCACCTATTCCGCATTTCGACCGTGTTGCGCTCGTCATGTATGCTGCGACGCAGTGGAAGAAGGTGATCAATAAGCGCAAGCTGGAGAGGGAGTCACAAAGGAGGAGCGTGGATGATATAGTGTTGCCAGATATCGAGGAGATGGAGACGGAGTCGCAGAAACGAGGGCGGGAAGGAGAAGAAGACGGGCCGGATGCGAAGAGGAGGTACTTGGAACCAGGGGAGCCTCTTTCGCCGCCTGTGTCGGATTCATGGCGTGGATGAATGTCTCGCGTCGTTCTTGTCTCTTTCGTCTTTTGTTGGGTCGGTTCATGATACCCTGTGCCTGGATGAGCTGCTGTGCGTTACGGCTTGTCATTTTTATACCCCTTCCTGCTCTTCTTCAACTCCAATTCCATCAATTTTGTGTCGGGCCATACAGCAGCCCGCTGTCCTACAACTCCTTACCCCCACATGGACTTACTTACGGATAAGACGACGCACTTGAGCGTGAATCACTGCCGAGCATGCACACGCTACGAGACATGATATATACAGTTCTTTGGCCAAATTATGACGATGGTAGAAATTTGTCTATCACAGCCCTAGTCTAATACGACAGTCCAGAGAATGGCAACTTGACTATGTCAAGCTAAGTATATACAGCATTCTGCTGCGTGACAGACAAAAGAGCTGCCAATCTGAGCAGAAGTATATATGATAAGCATAAGCTAGTACATACAGCGCCATCCGCTATCACTTAAGCGGATTCCGGTCCGTTCTCATGACTATGCGGCTGTCATTTGCGAACCGAAGGAGGGGAGCGAAGATCGGACAACCATGATACACAGGGTTCGGCTCGCAGAGGGTTACCGAATCAGTCAAGCAGTAGCGAACATCTTCGAAAATCACCATTTCGATACTGCTGTTTCCTTCATATTCCCAATCGTCGTCTTCGTAGCTAATGTCATGGATTACGTGCATGTCTCGCAGTGTGAATGTCGACAATGCTACATTGCCTTCGATTATTCTGCATATGCAGTAGTAGAGACATCCTTGTTCGACAGTTCCCGGTGCACTGCTGATTGTGACATGGCGTAGCGTAGTTGGCAATGCAGGGAAGAAGTCTTGTACCCTTGAGCTGTCGTGGTTTGAGTAAAAGACATTGTCCACCACGATGTGCAGTGACGTCAAGTGCGGAGCCTTGAATCGACAGTCGGGAACGAGCTTAGCTTCAAAGGCAAAAGAAAGATGTAGCGCATTAGGATACTCGAACGGCCGCAGGAGCTCGGTTCTTCGTGTTTGCGGACCGGGGAACTCGTAACTCTGGCTCAAGATATTGAGACTCTCTATTGTATTTTGGAGTTCTGCGGTGGCTAAAGCGTCTTGAACGATCTGCAGCAACGATTAGCATGTTATTCTTTGCGCAGAGCACACGTGTGAGAGAAGCGCAGGAGCAGCACTGTATCTGAGCGCGGCCTGATGAGAATTTGAGAAGTTTTAAAGTTGACATACATGAAGAGGGTCGGGGCCAGCAGCGACCATCATTTGGACATCGAAGAATCTCTCGTATCCTATGCCCTCGCCCAAGGCGCTGATGCTCTGGATCGCACACTCCACATGGCGGATGTGCGATAGCTTTCGCATGATCAGAACTAGTTATCTTTGAGCACGTCTTGCAACCAAATTGCTCGAGCTTCGATGCTCTGAGCCTCATAATTGGCGCTGGAGGTGCAGATGAGCTTGCAAGTATTCAGCGTCAAACATGTCAGTTTGCTCGACACGTGCAGTAATTCGGCGAGTGCAGCTAAGTGGCGCAGGCCTGTGACGCTGCAGTGCGTCGGAACGTCTTCAATCATTTGTAAAAGTGCTTGCCACCCCGCCTCGTAGAGTTGGTGACTCGTCAATCGAAGGTTGTAGACGCCTCTCCTTTCCGATTCATTCGATGTGGGGGATTCGATACGCCGTGCTCGGGGCACATGGGTTAGAAGATTGGCGAATATCTGCTCGTGCAACTCGAAGGGCAAGGTTTCCATATCATTGGGCTTTGGACTATAGCATGTGAAAACTATGTGATGGTGTGGTGTCAGAGTTGCAAAGTGCCGCCGGAGGCTTGATCCAGCATGACTCGCACGATGTGCCGAGGCCTGGATATGCAATAAACGGAGCGAACACAACACCACACCTTTCGAAACCGGTCATTCTCACTCAACATGCTCTGAGCACAAGAGACCCTTGATCGTAAAAGCACTGGAAACCATGATGGTTGTACTTAGAGACTGGTACGCTTTGATGAATGACATGGACGATACGATTGCTGTACACCACGTTGATCTAGATTGACTCATCGCAAAGACTGAAACTGAATCCCAAGAAACTGACCATTCTCGCCGATCGCGCAAAAAAGTAATGATAAATCCATGTCTGGATTGTGCAAAAGCCGAGCGCCATGGCCTGACCCGAAGGACGAAACGGCAACGCAGATGATGTCGCAACGAAAGATTTGAGCGGCGGGAATCACCCTCCTATTGAATTTAGAGTTCCAGAATGCTCGTAGAAATAGCTCTTGAAGTATTTGTGGCTGGTGAAGTCGAGGACGAGACTTCGTCATGCTGCCACTAAGTATGCGAGCCTGTAAATTAGGTGGTTGCTGCAAGATTGGTTCTCGGCGTCTACAGCACGTGCTGTATATGAGAGAATAATGAGATGTTCTTGTGAGGGTGACACGTCGGTGGTGGTGATTCCATGATCAAACGCTAGTGACCGAATCGGGAAAAGCCGCAGTCTAGCTCCGACGATCAGGGCCTCCAAAACTCTTCTCCAGACCATACGCCAGCTGCAGCCTATCACACACTCGTTATTGACTCCCAGAACAAAATGGACTGTGCTTCTAAGAAACGCAAAAGTGGTCCGGATGACCGGGACCGTGATGGCCAGAACAAAAGGGCTCGTGTAAGTCATTGCTGATCCTGCGAGCAAATTGGTCTCGACAACGATATCTTGGCATCGTGAACGAGTTCTCGCATTGCAGCAGGTACAAAGCGCATCTGCTGACCGAAGGCGCAGGGCAAAAAGCAATGGGATCTGCCTCGCAAAGGTGCAGCAGATTCTCGATCAATCCAGCCAGGTGATACTGGAATCTGGGCAACTTGTGCCATGAAGAAAGAAGCGAAGACTGTGTCTGACTTGCGAG
This sequence comes from Phaeosphaeriaceae sp. SRC1lsM3a, assembly GCA_001644525.1. Lineage (NCBI taxonomy): Eukaryota > Fungi > Ascomycota > Dothideomycetes > Pleosporales > Phaeosphaeriaceae > Phaeosphaeriaceae sp. SRC1lsM3a. Next base: position 746,643 of record KV441713.1, on the reverse strand, counting down.
ATCTTTTTGGGGTGGTTAGTTACTTTGCCCCTTGGACGGTGGAACGACGAGGTACATGCGGTTTGATCTAACGGAGCTGAAGCATGCAACGAAAATGTACGGCGACCAGGAGACGAATGGCGCCAAGACAGACGACGCTTCTGGCTCCGAAGAGGCAGATATTGAGGCAGAAATCAACAAAGAGCTTGCAGATATCCGCAAACCTGTCTCAAAACCTCTTTTCACGAATGCCAAGCTGGACACACAATGCTGTATGAATGGTCAGTCAACTGTTTGGTTCCCAAGTTGACGCATCGTAGTAATCTTCTTCAAGACCCGTGCGCCAGTCGAGCCTGTGGCATTCGTCGAGAACATCTGTCGGGATATCGCAGCTGGTGTGCAATTACAAAATTGTCGTTATGTCAAGCGCTTGACACCCATCACTGCTATTGACAAAGCGAACGCCAAAGGCCTTGAAGCTGTTGCAAAAGAAGTACTCGCACCGCATTTCCACGGTGAGGATCAAGCGGGCAAAAAGGTGAGCAGCAAAAGACTAGCCTTTAGTGCTACATGTGGCGGCGAAGCCGCACTTGTGAATGTTTTGACTAATATCAGTGTCTTACAAAGTTCGCTATCAGGCCATCCATCCGAAACAACAAAGAATTGACGCGGGATGAGGTTATTAGGACAGTCGCATCTATAGTCGGTCCAGGTCACAAAGTGGATCTGCAAGCCTACGATCTGCTTATTCTCGTGGAGATCTACAAGGTATGTCTCGGATTTTCCGATCGTGCATCCTTTTGCGTCCAGCCACTCCGATTTTGACAGCTACTGACACACTACAGAACGTTGTAGGTATGAGTGTGGTGGGGCCTGATTTTGAGAAGCTCAAGCGCTTCAACATCGAGGAGCTCCGCCAAACGCCAACTGCTGCGGAGGAGAAAATGCCGACCCCACTCAAAATCATCGAGGATGAATAAGAAACCAAATGATATCAGATTCACCTCCGTACAGCAGCCAAGGGTCTTAGTCCGAAGCCTGGTTCTTACGAGGCGTTTACTCAGCGACCCCTTCTTATGTCTCAAGCATCGCGGAGAGGCTTGTGAGAAGGCCACTGGAGGGGGCCAACCCTCTATTGCCACGTGGAAGATCCACGTGTTCAAGGATCTGCATCGCATGAGATAGCACGCAGTCGCGGATCGTCTCCGAGCTGTCGGATGTTTCTCGAAGCACAACAGCGGATGACGGCAAGGTGCAGTCAGCCCAGTAATCTGTCAGCTTAGCCTCAGGAAAGAAAATCACTATGGTCTTGAAACGATGCATTGCCGATCGCCTAGCCTAGTCCGTTTCCCTGCTTACTCGAGACCAACGTCTGCCTCTGTAGTCTGAACAGCCGTCTATAATAAACTATAAACACCATTTAACTATATAATACCTAACTTATATTATATAGTTATATAGAGTTAAATCAATAAGAGGCTATGGAATACATCGTCTGTGCCGATCTTTTCACTCCACAAAAGCGGTGCATAGCAATTTCGCAGCCGCGGAAGCACATGCGCGCGAATGAGGGGAGTATAAGTATAATCCAGGACGGATCTGTGTAATACGGGCGGAAGTTGCAAACTTAGCGTGGAAACACAGAATGCACAAATTCTGTCAAGCTGCTCCTCAACGACCCCTGCTGCACGTTGAGCCATTGCGCTGACATTTTGTGCTACATGGCCTCTTTGCATGCAATAAGCATCATTGAACTCTCGCGGTATCATAACGTGCCTGCTTCAACCCAAAGACGGGTTGATGACTGATTCAGTCGTCTCACAGCGCTGGCCCCGGCTAAGGTCAAGCCTTCCGAACAAGCGCGCCCTAGCTCAGCCACATAAGCTGGGGCGGATGTGGGGGAAGTTGTGCTGGCTGACGCTAGAGCAAGACGAGGAGGGTAAGCGCGCAACGATAGGCAGTCAGCACGTGCTAAGCAAGGAACGCTCGTGGCTACCTAAGGTCTTTTCGTCGCGCGGATCTTGTAGGAAACTGTAGTCTGCTCTATGTATAGTAGGATCGTGTTTCAGGCTGGATAGATGGATTTGTAGAAGGTGTTCAGCTCTTCTATCTACATCCCCTTTGAGAAGTAGTAACAGATCGTGAAAACTTGACATGCTTCTTCTATCTGGTCGTGTAGAAACCACTTCAAGCTGTTCATAGTAAACTCAAGCGACTTGTAAGAAAGCTTCTGTCCGTCGTCTGACCGATATATAAAACCACACGACGTTGTATTGCCTCGCAATTTGGCGCCGTAAGCTCGTAGGTTCAAGATACAATTGATTGGGGAATTACTTCCATACACCATGAACCGGATCCTAGAGTTCAGACACTAATTCATCTGGGGATTGCGCCTGCCCTGCCTTGCTCTCTCGATAACTGCATGTTATACCACTAGTAGCTATGCCAGCTTCACGATTCTAAACAACTTTGAGGTATATGGAACAGCATCGTCAAACCCATCACGGTTGCTGTTGAAATAATTCTACTGACTACTAGCCTACACGCCTGTTCTGCTTCAGTATAGTTACAGAGCCTTAGATAGCCTCTGTTAGACTATTTCGACTCCATCACAAGCCTAATGCGCGCCAATCTCTTAGATAGGCAATATATCTATCGCTAGGTTGGTGCGTTCGCCGGGCTGTTGGCGGCGTGCCTTACAACTTGTTTTATTCTTGGGCTAGATTGGCTTCTGTTACCCTTGACGCCTTTTGCTGGGAGCTGGACTCGTTTTCTAGCTTGTTACCATAGGTATCACCCTTCTGAATGCGGTTCTGGAACGCGAAGCCTGCAACTGTTAGTACGAACGACAATTTTCCTACATAGGACAGAACTGTACCTGGCTGAGCAATGTTTAAGGCGAACACTGCCAGGGTCACCATTACCGACTCTAACCCAATGAAAAGACCCTCCTCGTGGAAGAGTGAACCCTCGTATCCTTGACCAAGCTCGGCAATACGATAGCAGCAACGGATGAGGATAAAGATAATAGATGCTGAGAAGAAAACACCAAACAACTTGAGGCGCGTTGAGATGAACCGGCGTTGATCCACGTGCTGAGACTTGCGGTACGAGATGTAGCAGAAGAGGTAGTCTAACGCCATAGCGGTGAAGACAGTAAGAGTGAAGACCTGGAACGCCAGACCTGCAAGCGTGATATACTCGCCCGATTTGTCACCTCCCACCGAAGTCGATGATAACGCGCCGCCCACGGACTGCAAGACCAAACTAACGATATCGCAAGGCACAAACACCCACACGTAGATCTTAACGGGAAACCTGCAAGCTTCGGCGCTCAAAAAGTTCGAGACCCTGGTGAGCGTGACGTAGATGGCGGCGGCGAAGAAGACGGGCGAGATTGTAATGCAGCAGATCTGGATGATGAAGCCGTCAAAGGAGAAGGGGTTCTTGTACAGCAAAATGCGCCCGCCATAACCGATCATCTCGCCGATGCAGCCGACCGCCATCATGCTGGCGAAGAACCAGGTGCGGTAGCGGATGCCCTGGGCCAGGTGGATGAGCGTGGAGACGCCGAAGAGGGCGATGAAGGCGATTTGCACAGCGAGGGCGGGCCGGTAGCTCTGGATAGAAGCTTCGACGGGGCATAGGGCGAGGGTGCAGTTGGCGTCGGGGCCGAAGGTGACGAAATACTGGGAGCCATCATCTTGGCCGGCTGCGTCGGGCGACGACATTGTGGTGATAAGGGGGGAAGGGGTGGGAAGATGCGTTGAGTCGAGGGTGGAATGGACGAGACTCGACTTAGGGTTAGGAAGTGTCGGAGTGACAGAGGTAGCAGAGCTGCCAAAGAAAGGCGAGGAAGGATGGCAAACTGGCTTAATTCGTGGTAGAGCAAAGTCGTAGCGGGGCAAAGAAAGTATATCAATGAAGAGTGAGTGGATGCCAGAGTGTTGTGAGCGAATGAAAAACCAGACTATGGTTCAACGGGATGATGCAAGTGTAGTCTTAGTACAACAAAGCTGCTGCCTGTCGCACTACGCGTCGACCTTAGGAATGAGACACAAGCATTGCCGCCCATTGCGTGTTGCGGCCATCGATTAGTCTTAAAAGCTCCGGAAGGGGCGTAGTAGGAGGAATTAACCGAACGAAGTACGGACTGTTATTGGTCGAAAACCCACCGATGCTGCAGCACCGTCGCAGGATGCTGACAGTGCTGACCCCGGGTACCACCATATTTACGATCTTTCGGCCGTAAGCCTTCCTCTCAGATTGGTTTCGCTGTGGAGGCGTGGTAATGATATTATCCGGCACCACGCTTGCGTAATGCAGTAGATTAATCTAATGTTGCTTGGTAGCACCTTGGCTTGAACAGGTTTCGAGCTCATGTTAAGCCAACGACGCTTACGCCGAGGAATCTTCGATTCCGAAGAAGAGATGAAAGACACTCTGCAAGAGGAATGGGAGAAAATCACGCAAGAGGAGATAAAGCACCGGATTGCTGATATGAATAGAAACATGCGCAGAACTCGTACGATCAAGTGGAGGTTCTCTTCGAGGTATAGAAGTGGTAATACAGTTACAGATCTAGCCTATTGCACAGTGACGCTGGACCTGATAATGAGGTCGATACATTTTGATCGCTTGCGATGTTAAATCTGAGCAACCTCCTTTGACAATTTGTTTCCTCTTCCAAATTCAAGACAGTACCAATCATGCGCATCCTTGTCGAATGCCAAAAAGCATAAGATGCATCACCAGCATTGGTGAGGTATCGCACTGCTCCCCCAAGTTGTGGAGTGTCTTCAAGTCATCTCAGCGGTTTCTGGCTCAGGGACCCGCGGCTTCTTATGCTCCAATCGATTTGCCTCTTCCACAAGTAGACCCGTCTTGTGTTCAACATGCTCATCAGAAAGTTCCTCGCTTCCAACGAGGAAAGATGCAATGAGCCCAATTCCGGAAAGAACAACGAAGAAGATCCACATATCGGCAAGACTGTCCTTTACAGCCAACCTGAAAATATTCTGCTGAGCCGGAGTGAGCTGTGCAACGAGTTCCACAGATCCAGCTGCACCATTCTTTGAAATTGCTTCCGCCATCGCAGGGCTGACTCCAGAATCAATAAGACGACCACTTTGTGTCGAGAGTCGGTTTTCAAGAATGACGCCGCCCAGGACGATGCTGAAGGCGGCGCTGAGTGCGCGGATTGCACTGGCCGCGGAGACAGCGACGCCCGCGTCGGCGGGTGGAAACCTTGCTTGCAGGGCAATGGTCGGTGCCTGAAAGTTGGGACCCAGGCCGACGGCAATAATCAGTTGATAAATGATGATTTTTGGCCAGTTGATTTCTGCACCGAAATCGATCAACAGACCGGTGCCCAGAGTGGAGAGAGCCATGCCCGCAATGATCATGTATAAGTACTTTCCCGTCTTCCGCATGTAAAGGCCTGTCCCGATGGTGAAGAGAGCCAGGGGAATGGCAAGAGGAAGAGACCAGACCGCTGAGTTGATTGGTGTTGCTCCAATAACTACCTGGAAGTAGAACGGGACAAAGTAGGCTGTGCCGTACAAAAGGAATCCATGCGTGAGATCCACCACGAATAGGGCGATAATAGGGCGAGTCGTGAATAGTCGTAGAGGGAGCACCGGATAACGGGCCAGCTTCCACTCGATGCCAACAAAGATACCACAAACCAACACGCCGAAAAGTATCAAACACACAACAATGGCGGAGCCCCAAGGATGTATCTCACCGCCATACTGGAGGCCGAGAAGAAGCATAAGGACCGACCCTGTCAGAGCAATCGATCCCAGCCAATCAACAGCCATTAAACCTTTGATAATTTCGGTTTGGGGATTGTGAACGTGGAGGAAAAAGACCAGGAGGGCGAAAGAGATTCCCTGGAACGGTAGGTTGATGTAGAAGCACCATCTCCAGCCGATATTTTCCGCAATTACTCCTCCGATGAGTGGACCGGAAGATATTGCGATAGCATATACCACACCGAGGATGCCGAAATATAGTCCGCGCTGTCTGTGAGGTGGGTCAGCGCATTCTAAGGAGCAGTTTTGGAGGCATATAGTAACTTCCAAGCTGGAATTTTCAATGTCACTTACCTTGGACTGACGAGATCTCCTATTAGGATTGACACAATGAGCAGCACACCGCCGGCTCCAGCACCTTGGATGGCACGCCCAGCAATAAGTACAGCAATGGTATTTGCCACGGCACACATCAAGCTTCCAATGAAGAAGACAAAAGTTGCCAGTAACATAATTGGCTTGCGTCCAAAAATGTCGCTCACCTTGCCCCAAAGCGGAGCCAAAGCGGACTGGGTTACGAGATAGGCCGAACCAACCCATGAGTAGCTGATTTGCGAAGCCTTGAAGTACGCAGCAATTGTCGGCAAGGCGGTTGTGACGAAGGAGATGTCAAGAATAGCAAGGAACGACGTGACGCAGAGTGCAATCATGATCAGGGTCATGTTTCTGCGTGGCGTGTAGTCCTCCCTAACTTCATCTTGTGGTTGGGATTCCGCATTTCCAGACCGAGTGTTAAGAGTTTCTGGTTGTTGCATCGTCGTCCCATGTTCTGAGTTGCTCGACACAGATGGAGCCATGTCAAAGTGCCGCAATAGAGCTTTGGGTAAGGACGGGGAAGGAGAAGATTACCACGTGATTCGTGTGACAGCAGCAAAGGGTCACTTTTCTGATGATTGGGCCGAGTTGGAAAGGTACTGGGAGAGACAATTTGATCTGAATATGCGGCTGGAGATGAATTGTCATTCTAGGTTATGATGTCTACTCAGGCCTGGATTACATTACGTGCGATTTACGCACAGACAGGATAACTCTCATTGGCCCCGAGACATAAAGTGATCTTGCGCTATTGGGTTTCCTTGGTCTTTCTGACCCTTGTTCGGCGCTTTTCAGCCAATCTGATGAGGAGCTCTGCTGACGATGACCGGCCATCTCAGCCTGACCGTAGGCTAGGCTAGCTGAGTAAACACTTAACATAGAACATAAAACTGAAAAAGACCGGTCCCACCAACAGCAGTGTATATTGTGCTTCATCCTACGCCACGCCCGCGATTCCTATTGTGCAGATAGTCTCAGACAACTTCAGTCAACTTCCGTCCTAACCGTTCCAACAACCCCTGTCTCACATAATGTCTTCGATCACGTCCACCATTGTACTCCCACGGCGCCAGAATGCCTTGGTGGTTGTTGGCCCGGGTCAGCTTTCTCTGCACCAAGATGAGGCTCTGCCTCACGTGGCGCCTGATATGGCCCTTGTCCGCACTGTTGCTGTCGCCATCAATCCCGTCGACGCCAAGATGCTCGATTATAGCCCAGCAGTTGGTGCCATCCATGGATGCGACTTCGCTGGGGTCGTTGTTGCACTCGGCTCAGTCGCCCCGCATCATTTTTCCATCGGAGACCGGGTTGCTGGGGCAGTTCATGGGAACAACGTGCTAGAGCCACGTGTTGGTGCCTTTGCACAGTATGTTGGAGCGACGGCTGAGCTGCTCCTCAAGATTCCTGACACGATGACTTTCGAGGAGGCATCCACTCTCGGAATCGGATTGGCCACGGCGGGTCTTGCCTTGTTCCGCGAACTGGAGGTGCCCGTGAGTCTCGAGCATTTGATCCACGGGGCCGGGCCGCATGCGGATGCCACACCGAATGCGGCCTGGGTCCTTGTATCTGGAGGCAGCACCGCCACTGGCACTAGGGCCATTCAACTTCTCAAGCTGTAAGCTCAAGCTGCAAGCCAAGTGAAAACGGCTCGCTGATGACCCGACTCTGTAGGGCAGGATTACGGCCCATTGCGACTTGCTCGCCGTCAAATTTCGCACTCGTGCTCGAATTTGGGGCGGAAAAGGCGTTTGACTACCGCAGCCCGGACTGCGCCAAAGAGATCCGCGCTTACACGCGCAACGGCCTGGCGTATGCGCTCGACTGCGTGTCTGAGTCTGACAGCGCGCAGCTGTGCTATGGCGCCATCGGTAGGGCTGGCGGACGATATTGCGGGTTGGAGCCCGTGCGGCAAGCCGTGGCGGCGGCGCGCCCGTCGGTCCGCGCTTCGTGGCTGATGGTCCTAACCATGTTCGGCGGTCGCGTGGCATTAGACGGTGAGTACGCGCGCGAAGCATCGCCTGCAGATCGGACCCTGAGTGCCAAGATCTTTGCGGCGACACAAACATTGCTGGACGCTGGTCGCATCAAGTCTCACCCGGTCAAGGTCCTAGACGGCAGGTGGGCCGGCGTCATCCAGGGTGTAGACATAATTCGTACTGGGGCTGTCTCAGGACAGAAGTTGGTTGTCCGCGTCGACGGATAGGGTTAGGATGAAGCATATGTAGATAAACCACCATTCACATACCGACTATTCTGTCTGACCCTAATCTGCTCTTGAACCACGAAAATGGAAAGCGGCTCAACTGGACCCGCCCCGGCCAAACGTGCCTCATGCGATCGCTGTCGTCTTCAGAAACTCAAATGCCCTCGACCGGAATCGGCCGATTTGAGCACCTGTGCCAGATGCCGATATCTGGGAAAACAATGTGTCTATAGCGCGCCATTGCCAAAAGGACGGCCAAGCGGAAGCAGGAACTCGACCAGCAAGAGCTATACAACGCCAAAGGAGGTACCTCTGCTGCCTCAGCCCTCGCTACCTACCCCGGAACCAATGGACAACCAGGAAACGATATCTGATGAGCTCCAATTAGCACTCGTGTCTCAGGATTTCACCCATCCGGCAGGGGCCTGGTTTCAGCCGGATCCATGGTCCTTCTTAGGAACTGCAGCTGACATGGGATCATTCGATGATCTTGCCCTTGATACAACACACATCTCAAGCGCCTCATCTGCTGAGTCACCCCACGATGACATTTTCACAACTTCAATGCAGCAGCTAGCAGCGCTAAGTTGCAGCCTCTATACGCTTCACACCACGTGTCGTAACGAGATGGCCAGCCTGGAGCTCCAGCCCCAGCTCGTCTCTCATACCAACGCCTTCAATTCCTTGGCGACTTTACTGGGAGCCCTACCAAGCATTGACGAATACGAGATATACACCGAAGCCTGTCTCGCATCAAAGAGCTTGCTCCTGGTCATGTATCAGCTTCGGCTCTTCGACTCACCGAATGATGAGGTCTTACCCGCTGCCCTGCGCCATCTTCTCTCCGCGTGTTATGTCCAACTCCTCCACGTGCACACGATCCTAGTCAGGCTTATGTCTCATACGGCACCCAATTCACCGGATTCCGACCCCTTCGCCTTCGGTCGGCTTCGCCTGTTGGTCATCTACAACCTTGTCAAGCATCTGTTGGAATACATGCGCCGTGGCTATAGTGTCTATGGTTTGACTCAGCCGGCTACTGATACGGGATCTCACGAAATCAGTCAGCTTGAGCACAAGCTATGGAACGACCTTCAGGAATTGGAAATCCGTCTTTCTCCAAGGCTACAGACGCCTTCGTTTCAGTAGTCTGCTGAGTGGCTTGTAAGGATTTTCTTGCCCCTTCGGGTGTTTAACAGCCAATGGAAATAAAGGGAATTGCTTTTCTAAAGAAAGAGTATCTTGCTCCATAACATCGCTCATTCCATTAAATTTGAACATATACTTAAGAAGAAGGACGCGTCAGCTACTTGGGTACTCGCATCCAGGTCCAATATCGTCGAACTCGTTGTTCCCTGCACTTTACATATTCTATCATTCATCCTTGTATCATATTCTCTCATCCATCTTTGTACACTATGGACTATCAACAATCTGAGCCCATCGCTATTGTCGGCAGCGGTTGCCGTTTCCCCGGTGCTGCCAATTCTCCTGCTGCTCTCTGGAAGCTGCTAGAAAGTCCACGTGATATCTTGACGGAGATACCTAAAGAACGTTTTGATGTGCGAGGCTGGTACCACAGAGACGGGGATCACCATGGCACATCCAATGTTCTACACTCCTACACCTTGGACAAGGATCTAACCAAGTTCGATGCCAACTTCTTTGGCATTAGTGCGGGTGAGGCTGAGTCTATCGATCCTCAGCAGCGCCTCTTGCTAGAAACTGTCTTCGAGGCCCTTGAAGCTGGTGGTCACACCATCCAGTCTTTACGTGGCTCTGACACTGCCGTCTATGTTGGTGTTATGGGAGGGGACCACGAAACCAGCCTTCTCAGAGACGCCAACAGTCTACCAACATACTTTGCGACTGGCACATCGCGCGCAATTCTTTCAAACCGAATCTCTTACTTTTTCGACTGGCGTGGACCGTCTATGACTATCGACACAGCATGCTCATCGAGTATGATCGCCGTGCATAATGCTGTTCAAGCATTACGGTCTAATGACTCGAGAGTTGCTATTGCATGTGGCAGTACTCTGCTTCTGGGCCCTGGTAAGCTAATTCTGCACACCAAGTAATCAAGCTAACGGATTCTAGAAATGTATGTGGCCGAGAGTAATATGCACATGCTCTCGCCCACAGGCAGATCACGCATGTGGGATGCTGATGCTGACGGTTATGCTCGCGGCGACGGTATCGCAACCGTTGTTCTTAAGAAGCTGAGCGACGCTCTTGCCGATGGCGACCACATCGAATGTATCATCCGCGAGACTGGCATCAACCAAGATGGCCGCACACAGGGAATCACTGTACCAAGCTCAGAGGCGCAAGCTGCACTTATTCGCCGCACCTATGCTCGAGCCGGTCTTGACCTTGCAAATCCCGCCGACAGACCCCAATTTTTCGAGGCACATGGTACCGGTACCAAGGTAGGAGACCCTAAGGAAGCAGCCGCAATCCACTCCACCTTTGGAGGACATTACGGTGATCCTTTGTATGTTGGGTCGATCAAGACCGTCATTGGTCACACGGAGGGTGCTGCTGGTATAGCCGGTCTCCTCAAAGCGTCGCTATCCCTTCAAGCTGGCGTCATTCCCCCAAATATGCTGTTCAATCGCCTTAACCCGAGCATTGAACCTTTCATCCAGGGCCTGCAGGTTCCAACTCATGCCAAGCCATGGCCTGCCTTACCTAAAGATGCTGTGCGAAGGGCAAGTGTGAATAGTTTTGGTTTCGGCGGCGCCAATTCTCACGCCATCTTGGAGAGCTACCAGGCACAGGTTGGCAATGCTAGCAGCGCCCTGGTTGCACCGGCTACTCCCTTTGTCTTCTCCGCAGCGTCAAACACCTCGCTCGTTTCCAGTCTGCAGGCACACTTGGACTATCTAAAAACCCACCCAGTAAACATGCGGGATCTTGCCTGGACGCTCCAGCAGCGTCGTTCTACTTTCTCGCATAAAATCGCATTCTCGGCTCCTAACGTAGAAAGCTTGATCCAAAAAATCGAGCTCAGACTTGAAGAGTACGAGAATAAGTCGGACGCGAACATTGGCGTCCGATCGAGTTCAACCCCTCCAAAGGTCCTTGGTGTTTTCACTGGTCAGGGCGCGCAATGGCCAGCCATGGGTGCTGAACTAATACGTTCCTCCGAATTTGTTCGCCGCCGATTCCAGGAGCTTGACCAGGCCCTTGCAACTTTGCCAGCTGCAGACCGACCGACCTGGAAAATTGCTGATCAATTACTCCTTGATGCCAAGTCGTCTCGCATCACCGAAGCCGCGTTTTCACAGCCGCTGTGTACAGCAGTCCAAGTTGTGCTCGTCGACCTCTTGCGCAGCGCCGGGATTATGCCAAGTTCTGTAGTGGGCCACTCTTCTGGTGAGATTGGTGCGGCATATGCTGCAAACTTCATCAATGCCCGGGATGCTATTCGAATTGCCTACTACCGTGGCTTGTACGCGAAGCTTGCAGGCGGCTCGATCGGACAAAAAGGCGCTATGCTTGCTGTTGGAACATCTCTCGAAGATGCCACCGAAGTGATTGAGCTTGACGCTTTTGTTGGACGTATCGCGGTCGCTGCACACAATTCGCCAGCAAGCGTTACCTTGTCGGGCGATGCAGATGCTATCTCTGAGGTCAAGACTGTCTTCGAAGAGGAAAAGAAGTTCGCACGTCTGCTTAAGGTCGACACCGCTTACCACTCACACCATATGCAGGCTTGCGGCGATGCCTACGTCAAGGCTTTGCGTGCGTGCAAAGTTGAAGTTAACCGAAACCGGGATACCTCTGTGACCTGGTATTCCAGTGTGACAGGTGGTGAGGTCATGGAGCCGACTGCCCTGCTTCAAGATTTATACTGGCGCGACAACATGGTACAAAGGGTCTCCTTCTATGAGGCTGTGACAGCAGCAGCTCGAGCTGAGAATCCGACTCTTGCCATCGAGATTGGGCCTCACGCTGCTCTCAAGGGCCCAACACAGCAGAATATTGCCGAAACTGGCCTCAACCTTCCCTACACCGGTGTTATGTCTAGAGGTGTCAACGACGTTGAAGCATTCTCCGACGGTCTGGGCTATATATGGACCCAATTCGGTCCTGAGGCTGTTGACTTCGCTGCCTTCGAGCGACTTTTCCTTGACGCTCCGCAGGCCAAGCTCACCACTGGTCTGCCTTCCTACCAATGGGACCAAAAGATCCATTGGCAGGAGTCTCGCATCGCACGTAAGATGAGAACTCGATCGGAACCATTCCATGAGCTGCTCGGTGTACCACATGCGGACAATACTGAGCTCGAGCGCCGCTGGTCGAATGTGCTCAAGATCTCGGAGGTACCTTGGCTGACGGGCCACAAGCTGCAGGGTGATCCAGTCTTTCCAGCAGCTGGCTACGCCAGCATGGCCTTCGAGGCAGCCAAGTCTATCATGGGAAACAGGCCTATAAAATTGATCGAATTGCGAGATCTGGTTATCGGAAAAGCCATCACCTTTGGAGGCGAATCCGATCCTGCTGCTGAGACTCTAGTAACTCTAACGAATATCACCCCAAGCAAATCGGACTCGAAATCTCGTGCAGCGAAATTCTCCGTTTACTCCGCTGCTATCAAGTCGGCACGAGACCTCGAAGTCAACGCCAGCGGTACAATAAACGTCGTCTTCGGTGAGCCTTCGATGTCGGTCCTGCCACCAATCCAGGTGGATGACTCGAATATGACCGAGACCGACTCGGAGAGATTCTATACTTCCCTCGCAACCATTGGGTATGAATACTCTGACTCTTTCCGCACTATGGAAAACTTGAAGCGCAAGCTCAATCAGGCTACTGCTCTAATATCTAGCTTCGACTACGGTGATGAATCTGAAAGGTTGGTGGTTCACCCCGCGCTGCTTGACGTGGCTTTCCAGAGTGCTATCTTGGCATACTCGGCGCCTGATGATGGACGCTTGTGGTCGTTGCACGTCCCAACGTTCTTCGAGTGTATCCGCGTGAATCCAGAACTATGTGCTACGCTACCTTTGCACTCAGTCCAGCTTCCGGTGCGAGCTCAACTCCTTGCCCCTGAGGCGAACGCTGTGGACTCGATTCGTGGCAATCTGGACATACTCAGCGTCGACAAGCAACACACTATGATCCAGGTCCAGGGCGCTGCTGTTGTACCTGTCTCGATGGCCACTGTTTCCGACGATCGCACTGTTTTCTCATACACCAAGCTTAGCGTCGCAGGTCCAGATGGAGAACTGGCTCTTGGCGAACTGAAACCATCAACGAATGACATGGAGCTTGGTGCTGTTCGTGAAAGACTTGCCTTCTTCTACTACAGAAAGTGGATCCACGAACTTACTGAGGCAGACTGGACGAAGTCTGAGTGGCATTTCAAATGCCTGCGCAACTCGATTAATTGGACCTTGTCGCTCGTTGATGCCGGAAAGCACCCCTATATCCAGTCAGAGTGGCGGAATGACACCCAAACACAGATCGATGCTCTCTTCAAAGCGCATGCTGACTCCGTGGATTGCCGCTTGGTGAGAACCGTGGGCGAGACTCTTCCTTCTGCCGTTCGACGTCAGTCAACAATGATTGAACATATGATGAAGGACGGCTTGCTGGACGAGTTTTACAAATATGGACTTGGCTTTCAGGTTTACAACGAGACCTTGGGCAGAATGGTCTCCCAGTTCACGCACGTCTATCCAAGGGCCAAAATCTTTGAGGTAGGTGCTGGCACAGGTGGCGCGACTAAATTCGTTCTCGAGACCATCGGAAAAACCTTTTCCTCCTACACGTACACAGACATCTCCAGCGGCTACTTTGAGAAGGCCGCAGAGGCGTTCAGCGAGTGGAAGGATAAGATGATCTTCAAGAGCTTTGATACCGAGAGAACGCCTGAGTCTCAGGACTTCCAGGAAGGCACATATGATCTCATCATTGCTTCCAACGTGCTTCACGCTACCGAATCGATGGAGAAAACACTCAAGAACGTTCGCCGTCTTCTCAAGCCTGGCGGATACTTGATGTTGCTTGAAATCACCAACAACAAGGTTGCTGCGTTCACCTCAATGTTCGGCGGTATTTCAGGTTGGTGGGCTGGCTGCGAAGATGGGCGTCCTTATGCTCCTACCATGCCTCTTGAGGATTGGAATACTGTCCTTCGCCAATCCGGCTTCTCCGGAGTCGATTCAACCACCCCCAATCGTAATCAACTGGCCTGGCCGTTCTCGGTCATCTCAGCACAGGCCGTGGACAATCGTGTCAATTTCCTGAGGAAGCCTCTCTACCGTTCATCCAACGCTGCACAAATCTCTCAACTCACGATCATCGGTGGTAAATCATTGGAAGTGGCTAAGATCGTCGAGGACATCGCCGACATTGCCGGACTGAGGTGTCAATCAGTTGAGTCCTTCGCAGACCTAATCAGCGCTCAAAACTCTGTTGTTCCCGGACAGACTGTCATCTGTCTCTCAGATCTCGAAGACCCAATGTTCAAGAGTCTGACACCTGAGAAGATGGATGCTCTCAAGATCATGCTGGAACATTCTCAGACATTGCTCTGGGTTGGTCGCGATTCTCGCGACCATCCTTACCAGCAGGCCATGGTTGGTTTCCTCAGGTGTATTATACATGAGATGCCTGACCTCTCGGTACAACATCTTGATATTGCTTCTGGTCTGAAAGGAGTCTCTACATTGATCATGGAGGTGGCCCTGCGCCTGCATACCGTGAGCCAGTGGGAAGCTTCTACTTCCCTTGATCAACAGTTGTTGTACACTAAGGAGACCGAGCTCATGTTCCAGCTCGAAAACCTCTACGCACCACGCATGCTTCCTGATCCTACGAGAAATGATCGCATCAACTCTCAAAGACGCTCAGTTGCTAAAGACGCCAGCCTGAAGTCGAACGTGATCTCCATCAGTGGAACAGCCTCCGGTTTGCCGATCTTGAAGGACGTTCCATTCTTCAGCATAGGGAAGGAAGGTAAATCCGAGATGAAGACGTGCGTTTCGACTCTGTCGGCACTGGGTATCACTGCCGGACTCTATTTGTTCGTTAGTGTTGGGCTTGAGATTTCGACATCCAAAGCCGTCATCGCCCTTTCTTCCTCGAACTCGAATAAATCCTACCCAGTGGTCACCATTCCTACAGACATACGGGGAGACCCAGCCGATCTTCTGTCTGCCATTGCGGCGGAACTTCTGGCGGCCCGCATGCTCTCCACAGTTGTTGTAGGAGCCAAAGTCCTCGTTCACGAGCCCGGTACTGGTTCCCTTGGATCTTCCCTTGCGCAAGCTCTCAGGAGGCAAGCATCAGCCAGAAAATTCGAAGTCATTTTCAGTACCTCTAGGGCGGACGAAGATCCTTCTTGGCTCAGACTTAGCCCTTGGATGCACGATCACAACATCAAGCGCCTCTTGCCCACTGGAGTCACTAACGTTCTGGACCTGGCAATTGACGATGAGTCCAAGGAAGTGTCTGCTCTTATCCAGCAAGCCCTGCCAGGTGTTCAGTACACTGGCTCGAAAGATCTTTGGCGTGCGACCAGCTCAGGTCTCTTCCAAGACCAGGAAACGCTCATCTCCCTTCTGAAGAATGCTGCTACAGGCGCGGAACAGCACGCGGCTAGCCATAAACCAACAGAGCTTTCCCTGAGCCAGGTTACCGATGTTAAGACACCTTTGCATCCTGCCACCCTTGTTGATTGGACTGCCGAAGACACCGCTCCTGTCGTTGTCGACACTGTTGATGCGACACACCTATTCTCGGCTGACAAGTCCTATCTCATGGTCGGCCTGACTGGTCAAATTGGTCAGTCGCTGTGTGAATGGATGGTTCGGAACGGGGCGCGAAACATTCTGTTGACTAGCCGTCATCCTAGTGTGGACCAAAAGTGGCTTGACTCTTTTAAGGCTTACGGTGCCAAAGTTGCAGTCTACGCTATGGACGTAACAAACAAAGCCAATGTTATTCAGGTCGTCGACGACATTCAGGAATCCTACCCACCGATCATGGGCGTCGCCAATGCTGCGATGGTTCTGAAAGACACTTTGTTCTCGCAGATGTCATACGAGCAGATGACCGACGTCTTGAGACCAAAGATCGATGGTACTAATTGGCTTGATGAGATCTTCTACGACACTCCACTCGACTTTTTCGTATGCTTCTCTTCGACCTCCTCTGTCGGTGGCGTTTTTGGTCAAAGCAACTATGCAGCTGCTTGTTCCTACATGACTAGCCTGGTCCGACAAAGGCGAGCTCGCGGCTTGGCTGGGAGTGCCTTCGACATTGGCAGAGTCGCTGGTATTGGCTACATTGAGCGTGCTTCTTCAGTCGTCCAAGAAACGTTTGAAAAGTATTCATACATGCCCCTTTCGGAAACAGACCTACACCAGATGTTTGCCGAGACAATATTTGCTGGTATTCCAGAGATGAACCTTGATCCAGTCATAAGTACCGGTATTGAGCGAGTTCCAGCGGATCGCAAGCACCTTCCTCCTTGGATCACGTACCCACGGTTGTCTCACTATCTCATTGACACACAGGCGTCGAACACCGTTGCGGATTCCAAACAAACAGTTCAACCAGTTCGCGAACAACTGATCGAAGCCACGACTGCGGAACAAGTTCTCTCAATCATCAAGATCTGCTTCGCGGCCAAGTTGCAGATCGTCCTGCAGCTGACAGATGAGGAAGTGGATATGAATGTCCCTCTTGTGGAGATTGGCATCGACTCTCTTGTAGCTGTCGAAGTTCGTTCCTGGTTCTTGAAAGAGCTACAAACGGATATGCCTGTTCTGAAAATTCTTGGTGGTGGATCTGTCTCTGACCTTGCGGAGCAAGCCTCTAAGAAGTTACCTGCGGAGCTCGTTCCCATGCTTGGCGATACAGCAACTCCTTCAACTACGAAGGCCGAGAAGGAAAAGCCTGGAGAACGCCCGCTCATGCACCAAGAGGTCTCGTTCGTTGCTACAAGCGCAAGCAAAAAGGAGAGGAACGCTTCTTTGGAGCGCCCTGCCGTCCGGCACGCCCGTTCTTTCGCTGGCACCGCCACCACCACGGACACGAACTCAAGAGCGGAATCAGTTGCGACGCCACCATTGAGTATCAGCGGAAAATCATCATTCTCAGACCTGGGAGCAATTGCAGAAAGTAATGAGCGCCCGGCCCTTCGGCACGCCCTTTCTTTCGCTGCCACCGCCACCACCACGGACACGCACTCGAGGACGGAATCAGTGGCGACGCCGCCATCGAGTGTCGGCGAAAAGTCGTCAATCTCAGATCTGGGAGTAATTGTAGAAAGTAAGGAGCTTAGAGAGTTCGAAGTGTTGAAAACAGAGCCGATGTCTCTGTCACAGTCACGCTTCTGGCTTCTCGATCTCTTCCTTGAGGATCGTACGGCTTCTAACGTGGCCTTCCAGTACCAATTGAATGGGAATCTTGAGGTCGATAAGCTTGCACAAGCGCTTGAGCTCGTTGCCATGAGACACGAGTCTCTCAGAACCTTTTTCGTCAATGACGTTGCGCAGCCTGATATGGCAGTCCAAAGCGTCTCCGTTACGAACCACGTCAAGCTAGAGCACCGAACGATCAACCATGTCGATGAAGCAGCTCAAGAATACGAGATCCATAAGAGACACGACTTCGATTTGGGTAAACCTCAACTCCTCCGCATGACCCTTCTTACGCTCGACACCATGACGCACTACCTGCTTGTCTCCTACCACCATATTATCATGGACGGTATCAGCTTGCAGGTGCTGCTGTCTGATCTGGAAATGGCATACAAGGGCACACGATTGGGTCCTTCACCAATGCAGTTTCCCACCTTCTCAGTGAACCAATGCAAGTCGCTCCAAGCCGGTGCAATGGATTCTGAGCTTGAATACTGGAAGAATGTCTTTCATGACTCACCAGCTGTGCTTCCACTTCTTCCAATGGCCATAAGGAGTTCGCGTGTACCCATTTCTGCTTTCAAGAGCAACGAAGTCTCAAGGCGAGTCGACCCAGTCATTGGGCGGAAGGTCAAGGCTGTTGCTAGAATGAGCCGTTCTACAAACTTCCACGTTTATCTCACCGTCTTCCGCATCCTCCTTGCCCGATTGGCTGACGCTGCTGATCTCACGATCGGTATCGCTGATGCCAACAGAACCGACGACGACACCACTAGGACAATCGGTCTTTTCCTTAACCTTCTCCCTCTGCGATTCAAGCCTGACGAGGCAAAGACTTTTGCTGCCTCAGTCACAGAAACCAGGAATCAAGCATACGCTGCGCTGGGCAACTCCAAGTTGCCCTTCGACATAATGCTCCAGGAGTTCCATCACGTCGAGCGTTCGTCAACTCATGCTCCGTTCTTTCAAGCTTTCTTTGACTACAAAGTTGGCGTGAAGCAGATTTCAAAGTTTGGCAACTGCCAGATGAATATGCAGCAGAACAATACCGGAGAGACAAATTACGATATCAACATCACCGTCATTGAAGACGATCAAGGTCCAGGTATTATATTTGAGACACAGGCGACGATCTATGATCGCAATGCCACAACCCTGCTGCTCGAGTCGTATATCAACCTGCTGGACATCTTTGTCAATGCACCAACCATGAGGACAGGCGAGCCTTCGCTATACAGTCAAGCGCAAATCCAGCGAGCACTCGATATGGGCAAAGGACCTGACCTGCAGTCCCAATGG
The DNA here is from genome assembly GCA_001644525.1 of Phaeosphaeriaceae sp. SRC1lsM3a. NCBI lineage: Eukaryota > Fungi > Ascomycota > Dothideomycetes > Pleosporales > Phaeosphaeriaceae > Phaeosphaeriaceae sp. SRC1lsM3a. The sequence goes on along the minus strand of KV441713.1, from coordinate 727,645 downwards.
CCTGCCACTCTTTCGAGTCGTGTTGAACAAGCCGCACGACAAAACAAAGACGCAGTGGCTGTGAAAGACGGCAATGGTACTTCGATCTCCTACGGAGCACTTATGAGCCGAAGTCAAGCTATTGCAGCCACCTTGCAAAAAGCCGGTGTGGTTTCAGGATCCAAGATTGTTGTCTTCCAACAGCCATCGGTCGACTGGATTGTCTCGCTTCTGGCTATCTGGAGAATTGGCTGCATCTATGTTCCCCTGGACGTCGCAAACCCACTTACTCGCCTAGCGGCGATCGTGGAAACTTGCCAGCCAAGTGTGATTTTGACTGATGCCACCACCAGCCCCAACGTGAACAGCTTGCGCGCGGGCAATGCACTTTCACTCAATGTCAGCAATGTTCCCGCCTATGCATCTGCAATTGTTCCAGATCTGTCTCGGGGCGCGCAAGCCGCTGTCATCATCTACACCAGCGGTTCGACTGGAACTCCCAAAGGTATCACGGTCAAGCATGAGGGTCTACGAAACTACATTGAAGGTTCCATCAGGATGTACGGCATGGAAACCCCGCAAACCACACTGCAGCAGAGCGCGCTGAGCTTTGACATTTCACTGGAGCAGATTTTCACTGGTCTTGCAACTGGCGGATCTGTCTTCATGTGCCCCCTCAGCCAGAGGGGCGATCCACTAGAGATCACCAAGGTGATGCGAGATGAGCACATCACTTACTCACAGGCAACACCGTCCGAATATCTCATGTGGCTTCAGTACGGGATGAGCACACTCCGGCAATGTTCCGACTGGAAGTACGCCATTGCTGGCGGTGAAAGACTCACAAACACCGTCTCAAATCAGTTTGCGGCCTTGAATCTGGCCGATGTACGTCTCATCAACAGCTATGGCCCAGCAGAAATCTCTTGTGGATCAAGCTTTCATGAGATCGACTACCGTCAAGGAGAGCATGGTGATATTCCGATTGGCTCCCAGTATCCGAACTATTCAGCTTATGTCGTCGACAAAAATCTCAGGCCCTTGCCAATTGGCATGGCAGGTGAGATCGTCATTGGTGGAGCGGGCGTTGCCGCCGGCTATGCCAACGACGCTGCCTTAACTTCCACTCAATTCGTGCCCAACCCCTTCGCATCTACGGCCTATGTGGCAAACGGATGGTCAAAAATGTACCGCACTGGTGACTACGGACACTTTCGCGAGGATGGATCACTCGTCTTCCGACACCGTATCTCCTCCGACCTTCAGGTAAAGATCCGTGGTCTCCGAATCGAGCTTGGAGACATCGAAAGCAACATCGTGCGCGCGAGCAACGGTTCCATCCTGGAAGCCGTCGTCACTGTTCACGGCGAGGACTCTGACTTCTTGGTTGCCCACGTCGTCTTCGACACCAAACGCGACATTGCCGATAAGGACGCTTTCCTCCAGAATCTCCTTCAGGACTTACCGATTCCACGATATATGGTTCCCGCTATGGCTATCCCTATTGAACACCTGCCATTGAACAACCATTCCAAAGTTGACAGGAAGGCCGTCAAAGCGCTTTCACTCCCAGGACATATTGTAACTCCGACCATCAGCAGCGAACTTACCGATACTGAGACTCAACTATTCCGCTTGTGGCAAGATGTGCTTTCTACGCCCGTACCTAACATCCCTATCACGCCTGCTACCTCATTCTTCTCGGTTGGTGGTAACTCCCTTCTAATCGTCCGCCTACAAACCCGCATCCGCAAAGAGCTCAGTGTCGTCGTGTCTGTCTTCGAGCTCATGAAGAGCAGCACCCTTGGCGAGATGGCCTGCAGGATCGAAGAAAGCGTCGGTGTCGAAACTATTGATTGGGAACGCGAGACGACTGTGCCGTTTGTGGCAATACCAACTCTCGTTGAACCTTATACCGCACCCCGGAACCAACCCAAGGTCGTCGTGCTCACCGGTGCCACCGGGTTCCTCGGCCGTCACCTCCTTGGCCGGCTTGAAAATGACCTTAACATCACCGAAATTCACTGCGTGGCTGTCCGTGACAAGTCCGTGGAGTCTTCTCCCAAGATCTCAGTCCACCATGGCGATCTATCCGACCCAATGCTGGGTCTCAGCCAGCACGAGTTTGAGGACCTCTCACGTTCAGCTGATGTGATCATCCACCTCGGCGCCGTCCGCTCATTCTGGGATAACTACCACGCCCTCCGCCAGACGAACGTGCAGCCAATCGGAGAACTTGTCAAGTTGGCAGCAGGCCGCCGTGTTCCCATCCACTTCATTTCATCCTCTGGCGTCTTGCCCACGACCGATTACGCCCCGGTCGGAGACTCGGTTGCTCAGAACCATCCCCCGACTGACGGAAGCAACGGGTACGTCGCCAGCAAATGGGCAGGCGAGCGCATTCTCGAGCGGGCAAATGCCGATTTCAACATCCCCGTGTCCATCCACCGCTTCGTTGCAGGCCCGGAGCCTCCGCGTGATGCAGTGGCGCCAGTGATGCAGTGGCTGGCTCAGCACAGTGAGATGCACAGGATTAAGCCAGACATCGCGGGCTGGAGAGGTCACATTGACTTGCTGAAGGTGGATGACGCAACTGAGGCACTCTGTGAGTCGCTTGTTGGTGGCTCGCCGAGAGCGCGATTTTTACACCATGAGAGCCATGTTCGTCTGAGGGAAGGCGACATGGAGGCGTTTGTAGGAGTGAGGATGGGAAGAGCTGACTTGGAGGAGATGGAGCTCCTTGATTGGTTTGGCAGGATCAAGGACGATGGATTCGAGTACTTTTTGTCCTCCCATATGGCGAGCTTCCAGACTGGCGATCAGAACGAGGGAAATGTCTTAACGATGAGAAGATAGATGATGGGGAGTCGAGATGAAAGATAAACGGTAGACTACGACGTTATCATCATAACTTTTCTCGTTTGTTATTGGAGTTACATTTCGGATTTAAGAATATAGACATAGAAGAAAGTAGAGCTATAAATTTTAGGATTTCTTCTTTCACTAGTGAAGTATTAAAACCTAGCTTATACTTTTTAAAACTATTACTTGACTTTTTTTTTTGAAACAGAAGCTATTTTATGCAGAAAAGAGCTAAAACAAACATGGTTAATGCACTCTACCATAAGTACACAAGAGGTGTGATCAGATGTAGATAAACACGTGATCCGGACGGTCACGTGAGGACTGTCAGCGAAGCTCGCGCTCGTAACCAACTCCAGAGCTGCACTCCTTGATCTCAGAACTCAAAACAGCAACACCACATCTCGAGCTTTGCTCTCCGTGGTTCCATCAAACTTCACCATAGCTGACGTCATGATGAGTCTCAACAAGCTGAGACTACCCTTCGACGATCTCCACTGACCTCGCACAAGAATTTTACGCGTTGGCACTGAATAAACAACGCGAGAACACAGCAAGACGCGCCAATCATAAGCTAATTAAATCAGCTCTATATAGCTGTGTAATATTTATACAATATAGTTAAGCGATATTCATAGTTTTTGCGGGAGACGTTCGATTTACAGGGACGGATATTACTGCATTCGCACTTCCCAGAATCACAAGCTTGCTCATGCTACTGAGGTTTCATCGCTACGTGCCATCCGCGAAGTGCGTTCGCTTCTTGACGCGTTCGTGTCTACTCCAAGCGTCCAATCAGCATCGTCAACAGCCGAGTCAATTCGGACCATCTAGCCCAATACAGTCATCTTTGACGAATACAGCAGCGTCCAGCCTTACATTATGGACGCCTCTCGCCTACTCATTCGCATAATCATCCGCCATCATATTCTATTTGACGTTGAAGATGGCGCTTGTTACAAGCCCCGTGCTTGCATGACGCATTGCTTTTCTGTAAGATGAACTGCTAGTCGAGCAAGCGAAGCCATGTGCCCTGTGGCGCTCTCGGGGCTATTTCCGTCAGTGATGACGATTACGGTGTGGCCATAATGAATTGCAGTACGTGAACAGCTGCATCATAATCCGGAGTAAGACGGCCCCGACCTCAAACATTCAGGAGAGCAAAGACACTCGGTCATGTTCGGATAATGATAGATGGCATGTAGGATTTGTCACCTGGCTTGAGACAAGCAAGCAACAGCTGTCGGATGATGCGCGAGATGGAAAAGAAATGTCTTCTTGGGGCATTCTTAACGTGCGGGACGGCCCTTGTATGCAGCCCAAGCATCAGCCAGCTCCATTGAATTCACGCTAGTGTCCCGTGTGTTCCATAGTGCCAGCTGCTTGGGCATCCTCATAATGCACCTTCCTCCCCTTCATGTCGCCATCTATCCTGTTACTACAATGAGTCGTGGAACTTATTCGAATCGGCTGGCTCGACCATCTTCAATAGCATCGTCCACATCTTCGTCTTCAACCTCATCCGCGCGGTCATCTTCTGTGTCGCCAGACTTTCTGAGTATACAAAGGATAATCCGTAGCGTTTTCCGCACATCCAAGATAACTGTTCAACACGCCGAAAAATTACAAGCATGGTTACATCAAGTCTACCTTGCGAGACTCGCAGACGACACCTATCTAGTCCTAAAATGCCCGCCAGCCTACGGCACTCGGGTCCTTCGACACGAGAAGCATTTTCTGGAATCCGAGCGGACGACACTTGAGACTCTGCACGAGTACACACAGCTTCCAGTTCCGCAGGTGATCAAGCACGACAGTCAAGGCGGAGCCTTCGGTTCTCCATATCTCATGATGACCTATTTGCCAGGCCGGAGACTATCTGAAATAGGTGGGAGACTGACACCGACGGAGCGATGTAGCATCGATCGCACTCTTGGTGCCTACGTTGGCGCGCTCACCGCGCTTTCAGCCACTCAGTTCGGCACGACGCGCCGCGTCTTCGCGAAAAAGGGTTGCAACACTTGGAAGGAGGCTTTCCTATCCCTTCTCGAAGCCGTCTTGCGCGATGGCGAGGACATGCTCGTAACAATACCGTACGAGAGCGTCAGATACTATATCGGCAAATGCAGCCACTTCCTCGACGAAGCTACACAGCCGCGACTCGTTGCGCTGAATATGTGCGACCCACAGAACGTGCTCGTGGACGAGCAAAGCAAGCGAGTCACTGGTCTAGTCGGATTTTCAAATGTCATCTGGGGTGATCCCTTGATGTGCGGCGGTATTGCTGATGGAAATGACGCATTTTTCGCTGGACTAGGAGAGCGACCAGCGGGTACAGATGGCATCCAAGCAAGGTTACACATGTAAGTATTGATTTATCGAGACCAGGTACATAATCCTGACTGCATCCAGGTACACCGCGTACAGGGCCATCATCCGCATCGTTGCGTACCACTACCGCTCCCATCAGGGCACTGACGATGTCGATGCTCGCAGAACACTCTCGCACTCACTCAACGAATTGGCGAAGATGTAGTGCCACGCGAAATGTCCTCGTGAGACATCTTTCTATACCATAAGCGGAAATAATAGACGACATTATGGCGTTCCTTCGCAGGATTGGATCCTTCATATTTCCGAGTTTCTGGCTTGGACTTCGGCTATCCTAACGCTGGGGCAAGCGATATACAAGTCGCTTACAAGACATTAAGCAATATACACAGCAGCGCCGTTGAACGGTGAGGCTTACACGGCGCACGGAGTTCTGCCTGCTTTGGGGGCATACCTGCGACGGGGTGAAGCGAGACGCTGTCTTACGACCTCAGCTTCAATCAAGCATGCAGGATGGAATTTCGGTTCACGAATCGTGGGATCGGAAGATGTCGACAGCGCGATTTAGAGGTCCGCGGACCATGGATGTGCTGCTGGCAGCGAATTGTTCTAGAAGCATTTGATTTGGCGAACGTGCATATGTACAGTACATGGCCCTTCCTCTTGCAGTACAATATACGGATATAGACGCGGCGCATCTGGACGCATGTACATCTTATCAGGACGATGGATCTTTTGGTCGATAAATACACTCCACTAACAAATATCTATGAACCATACAAGCAAACCTTGCTATCAGCTCGTACACATCCAAGATCTATTTTATCTTGTCGAGTATGTGATGAGACTATTCGACAACTACGGTGGTATCTCATCCCGCCCTCCAACGGGCCCCTATCCTTTCCCAAGCCACAGTGGCTTGCCATCATCCCATTCCCACCTTCCATTCCAAATACAGTACATCTCTCCAGCCTCTCGCACATCCACATACGTCAACAGTCCCAGCAAGCTGCAAGCCCGCCACACTCGACAAGCCGAAGCGACCGTTCGCTCCCTCACCCGGGCCACGCGGCCCCACCATCGCCTACGTAGTCAAAATCCCTGCACCACATCTCCCTCCATCGCCATAATCCGTGTTTTGATTGATGGAAATTAAATATCTCACATGCAGTAGGTATAGCGCGTGGTCGAACAGAACATGGGAATGTTCGCGGTTCGCTTACCCCTGCTGCAACGGTTCTCGCGTCGCTCGCTCACCCTGGGTTCTGGAACGTCGCTAAAGGTTGCTGAGTTGGGGTTAGTGGGTACCTTAGGGCAGGGGATGTTGGCGGGTGGGACGTCAGTATGCAGTAGTTCAGATATAGACGGATAGGGATGGGAATTGGAATTGTACGGGTTGGTCTATTGAGTTGGACGGGTTTCGAGAGATTGGAGACGCGACATGTGTGTTTTCGACTTGTTCCTTGCGAGAGGGTCTTTGCATTGGTAAAGAGCTAAGTACGTAGTCATTTGCACGTCACAAATTGCGGTGGAGTGGATGTGGACCTGCAAGTGTTGCACGATAGAGCATGCACATTCTCGACCATGAGTCGCCAGAGTTGCAGATGCTAAAGTGAATCGTTGCTTGTGTAACGAAGCTTGGGTTCCCGCGACTACGGATCCACTCAAGGGTCCATGACAAGGGGAGGCGAGGTGCCTCAGGTACCACGTAGTATGCACATGTTGTTCGCTTTGCCATGCATATCGCTGAAGGTGGAGAATGAAGCGGTGTAGACACAGCGCACGTCTGGATCAGGTCCCACACCTCACGGAAGTGTCGTAACATCAGTATACGAAGAAGGTGTTTCTGGGTAGTGCACCACCTCCAATTCGATCTAAATTACCTTCGACTATGAATCCTACAATATAACAAGGGATGAAAGATCGTGTTTGTGAAGTAGGCTCTGTGGTTCCTGGAGAGCTTTCAAGAAAAGGTTCGTAAACCTACAAAGCATTAGAGTACTTCTAGCTAGGTTCGTAGATATGGCATAATGTTTGCGCGATGCATCATCCGAGAACAGCTCCTTCGCATTGCGGTGTTAGCGCGTAGCAGCAGATAAAAGTGAAGAATGGATATCGAGAGCCCGGATTGGGGATGTGGTAAGGACGTCATCCTCGTAAGCCTCCACAGATGCGGTTACTCTGAAGATATCTCAAACTCCCTTGCATGTGTTCTAATTGACCTTGACTCTGATATATGCAGCACTATTCCGACAACAATCAGCACACGCATACATATTGTTAGCCAAATCAGAACTCGCGCGGATCCAAGTCCCTGCAGAGCGAAGCGAATGTATTGCTTCACATGTAAATAATATCTCTTTATCAGTGGTATGTCGCAATATCGTCCCCAGTGCTAGCTATCTGATCATTGATGGGAGTAAGCTTACACCTCCACCTCAATCACGCCGTAGCCGCAATGACTTCCTCATATCACCACCATGTCTCACTCCAAATACCACCGTCATCAATACGCATGCAATGCACATCAAACATGACAACTCTTCTTCAACCCCAATGCGGACCCCATGTTATATAGGCGGCCCAGAGTACCGTATGCACATCTCGCTTCACCCTGCTCTATACATATACCACCAGGACATATTTCCTCCTACTGCATGATACCATCGGCTACCCCGAAAACCCACCCCGCGCCATCTTCTTACCCCTCTGGTCCTTCCGACTGTGATTCGCCCGCGACGCCTTGTTCGCATCCTTCCGCTGCCGCGCAACCTGCGTCGTCTTGTCGTCTGCTGGGCCAGCGACATTCCCACTGCCGCCGCCGCCTCCGCGACCTCCGCGTCCCCGGCCTCGTCCCCTGCCGCGGCCGCGATGACCACCTCGGTCACCGCTTACTTCGCCTGCTTCGTCGCCTGAGCCCGCAGGACTGTCTCGCCAGGCTGTAGGAGCGAGCTCGCGCTGCTGGCCAGAGAAGGCGGAAAATTTTGCTTCGAGGCGTCGTATACGCTTGGGATCGCGGGCGAGCATGATGCCCCAGCCCTCGATTGCTTCGTCAGTCATGCCGGTTTCGCTCTTGAGTGCGGTGCGTGCTTTGCCTCGACGGGTATCTGCATCACGGCCGAATAGCTCGGGCGTCATGGTGTAGGCGCGGAATAGCGCTTCTTCGTTCTTGTCGCGCAGGTCGGCGTCTGCTTCGTCTGGTCCGGGAGTTGCTGTGTCGACGGATGCGCCAACATCTTCGGCGTCGTAGGTGTCGTCGCGCTCGTCGTCGTCTGAATCGAAAGCTGCGAGAGCGGCTAGAATGGCGGATTTGGCTGGTGCTTTGCTTCGGTCGGAGAGGATATTGTCTGCTGTGAGCTCTTTTCCACGTCTTCCAATGTGCAGTCGTGAGGTGTCAACAGCAAGCTTGTCGAATTCGTCGTCATCAAAGACGTTGCGCCGCTCAGGGGTTTGGCTGTACTCTGGTCGCTGGCTGGACGCGGGAGGCGGAAGTGGCTGCTGTGGTGCCGTCGATGTTGGCCTGCATATGTCAGCATGATGATCTGGGTTGACATTCAAAAGTATGTGTTGAGGTAGAACTTACAACTGCTCGCTACGTTCGGCATTGGCCAAGTGGGCAGGTAATGAGTCTTCCAGGAGGTGTGCAGTGACTTGCTCAATGTCATCATTGTACTCGTCCAATAACTTGACGATGAAGCCGCCGCCAAGATCGGGGAAGAGATCTTGTATCTGTGTGATCATGCTCATCCGGTGTACATGGATCTCTCCAGTGAACGCGGCATGGCCATAGTCATCATCCTTAGCCTGGCCTTTTCCTTTGTCGACCTTTCGCCGGACCAGTCTTTTCGGTCGTGCAACGCTGGATTGCCGGAATGCGCTCAGCGAAGCTGCTGTGTTCTTGACCCTCGTTGCTTCTGGCACAGTTGCCTTGTCCCTAATCTTCTCTAACAGCGGAGTATTGGTAACGAGATCTGCCACCAATGTGCTCTTTCCCGGCTCTTTCTTCTGGACTTGCTCTTCGTTCGCCTTCAGACCATATAGATGATCCGATAGAAGAGAGTAGTTGGGCTTTTCGCCTTGTAACACAGCCGTCAAGCCCAGATATGCCACGGTCACCAGCTTCTTCTTCATCGTGGGTGAGACATTCGGATATGCGGCATACAAAGCATCAAGAAAGTCGGACCCAGTGAGCATGTATATGCTCGCATCGTGTGAGACCCTCAGCAATGGCACTATCCTGTTCAATGTGCCTTCCGCCTCCTCCGGTCGTTTCGACTCCAGATTCCGGATCAAAGAGGTCTTCGCGGTCTGTAGCGACTTCTCGATTACCTCGCTCTTTCGTGCCCATAAATTCTGCAACAATGATCGAAATTGTTCGCTCTTGGGGAAGACATGGCATATATCCGACAAAGCTGACCAGCCGAGCAAATTTGTCGGCACATCATCTTTTGAAAGAAGCCTGTGAAGTAGATAGAAGCTCTGTTTGCGCAATGTTTGGACCTTTGGAGCAATGCTGTCGTCATTGGCCAATTCGTGAAAAAAGGATAGTAGAAATGGCGTCAATGTGTCCTCTGCGGATATGGCTAAGGAAAACTCCTGGTCACCTAGCCGAAGGTATAGCTCCGCCAGCGCTGTCCATGAATCCAGATACAGCTGCCATTCAGCTGGTAAGATGTTCTGTCTGACTTTGGCATCCGGAAATGGCGCGAAGTGGGGTAGAGACATGTTCTTCACACGACGGTGCCAGCGTCCTTGACAACAATGATGGATTCCACGTTGTCGAGGACCGTAATTTCAGGACAAGGCCAACTTAGCTTGTTAACAACTTCGCTCGCTTGTTGTCATGTAGTCATGATGGCTCATGGTTGCAGTCAGGCACGCTTTCCCAAAGTGGTACTAGCGCGCCAAGATTTACCCACAAGCGCTCGATGAATTTTGAGCTCGACAAATTCAACGACACGAACGCCGTCGCAAAGCAATACCACGCAGTCATCACATTACCGTGATCAGGGATCCAGGTCGTGACTGAACAATCGTTCCTACCGCCCACAACAACCACACTTCCACACCCACCCATCCGTCAAGATGTCTTACAGTACGCCGGCACCACCCACGCCCCGCACCCTTCATGCGCAATATCTAACAATATTACAGACAAGCCCGAGAAGGACTTCGGCGAGGGCCCCAAGATCCACAAGATCCGCATCACCCTCACCTCGCGCAACGTCAAGTCGCTCGAGAAGGTGTGCCAGGAGCTCATCGACCGTGCCAAGAACAAGGACCTCCGCGTCAAGGGACCCGTCCGCCTCCCCACCAAGCACTTGAAGGTCACCACCCGTAAAACCCCCAACGGTGAGGGTTCCAAGACCTGGGACACCTTTGAGATGCGCATCCACAAGCGCCTCATCGACCTCCACGCCCCCACCGAGGTCGTCAAGCAGATCATCATCAACATCGAGGCCGGTGTTGAGGTTGAGGTCACCATTGCTGCATAAGCGTGGACGTCGAGATATGGAAGGGAGAAGGGGGAAGTGTCATGGGGTCTGGGATGTGTCAATGTGGTTTATGAACAGCTGGTAGCTGGAGATATACGACAATGGAATGATTCAAGACTCCACCAACATATTTGAACTTGTCGTGAATGCGCTGAATTGACCTAGACCATGCTCCCTTAACTCTCCTGCACATTATCCAACACCTCAATATTCGTCGACCCCATGACCTTCGCCATCCCCTCATCACAAAACTCCACCGCATCCCTATAATAATGCCTCTCCCCCGAAATCTCCACCGCTTTCCCCCACAATATATCATCTCCCTCGGCGCGACTGACCTCATCATCCTTCCCCTCCACAAGCATCGCCACCGTCCTCGCAATCTTCTCCACCGGCGTAAAATACTCCTCCGGAAAATTCGCCCACTCAGCCTGCGACAGCAGTCCCGTCTTGACCGTGCCCGGACAAATCGCATTCACGCGTATACCCTTCTTGTAGAAATACCACGGCGCGATGGCGCGCATGAAGCCCACAACGGCGTGCTTGGTCGCCGTGTAGATGGGCGAATAGTAGCTGGGATACAGGCCGCCGCAGGAGGCGGTTATGACTATGGATTTATCGTTTGCGGCACCATCACCAGTGCCGGACGTATTGCTGGACGCGGACTTGGACATGTAATGCGCAGCAAGATACGTTGTCGTGATCACGCTCTTCAAATTAACATCAATCAGCGCATGGAGCCCTTTGAGAGGCAACTCTGGCTCCTCAGCCGCATCGCTGCTGGTGCTGTAGAAATTTGCGCGCTCGGCGATTCCCGCGTTTGCGAAGACGAAGTCGAGACGCTGCATGGAGGCGTATATATCTGCGAAGATGCGCGCGAGGCCTGGCTCGTCGGTGACGTTGCATTTATGGAATGTCGAGTTGGGGATGGGCGTGCTGGGGGGTTGGAGGTCGAGGATGTGGACTGTCCAAATGGGATTTTGTGAGAGGTGCGTGGCGACGGCGAGGCCCATGCCGGATGCTGGGACATGTTAGCAAATTTACTTGTGAATGTGCAGTTGTGGGTGTTGTGAAAGGTTGGGAAGATCGATGGCAATGAGTACTGTGGTGCTCTGCTGATTTCGAAGGAGCTGGGTTTTGGTGATGCGCTGCACATGCTGTCTGGCATCTTATAAGCGAACTAGGAGGATTGCGACACTTTGTAATCACTTACAGTCTGTTGTACTTCAAATGAGCTTCATCAGAGCTCTAAGTGACTATAATGCGCTGTAGTCCTCTTCGAGAGTTGCGAGGATTTTAAATAGTATGTGTAGTGCATCACCAAAACCCGGCTCCTTTGTATATACCTGAGAGGCTGTCTTGAAGCCTATGTGACACTACAGCTGGAGATACTTTGAACGGATGACTCAAAATTGAGAATGTATGATTGTACTCCGAACAGAATTGAACTGGGCGGTCGGAGTAGTCACCTACCTCCACCCGTTATCAGAGCCACCTTGTTCGACGCCATTGTGATGTTAATGTTGAATCTATCCTTCGTGTTGTCGGGCGCTTGATCGTGTGTGGTTCGTTCTTGTGTTGGGTCGCGTTTCGTTGTACGGTCTCAGTGAAACGGTGGAGTTGTGCAGCACGCCTCGTCCGATCGCGTGCTAGACAACCTCTTTGGTGACATCTGTGAGCTATATAAGTATATCTCGTTGTCATGGGTCGTGACGTTTTGCTTTCGCGTAGAACTTCGAGGAGAACATCTCCCTTGACCTTCTCCGCACCTCATCGGATAACCTGAACCGAGATGGAGGGAGAGTCGTTCTCTCAGATATTGAGATGATGTTGTCTCAAAACACTAGATGAAGATCCAGAGTCTTGCTTGAATGTAGTTCGGTTCCTGCTGAATATTTTGAAACAGTGTGAAAGTCATGCATGCTCTCCTGCAGCTGCGGGCGCGAGGTTTGGTACACGTGACTGGTGGTAAAATCGGTTACTATTGCTACCCAAGTAGCATCTTATTCAAGCTATTCGCGATATGTACGAAAGACACATTCTTGCCTGGCCATGTGATGGTCTATGTTTGAGCAAGTAGCAAAGGATTGTAGCTGCGAATGACACTGGGCCCAAGACCCAGCTTCAACGTGCCGCATGTCACAAGCGCAGCCACATTTAGTGGCCTTAAACCTTTGTCACCCGAGTTCATTCATTCTTTAATTAGCAGGCAAGCTGCGCATGTGGATTATTTGCCTAGATGAAGCAGTGACTCTGAGGAGATTGGTGGTGGCGACACACTCTGCTCAGAGTCAACGGCTACCTAATTCAACCCACCAACATCATGCCGCTCGTAACTGCGCTCTGTAACTTAGTCTGTTGAGGCTGGTGGACATTGCTTGTGGGGGTCGACGGGACGTTGTTAGTGATGAGATGATTTTCGCCCGCCTAGCCACGAGGGCGAGGCTGAGTCCCGAGTGAACACTGCCACGTTTCAGAACAATTCCTTTCCGCGAGGACGATCTGAACTCTTACGAGGTCTGAAAATAGCAGGATAAGCCCACGCGATGCGGGAGGGGCAAATCTGATCCAAGCGTGCAGGAATTGACCCCACGATTAGTCTGGGTGGACGCAAGGTTCAGACCACCGCTGGCTAGGGACTGAAGCCGCAAGACGACATCACTGCCAACACAATGCTCCTCAAACAAGGAAAAGCACTGTGTGACGGTCCGAGACATTTTGTCTCCAAGCTGCATACGTGATGCAATCATACCTGTGGTCTTAATCACACAGGACTAGCATGCCAGGGTGTCGATTGGGCGCCCAACGTCGAGTACCCACTGAAGCAGTGCCGACATATGTTGTTGCCTCTTCTTTGTCACTCATAACCGGTTTTCAGAATCACTATCCATACAAGATGCATGCAGAGACACAGCGGAGACGGCACGTCCACAGGGTTGTTCTCTCTCGTGACGAGCGCTAGCGTGCCAACGTTCCGATGCAGGAGAGTCTGCATGTGTCTGGTGTTGATCGAGGTGACGACGCTTGATTTCTGAGAGGTTTGTAGTCATGTCAAACGACGTAGGCTGTTTCACATACCCTCCGGTCGAGGTTGATGGTCCTTCCTACAGTAATAAACCCGACCATATCGAACCATACTCTGGGAATGAGTTTGGCAAGGCAGATTCGATGTCGGTCGTCGATAGTGGGTCGAGCCGTGATCTGCAGGGCAATACTCGCGCTCCGCAGCAATCGTGAGCTCATGGCACGATGGTGGCGTTTGCAAACGTCCGGCCGTCGGAAGCGAAGCGAAGATGAAAGCGTACCTTGGTAGGTTGTGTTTAGATTCGAGCAGTCTTGTTCATGTGTGTGTTTTGGGGCGTTGGCCTGTGTTGGATTGGTCAGTGAGGCAGTTGTGACTTCCTCATCGGGAAGTCACGATGGAGCGCGGATGCCAACTGCATCTACGTGCCGCGGAGCCCTACGACGAGCTCCTCTCAACACAATCCGAGAAGCACAAACGCCACCGCGCCCGCCTGAATCTTGAGCATACCTGAAGTCCTCCACAGTACGTGCACTTGCAGGGCACGACGTAGTCACAGATGCTTCAGCTTCCTTGTCAACGGCGAACTGCCAAGAGATGGACTCGGCGACCCAACGTCGTGACATGGCATCACAGGTGGTAGGGCAACGGCTTTCGGAGCTATGCATGGCAATCTCGCAACATGCACAAGCACCTCGCTATACGAAAGACGCGTGTGCTGCATTGAGCGAAGTCTTGTCGAAGACGTTGCTATAGTGCATCCTCCAGACATGGCATCGTCGACATTAACCGCAGACATCCCGGGCGCTTCAACGTCGCCGACTCGACTGGCTGTGTTGCGACACAGTTGGCTATGTTTCTTCCTGCAATCTGTGGCCACGTCGGCGACGACAGCCTCGTCATGGGGGCAGCAGGTCGGCGATAGGCGTTGCTGTCTAACGCGCTGATTTTTAATGCGCGCCCAAGGAGCATCGCAAACTCTCACGGTCGACGCTATCGTCTCATAGCAACGTCACGACAGAAGAAGACTGGACAGCGGCCGGTCTTCGGTGCGCGAAAGTTGCTGTAGAAAACCGCCTTGCGACGGTTCTGAGTCATCACAAATTACATACTCATCGCGCTGCAGCAGCGCAGTGGATGCCGCGACCGACGCACACGCACACGGGAAGCTCGCTGGACCCCACAGAAGCTCACGACCTAATTATAACACGCCTCCAAGTTTCAGCCAACCAAGCCGCCAGCCGTGTTTTTGCGCGGCTACACCGTGCCGTGAGAGCTTGACCAGATAGACCGTAGCGGCCAAAGCCCGCGCACACGCCAGACCGAGTCACCGACATACCCTTCCCCCATGCTGTGCGGCGATCGACTGTCTATCATTTCCCACAGCCCTGGAAAGCGCACCAGTGCCCCCTCCAGGTCCAACCGCCTCTGATGTCGTCTTACCTTTTGCGTGCGCGATGCCACACTCGGCCCGTGGCTCGTTGTGGGTGCGCACGGGGAACTGACCGACTCTCAGCGCGATGCACATGTTCAACTTTGCGCGTGGGGAGCGTCATTTGTGTAGCAACGCCATGCTACAGCCTGACAGCGGTGCACTATTGTGCTTCCGACTATCAGGGCGTAAATGCGGCTGCCACGCCCTGTCGTGAAGCGAGACAGGTACAGCACTCGATTGATTGCGGTCTTCTTCCCAGAAGACTGGTCCTGGTCGACCGCTCCAGAGACCCACACTAGCGACGGCGCTGGGTTCCTCCACCATGGCGGTACCTCTTCACATCGCAGGGATCGACTAGCCGGCCCCGAGGCGCACTCGAGCGCCCACCGCAGTTGTGTAAAGGTTATGCACTATGGCTCAAATGAGTGGTAGCAGTAGAGAAGCGGTGGAGGCCAGTGCAAAGGCGTTAGCCCCTCTTCCCATCCTGGATCACTCCTACTAGCCTTGATCCTTCATGCTAGGCATTGCGTTGCACCAAAAATGCTCAAATCGAGCGTACATAAGCTTCTCGATGCTCTGCGCCTCAGATCGCCGCACAGAAAGGATTTCTGACGGATAGCTGCATTACTTTGATTTCTAACTTGGTCTCAGTCAGGCCCCCATTGCGAGCCAATCTTGTCTCATGCTGCGCGAGACAGGTCAACACCGCCACTACCCGCCACGCTACTTCCTACGGGTCCAAGGGCCTCAGCCTTATTTCCTGTGGACGGACCTCCAAAACGCTCCCGAACTAAGCCTGTACACCCCGGCTAGTAGTGTCTAACCTCCCTCTCCCTGCAAGTTGGGTCTGTGACATAAGACTGGACTACCCTTACCATCCATCGCTAGCACTCACGCCTAAGCGCACAGACTACGTCCTCGCACATCATACAACACGTATATACAGCAGCGTCCAACCACTCGAAGGAAGTTCTCCATATCCAGCACTCTAGCAACTCCCAACCTACACCAACCTCGAAACGATACGGCTGTATACCCACGAGGCTCAGCTTACATGATCATGAGCTTCTACACTTCGGAGTCGGAACTGGCGCTCATGGCGCCAGTTGATGACAGCATGGGTCACTTGTTCCCCGCCAGCTCCTGTCAATCACCTCCCAGCATACTATACTCTCCTCCTCTACAACAACTGTCACATCCAACACCAACCACTCTCCCAAGCAACGGATCCATCTTTGTGTACCCGAACGACTACAGACAAGTCATCGAGTCTCCCTACCCACAACACGCTCCTTGGTCCGCCCACTCCTCACCTATGGCACTTCCACAGGTCTCGTCCTACTCATACCCACCCTTCACAGCCATGACCACAGCATCCACCATGGCACCGGAAACCAGTCTATTACCTCACTCCTATGCTTCACGACCATCAAGGTCTCACTCCGCATCCTCATCAGTCGGCCTTGGTCTATCGTCAAACGTCCCGTCAGAGCGATCACCGCCTGCGCTCTCTCGCTCACTTTCACCCAGCTCGCCAGATCTACGAGCGTATGGCTTCCCCAACAAGAACGGAACGTGGAGCTGCGCATATCCCGGGTGTACTTCAAGAGCAGTGTTCACCAGAGGTTGCGACTTGAGAAAACATCACAAACGCCATACCAAATCATTCTTTTGCCGCCATGCAGACTGTCCTCAATCCACCGGAGGAGGGTTCTCGAGCAAGAAGGATCTTGCACGACACGAGGCGAAGCACAACCCAGGAGTGCTTTGTGACTGGGATGGATGCGACAGGGTCTTCTCCCGTGTCGACAACATGGTATGTTTTGGCTCCTTCATCTATGCTACTGTCCCTAGGCTAACAGGAGAATCAGAGAGACCACGTTAAACGAATTCATCTCAAGACTTCTCGCAAATCGGTTTCATCATAGCGTCGCATATCCACTGTTCATAGCACATTTCGTTGTGCTAATCGACCGGACCTGTTTCCTACTGCGATCCCACGCTGTTGACAACATTTCGGCGATCGAAAGACTTCACATTCTCAAGAAATGTACGACCATTACGCCTTGTAGCCGTGCTACCAAAACTTCCACTTTCGTTCAAGATACCCCTGCTTGCATTTGTCGACATGTCGATACTCCAGCCCACTGGAACGGGTACATATGTCAGAACACTCATCGTTTGCTGCATCATCATGGCGTTTCCTCTTTCACATTTCTTGTGAATACATCTGTATAGAATACTCTGTTGATCGAAACTTTGTTGGGACTTTTTTTTGGATAGATCAATGGGGCGGCGGCACGCTGTTGCCTGTCCTAGCCTGAAATGCATCGTCGCTCTAACAAGAGCGATCTTCACTCTAAATCACAAACCCTGTCCGCGCACAACAATCCAACAATCTCAATTATCACCCCAGCAATCCTTTTCTTCACATATTAATCCCAGTCTAAGTCCTAACATATAGCAAGATCAAACACTCCTCGACAGGTCGATGACAGGTCCTCGGAGTTCGCGTGGCAAAGCACTGCGACATGGCATGCCTTCCTAGCCTGAGACCGGCTATTTAGTGGGAGGCCTGATCCCTCTTTGACAAGGCTGACTTCGCGGACCCCAACCACTCAGAACGGTCGCGACCTGCGTTACAGATTGGAAGGATTCCTAGCAAATCAGCATCTGTCCCCACAGCAAATCATCTTGACTGGCGTTAACCTCCGTGTGCCAGATGAACGGCTTAGGACTTGGAGACTGGCATGTTTTGCGAAATCGAGGGGGATGCCGGCCCCGGCCCGCAGTCGTATGAGAACACACAGACACTTTACTGCATACAGTTGGCCAACGTTTTTCTACGGGGATTTATGTCTGATACCGAGACACAAGAGGTGGAATACCCACGACCAATGCGCACGCTGATGTTGGTGGCTGAGGTCGTTGTTGCACCACACTGGATGTCATCGTCCGCCCCGTCGGGGCTTGTACACGTTGGATCGTCTCGGGCGATTACATCAGATGAGCGCCAACCATCGATCTCAGGATGCTCACTTCACGTGGAAATGCAACACGCCCAACCGGTTCCATCCCGCGAGCTTACATCAGACCAGGTGGTAATTGGGTTTCTTTTGCTTTGAACCACCCCATTTGATGCGCTATTGGGTGGGATGAAATCTTGCACAACCCTAACTAGTAACTTCCCTGCAGCTTGTCAGTATCATGGCCCTCAATATGGTTCGATCTTTCAAGTCTG
Organism: Phaeosphaeriaceae sp. SRC1lsM3a; assembly: GCA_001644525.1. Taxonomy (NCBI): domain Eukaryota; kingdom Fungi; phylum Ascomycota; class Dothideomycetes; order Pleosporales; family Phaeosphaeriaceae; species Phaeosphaeriaceae sp. SRC1lsM3a. Next base: position 709,280 of record KV441713.1, on the reverse strand, counting down.
AGCCACTTGAAATCGAGCATTTGCCGCGTGACAGGCAGACCCCAGGAAGATTAAGCTCGACGGAGGGATTTCTGCCACGCCGCCACACGTCGTTTGGCGCGGCCGTTCTGCAACCTCTTGCGCGGTGTCGCGCAGAACTACCATGTGCTTGCAAGGCTCGTGGTTGCACGCGGGTGCCCTACCAGTATCCCTGTTACAATTCCACGAGCATGGAGCTGGACCCGCGAAGCCGCATGGTGCAGACCTTTCCACTTCTACATCACGTCCCACGGGATGTCATCGCAAGAATGCTGCCGTCACCCGTCTGGCAAAGAACTTCCAACATTCAGACACAAGATCCCAGCTGTGTCTCCATAGCATCCTACGCCATACCGGTCAAGGTCACGGGCCATGGCTTTAACAAACTAAGCAATATTGGTGTGTTCAATCCACTTGGCCTACATTAGTGTACCCAATCTGGTTGATCGTTGGGCCCTACCGTGCGCGTGCTGCACCGGCTCAAACCCTCGTCTCTTCATAAGCTATGCCTTGTATGCCAACCTACGCGCCCTAAGTTGGCCCCATGCAAAGTCCCATCTGATAGGATATGTTTCTCTTTTTGATGCAGAAAGATGAAAGTGCAGCTTGAAGAGGAGCCCCTGAGGGACCGACTTTGCACCGGTAGTGCATCCTCTGCACGGAGCCATTCTCTCTTCCGCTCCCGAATACCCGCAAGCCACTTGATGCACTCCCGCGGGCGGCATCGTCTCTACCTCAGGACGGCGACGCTGAAGTTCCACAGCAAGACGGCGACGTTAATTATCTGCAGAGCAAGACGGCGACATCAAAAGGTTGTATCAGATGTGTGACCCAATTTGTGGGCGGTCGCACACCCACATGGTCGCCGACCTTGTTGAAGACCTTTTCCGACCGACTCTCGCGTCACCACGCATGCAACCTCGATATCGTGACAACTCACTGCCAACCCGACGGAGACCGATCTCCACAGTACGTCCAAAAGGAACCGCAGTGGTCCCTCGAATTGCCTCATTCGTCGTGGTCTAGAATGTCAATTTCCACGAGTCAATGTAGCAAAGTGGACACAGCTGTTTTCCCGTGCGAATGACTAGAACCATCCGTTCATCTCGCCGTGATGGGGAATCTCCCGACAACGGAAGTCCCAGCAACAAGACTATTGTGTAGCTGGTGTACCGGCCCTGTGGAGGTTGGATCAGTCCATGCTGTGGGGATAAGCGTGTCCAGCATTATGGTAAAAGACGGCCCAATTTGTGCATCACACGGAAGAATGCACTTTGGTACCTGACGGCCACGTACAATACCTGCTGCTAAAACTGCATTCGCATTCGCCCAGCCACTTGGAGACGGCAAGCGCATACAACGCTCTGTTGCTTTGCATATGCATGATGTAGGCAACTCTTGAGACAGCAAAGGAAGGTGGAAAACTCAAATTCCTCGCAACATGCGCACAGCCATTTGTGCAAACAGCATGTCTCTCATTTCGTGGCTCCCGCGCGATGCGACAGTAATGTCACTTGTCACAGCGCCGGCCCCTCGAATCCAACTTTCCGCGGGCGCTTGATGTGCCGTCCTGAATGGCTTGCTAACGCGTGCTTGCAGCCGGAGCCGGAGCGTACTTCCGCTGCGATTCGGACCGACGTGAAGTTGCTATGCAACAAATACGTAGTGCTGTTCTGGAGTCGACTTGTATACATTGAAAGTGTGATGTTGGTTTAAGGCTGGATGTTGGCGTCGATGCTGTAGCTGAAATGCAGAAGGGATGCATTCTCGGCAAAGTCAGCGATTCGTTGAGGTCTTATCAGCCAGTGTGACCTGGCGAGATCGGCTGCAGCCTGTAGCGACCCGCATCGCTGGTGTGCCTACGTACGCATGAAGAAACACGCAATCGGTTGACGACGCACGCAGATGGACTACACATCTTCCATTGATACTATAAGGTAGATTATCTGTAAGGCCTGATTTGCGAACAGCTCGCAGTCGGCAAAGCCCAGTGGTTTTCCAAGCATGCATCTGACAAGCGCCACTCCGTTGTTGATTTGTTCGCAGCTTCTGCTGTTAGTTCCTGCTTGGTCAGAGCAGGTTCCAATACACAATGCAAATCATCTTTTCAACGCGATCCACTCATCAGCAAGGCAATGGGGATCGTCGATAAATCACAATGGCATGTCTGTGTTTCTAGCCACGGTGCCAGCAGGGACGCAGCTGTATCACGGAACGCCTTCTGCAAAATCCGTTCGAGGCTTAGAGTGGCTCGCATTCGAGCCTGAACATGCTCTCATCTTCGCCCGGCCAGCATACCGACCTCCAGGAAATGGCAAAGACGAGCCGACCAAAAACGAAGAGGGTGTCAGCAGGGAGGATGCCACACACCTCAGGTCTATCAAGCATTTAGAACAAATTGAAGCTCAAGCTCACTACGGGAGTGGGTTGCAACAGAAGCTCCTCGGGGATGGTCACTCTCGGCACCTCAAACACGAGGAATCACAGCTGCTGGACCCAGTCACAAGTGACTCGAATGCTAGCGTGGGGTATCTTCATACGTATACGCCGAGACACGATCTTCATATTCTCTACATCGATGGCATCTCAGCTGGCAAAACCGGGAATGGTACCTTGGACTCTCAAGACATGCTCATCCTCAATTTCACGACCAGTCCTCATGGCCCTTCCGCTGGGGAGATCGAACGTGCTAGGGGCATGTGCGAACTAGCTTCGTCTCTTTGGGAGGGCAAAATCGACGGTATTATGCGCATGGAAGGAGGTTTCGAGATCATACTGTGCGACTTCGAAAAGCACCTTGATCGGATAGACCTTGTAACCGTCACGCCAACTAATCACGGGACAGGTATGCTTGGTGATTGGGCATACTTGAAAGCGATCACAGCTCGATACCACGGCATTGGTGGCGACAGGATAGTACTCGACTATGACTCCTTCGTCAGTGTCTTTGCGTATCCGCAAATCGAGGGGTTGTTCGAGAACGACGTGCAATCGGATTACGCCATGCCACGACTACAGAATGTGAATCGAACAGATCTTACCCGTGTCAGAGGCGACATCACGAACATGATATTGCGCAAAGATTGGGACAAACATATATCTTTGAAAAATTGGCAGGCGATAGCAGACCTGGTTATTGCACGCTACAGCAAACCGCTGCACTACCTTTATACCGATAAGCGTATCCGATTGGATCCAGATGCCTTTGAAGGTTATCTCGCCAATCTGCTGCGCCTCTTCATTGACTACACAACCAGGGACAACAGGTTAGAGAACCGGCGCTGCGTAGGCCAGATCTTACCAACACAAGGAGGTGCAGGTCATGCATATCACACCATACATGCAGTCACCTACCATATCTGCGATATGCTACTTGCAGCACTATCAGTAACGTCCTCTGATACTCCAGAGGACTCGTTGGACTTGATAGATACTCTCGTCGAGTATCTACAATGGACTACGTGGAAGGAGTGTGGTGGCTGTCCAGATGATGAGATATGCTACATTCCCATCTGGCCTATGGGCAGGCACGAAGATCATGCTCATCCACGTTGCAGGGGCGAGGCTAATGCGCGAGAACGATGGGGATATTGGGGCTTTCCACCGCCGAATCGTCCACCGCCAAAGGAGGGCGAGGACCCCAAGAACTTGCTCAATGAGGAACTGTGATTCAATTCGTCCGGATATGGGCGCATAAATCAACGCAACCATCCAGTGTCACCTTGCTACCTTGGTGTAGAAGTCTATCGTGAGGCTTCTCCGCGTTCTCATGAGTTCGTAAAACTTTCCGCTTCGAGACGAGACACAAGCACTAGAAATGACGACATTTCCCCAATGCTCTTCTCCAATACGCGTATCTCCAACAATGCGCCTCGCGCAAATAGCATGATAGACTACCCAAAATATGCTCAAAACCTTTTTTGCAAACCAAAAACTACTGCAAGCCAAACCGCCGATATTCCACCGCGATCGATATCACTCCAGATACGATCCGGAGGACTTTGTTTCCGACCACAAGCTTCGTTCCGGCTCATCACACTTACCCCAACTCACGCAGAATTGGCACACAACACACAACATGTCGCGCACGCCGGACCGCCAGATCGACAATACACACGTGATGATGGCGAACTGTCATGCATTGTGCATTAGACCAAGACTGACATGACACCGCTATATTGCCGATCCCATTGATAATCTCGCTGAGTCCGAACGCGCGAGCGCGCGAGATCGACGTGCGCGCGTGGTTCCAGTGTCAGAACCAGTGATTCGGCGCAAGCCGGTCAGCGTGGCTTCTCACGACCATTTCACCTAGTGAGCTGTAGTGGAGATTAAGCGTACTTTGGAGTTCGGAAGTTATCCGTGGAGGTGCCGGACGTGTGTTGTGCGTGTGGTCCCGTTGCGGTGGGTGGTGAGGTGATTGGGCGGCTGCTGGTGCGCGGAGTAGAACGACGCCCAGGGGTTAGGCTGGATGTGGTAGGGATGTGCGATTTAGAAGTCCATGGCTCCTGCGTTGGAACTACTTTGAGCCAGCCTTCAGATTTCTTTTCTGACGTTGCGGAAGTTTGCGCAAGTGCGAGATGATAAGGGGATGAGTTGATTCGTTTTGGGCTTCGTCTCGAGATCCATGGCTAGATGTGTTGTCGTGGGCGCGTGTCCATGAGGTATTATTCGAGAAACAGCAAATGGCCATGCAATGCGTCAGCCCTACTCACCAGACTACCAAGTCTTACGCGCCAGGCAGTAGTAAACTGTCTAGAATTAACGTTAATGTCCAATGCCGACACTATACCGTGCCAGACCGACCCAGAACCAAAGTTCACCCTCTCAACTCCAGCCTCAGCTTCTAACTCCGAACTCAAAACATATCCGAAGGCCCCAAGCCAAACTCCGAAGCCATCTAGGTACTCACGCGTTTTCAAGCCACCTGCAGACTACCAGCCATCTCAAACGTGAATTATGCCGCCCGGAGAGGCGTTATCCCATTCCTCCATCCTTCATCCTTCCCAGCAACTATTTTCCGCCATCCAAATGCAAACCCATCGCAAAATCCCACATCCCAAATCTCGCTTCAGTCGGGAATAATTTCCTAGCGCACGCGACACCCACGAGTCGTTGTTTGCTGCTATTAATAAGCCCTAAGCGAGCTCGTTGTGCTGGGGTGGCTGTGAGCATGAACCAGGGGGGCTGGGCAGGGCAAAGCAAGCGAAATCAGCCTTGCGGCCCTTGCTGCGGTTTGCGGGATGGGAGACATGGGCTGGGTCAACGGTCTGCGAGGTTCGACAGCTTGCAGGGACATGGGTGGGAAGTGTGGAGGATATGTGGTGTGATGTTATGGAGCGGCAATGGAGATGCATGTGGGTTGTTTCGCGATTGTCATGTGATGTTTGTTGTGGGTTTGTGATGCAATATTGTGACGATGGATCAATGCTCGATGTCGGGAGATGCGGCATGTGGAGGCTGCGATTGCCAACGAGCAATGGATCATTCGTCATTGCCCTCTTCTACGTACATGTTGATCTCGCGACGTCATATTCTTGTTTCTGCATCTTGTTTGTGCACATCCATCACATCTCGCGCATGGACGTGAGCATGGACGCGTTGCTAAGCGATGTCACTGGGGGAAATGCACTCATCATGCTATGATAACGCCGTTCATACAAACAGTGCATTCTAGCACGCATGTGGAAGCTCGATATGGCGAAGGTCTATTTAAAGCGCGGGGATTATGTGCGGATGGGCGTTAAGCGGAGGCGAAGAAGGATTCAGAGCTATGACGATGTTTGCGCAGCGGGCTTGGTACAGAATACTTCTGCATGTTGTTGAGGTGCCGAGTTCGGTCTAATATTGGGTGCTCGTACGGAAGTACCTGTATACAGGATAGAATGTCTCGGTGGTGCAGCGTGTTGCGACTTTGGTTCTTGGATCGTGTTTGTGACGAGACGGAATGATTGCTACTACAGGGCAAAGTGCGATACTCGGCGGCCGTATAGCTGCGCCTAGAATGAGGGTTTCATTTGGGTACGTACGTATGATGGATAAAATGTCTCGGTCGCGGTGGACTTCCCATTTAGAACATGTCAGAACGAGATGGTGCGAGTGCATTAGCGAAGCATACGGCCGTACACGATTGCTACAAGCTGTTTCTAGCATAGGATGTTGCGATCGCGCTGTATACTTCCATCCTTGGACATTCCATGATAACATGACTGAAGTGCTTTTGCAGAGTACAGGGTGGTGCCTGATTGAAATGAAATTGGTCTAATAATAATTGTCTTCTTGAAAGTATCTGCGTATGGAAGATATTGTTTCGGTAACACTCGGTGTTTTCCAGTCGGTGTTCTCCATGTCCGTACAAGTCTTTGCAAGAGGATATTACGTGCTTTTACGAATAATCTTTACGAGCTTACTATGGCGAAGACCGAATAGTTACTTATCATGTCAATGGGAAGTAAATCAGAGATCGTTTATGCAGCAGTCAACCAAAGTAAAACACAGTCTCGGTTAGATATGACGTCTCACTCAAACGCTTGCCTTGCTATACGAGTACATACAGGCTGCGTATTATCTCCACTTAGTTCTATCTCCTTTCTAAGACATTGACGCAATAAGCCTTACTCCATATAATATGAACCATGATCGCCATTGCTCCAGCGACATAGTTATAGCCCTCTCAGACTGAACTGCTCAATTTGGAGCAGAAAAAAGGTTCTCCAGTGTACAATGCTCCAAGCTTGAAATGCCTCTGATCCATCAACGACATGTGACATTATTTGCATCTCGATTCCACGCCAGCCAATGTCCTCTTGATTATTTTGTTGACAATTCATCCTCTCTCTTTCTCTCTCTCTTTCTCCCTGCCCCTTCGCACACCCATATTCACCCTACTTCATACGCAATCTCAGAATCGTCCAGCACCTCTCTTCATCCCAGCCTGATCTTGCAGACCTATATTCCAAAATCTTCACTGCCTATTCGCTTGCAGGAAGAAGTGCTTTATTCGTCTCGATTCCCTGACTTTGCAGATCCAGATTTCCTTCAACACACTTTCTCGACTCAATTACCAGATCATACCTGAAACCTACCCGCTCGCGCATCATACTTGAGATCTGCCACACAGGCATACGCTGTGCCCTTGAGTGCTTCAGCTTGTTTCTTATGACACATCGGCTCATCTCAAGTTATCTAGCACTGTCCTAGCCCCTCTCCTGACGGTATTTGCGTCTTCCAGCCTAGAGTGAGAGCTAGACGCATCGTGTCTCTCACCCATCCATCGTTTTGATCTTGGTCCCATCTAACCATCTAAGCTACAATCTACCTAACCTCCACGCTGACTCCTTCTCCTTCTCACAATGGACCATCTCTCCGAGGCGAAAGCAAGGCAAACAACCAAGGGAATGATGATGTGAACAAGGCCAGACCCAGTAGAAAAGTCTATTGTCCGGCAAATGATAGCCAAATCAATCTCGGGTCAAGTTATGTCGAGTCCTCGCCCTACTCTATCTACCCAGCACTGTGCGTACGCTGTATTTGCATCTTGCTCCGTCCCCTACTGTCAGATTTACGTTGGCCATCCCATCTCATCTGATCCCGTTTCCATCTCCACTGCCATTGCATTCGTCCTAACCTTGTGCCTACCCTGCCTCCATCACCATGCCTATGGCTGTGACCATGATAAGTGTCATGGGGAAGAACGTTGGAATATCCATCACTTCTTCTCGTCTCTTTCCATCTCATCACATTAATACGTAGCTTGATTTGAGTCGAACCACTTTGCCTTGCCTTACTACCGCACCACACCATGCACACTATGAACGATTACAAGGAACAAGGAGTGAGACTCCCTACCCGCCAGACTGGGACTCGAGTTGGGAGTCGGCACAGACACAATCACTTGTACACACGGTCATGCTCACTCTTCATCGCTGCATGTACATCATTCCTCGATTTCTATGTTGGCAAGCATGCCGTGAAAGGAGAATATTGTACATCTATACATACATATACATATATCTACATTTCCTACCCCTCCATCCATCTATCCATGCACAACACAAGTGACCACATCACATCATATCATATCGTACAATTCAGCCCTTTCTACAAATACCTCTTCTCCTCCCTCTCCTCATAGCACTGAATCTTATCTCCAGGTTTGAAATCCTCCCACGCCTCAAACGCAATGCCACACTCCGTGTCCTTGCGCATCGTGTCGACGTCCTTCTTTTGGTTCTTGAGGGATGTGATTGTTCCTGTAATGAACGTCGTTAGCACAGATGTCCACAGTAATCCAACTTAATTGCCAGCAGCACCAACACGCGGAAAAGAAAAAGGGAGGTTAGAAAGAGTTTGTGACTTACCAGTATACACCGTCTCCCCACCCCTGACGACCCTAACCTTCGTACCCCTCTCCACATGCCCGTTGCGCACTTTACTTCCCGCAACGCGCAACTTCTTCTTCCCGCCCACGCCAATCTCAAACATGGCCGCGATCTCCGCTTCGCCCGTAACTCTTTGCACGATGTCCGGCTTCAACTTCTCCTCCAACATGCCTTTAACCTGCTCCACGACACGATATATGATGTTGTTATCGATAATCTTGACATCCTTCTCCTCCGCCATGCGCGAAATATTGGGAGGAACAGGCGTGTTGAAGTTGATAATGTGGCCTTGAGCAGAGGAAGCGTGCGCAATGTCGAATTCGCTGGGCGACCCGACGCCGAAGCGCAGGATGCGGGTCGACACTTCTGCGTTGCCGAGCGAGGAGACGGAGTCGATGACGGCTTCGACGGAGCCCGAGACGTCGCCTTTGATGATGAAGTTTACAATCTCTGGGCCAGCTGGCTTCACAGCCTCTGCAGCTGGAGGGTTTTCTGCTTCGTCTACACCATCAGCAAGTGCTTTCTCAGCAGCGTCTTCAGCCTCGCGGCGCTCGGCCTCTAGACGGCGGGAGGAATTGATGGCGTCCATATCGACAGCTAGTTGTTCGCGCTCAACCTTTTCTGTGCGCAGCTCAGTCACGGAGCTGGCGTGTTGCTCGTCGCTAGCCTGAAGGACTTCGTCGCCAGCAATGGGTTGGTCGCGCCAACCGTCCACTTCGACTGCGATACCAGGACCAGCTTCGGGCACCACGACGCCAGCTTCGTTGCGTAGTGTGCGGACGCGGGTCCACGTCGTGCCTGCTACCAGAGCGGTCCCTTGTCTGAGCGTGCCGCTGCGGACAAGAACGGTTGCGACTCGGCCTGACTTCTTGGTACTGCCTTCGAGAACCCAGCCTTCGACGTTCATATCAGGGTCTGCGCGGTGATCCAGCGTTTCCGAGAGGGTCGAGATGGCTTCCTCGAGGTCAAGAATGCCTTGGCCTGTCTTTCCACTGACGCAGATTGCTTGGACGTCGCCGCCAAAGTCTTCAATCTCGATTCCATGACGCCCCAGATCGAGCTTTACAGCGTCGGGATCGGCCTGCGACTTGTCGATCTTGTTGATGGCAACGATGATGGGCACCTTTGCGGCCTGAGCGTGCTTGATGGCTTCGATAGTCTGCGGCATGACTGAGTCGTCGGCAGCAACGACAAGCACGACGATATCGGTGACGTTGGCTCCTCGCGCGCGCATCGTTTCAAACGCAGAATGGCCTGGCGTGTCGAGGAATGTAATCTTCTTTCCGTTGCCGAGAGGTACACTGAATGCACCAATGTGCTGCGTGATGCCGCCAAACTCAGTCGCAGCCACACTCGTCGAGCGCATGTAATCGAGAATCGTAGTCTTGCCGTGATCGACGTGACCCATGATGGTAACAACCGGCGGTCGAGCAGGTAGCTTGACGTACTCCTCGTCAGTAATTGCCTGCGCCGGGTATAGGTCGCCATCTTCTTCCTCGGCTGGGAAGTAGGGCTCGTAGTTGTATTCTTGTGCAATGAGACTGGCATGCTCAGCGTTCAGAATGTGGTCATTCTGCACATCCTCGAAACCCAGATCCTCCAACTTGGCCGCAAAGTCTTCCGTCCTTAGCTTCAGCATACCAGCCAGATGAGCAACACTGATGAATTGTGGAAGAGTGATGGGTATCGGGTCCGTCCGCGCCATCTGAGCCGCCTTCTTTGCCTCCTTACGCAATCGTTTACGCTCTGCTCGGTCAACCACCTTATCGTCTTGCTCCTCATCTTCATCCCGCCCCATGCGCCGATTCCGTGCTTGTCCACCTCGTCGTCGTTCGGGCTGCTCGTAGCGGTTCTTGATCTCCGTTGGCTCTTCAATGGCAAACTTGCTGCGAAGCCTATCGTCTCGTCCGCCAAAGCGTGCCCTCTTGTCCGCTTCCTCTTGCACAGTCGGGGGCCGGTCATATTCCAACCCGTTGCCTACCTTCTGTTTCCACTGCAACGCTGCATCTGCCAACGACTCGGATTGTGGTTCGGATCGTGCCGGGAAGCGGTCGCGGAGTCGCGGTTTGGAAGGACAATCAGGCGACAGATGGGCTGTGGAGTTGCAATGCCAACACATTCGGTTCCTGTCCGTGTCTCGTGCGAACGGCTGATATGTTACAGTTTTGCTGGAGCCGCCCGAGGGGTTCAGCAATTTGGACAGCTCGTCTTCGTCCAGCATCCTCCTCTGCGGCGGCGGTCTAGCCACGGGTGCAGATCTCTGTTCTTTCGCATTGAATGCATCAGAGCGTCCGCGATTGTCCCGTGGCTCATTCCGACGCCTCAATTGACTGGAGCCAAATGAGGGCGAGTCCATCTGCGGCCTCGAATCCATATTGACCCTGTGCCTGTTCTGCGTCACAGGCGGAACCCACGTCGTCGTCCTTCCAGATCCACCGTCCCTCCTGATCATTGGTGCACTCCTCTCCCGACTCTCATTCTGCCCAAACCCTTCCCACATTCCATTTCTAGGCGGCGGTCGTCGGTCACTCCGGAGAGTATCTCGTTGCGGCGGTCGCGGCGCTTGCTGCTGTGCGAAGCCCAAGGGAGCCCTTGTCCGCTGAACTTGTGCCATGTGTCCGCCCGGTGGTCCTCTCGGTGGTGGAGAGTACGGTGCGCTCCCCATCAGCTGTGCTCGCATTCTCTCAGCCTGCGTCATTGGCTGCGCCGATTGTTCGTTGGCATCTTTGTAGACGGCATCTGCAGATTGTGGCGCTCTGCTTGATGAATTCAGAAACCTCCTCTGGCTCACAATGGGGCGGGAAGAGAGTGCATCTGCGACTGCGAGTTGGCGGGTGGCGCAGAAGACGCAGATGTCGCGCGGGGACGAGACCTGGCGTATATTAGCTCTGTATTGTGGAGAGATGAAGTTAGCCAATTGACTTACTCGAAGACCACGTGCTCTCTTCATTGTGTGTTGATGGTGAAGTCGTGATGCAGTCCTTCAAAGTTTTGGTTGACCAAACTTGAGTTCCCCTCGGCATCGAACCGCCACATCCCTGCCTATTCCACTAGTGCCCGCGACCAATCGCATGGCATCTATTCAAGCACCCTACGTACAACAATTATGTCTCGAGCACATAGCCAAGTTTAATCATCTTTCTCAATTGCTATCAACACTATTTCCATCATCCCAAGTGCCCAAAAATGCTATCATCCACCCAAAAGTCGAAACCCAATGGACACGCACAGAGGTATATGTACAAAGAAAGAAGAATACACAATCATCAACAGCCGTAATCCATTCCATTCCATTTTATGCGTCTGATCCCAGTTCGAGTCCAAGTTCGCGCAATGCCGTAGGTATATTCCCTTTCCATTTCCATCTACAGTCGACGTATTTATGCAATCAAGTTGCGCCTCTACATGACATACAAGAGGTCGACATCTGTTGTTATCGTTAGTATGCTGTTGTCTATGACTGAGAAATGGTATGAGTGGACTTGAACTTACTCAAAGGATGACTACAGCTCAACTGCGGCTTCTGATCATATTTGCCCTCCAACTCATCTCTTATACTGTTCAGCAGCTGCACATAGCTCTGGTTCGGATTCTTCCTCAGCGACGAAATGAACGCCCAGCTCATCGCGCCCGTCGCTTGGCCACCTATCGATGCATCGGCACTGTAATTACGCTGTTAGCATCCATCCACGCCTACACGAGGTGTATGTAGTTCAAACTTACGAAGTCTGCGTATCCTTGCTCCCACTCCACATGATAACATCCGCAGGGCTCGTCTTCGTGCGCAGATTCTTCTGACGCACATCATCTCCGCTCACGGCCTTCTTGAAAAGGCTGCTCGCCGTCCCAATCATGCTGCCGATGTCGCCGCGCGCATAGCTCGACACAATACCAAGCAAGCCCTGTCCAGCTTCCTTGGCCAGGTTCGGCTCCTTGAGCACACCTTGCGTGCTGTAAATGTATGGCAAGTCGAGCGCCGAGCCAGAGTGACAGCTGTCGAAAATGGCCGTCAGCCGCACACCGGGCTGCAGCGACTGCACCATGATGCGGTGCATTTCGTCGTCGACAATGTGGCCGGCGGTGCGGAAGTCGACGGGGTAGATGACCTCATCGTAGCCGTCGTCTTCGTCGCCGTCGAGGTCCTTGGTTTGGCCGCCATGGCCCGAGTAGTGGAAGAAGAGAGAGTCGTTGGGCCGCGCGTCCTTGATGAGCCAATGCATGGCGCGCAGGATGTTGGCTTTGGTGGGCTGCGACATGGGGTTTTGTTGGTCGTCGGTCAGCGTCACCATGTCCTCGCGCTTGTAGCCAAAGTACTCGTTCAGATATGTGCTCATGTTCTTGACGTCGTTTATGCAGCCGCGTAGCTGTCCGCGTTGGCCGAAGTAGTTGATGCCAATGAGCAGCGCTTTCCGCTTGCCATTACATGCCGAGTATTGGAACGAGTAGCCACCAGGCGCGCCGTGGCCGAATTGTTGCGCACCCTGGGGTGGCGGGGGCGGTCCGCTGTGGTTTCCGTGTGTCCACTGGTTGCTGCTGGCCGTGGGCATCATGCCTGGCGCAGCTGTCAGCTCAAGTAGCTCCCAATCATAGCAATGAACTTACTTGGCCGCGGTGGTTGCCCTTGTTGCGGCGGGGGACCGCCGTATTGCTGTTGTGGAGGGGCCTGTACAAGTCAGCGCTCGAGCTCAACACAGCTTCGAGCTCGCATCACGCACCTGGCCATAGCCGTACTGTTGTGGTGGAGGTGTCGGATACTGTCCATAGTTGTTGTACTGCTGTGGTTGCTGCCCATAGCCTTGCTGTGGTGGTCTTGGCTCTGTCAGCGCCTACATCAAAGCTTCATCGAACATTGCACACTCACGGGGCGCCGTAGCCCTGCTGGGGCGGATATCCTTGCGGCGGAGGACCACCGTATTGCTGCTGTGGCGGGGGGGCGCCGTAGCCCTGGTTGTTGTGGTACTGCTGGCCCGGATACATGGTGGAATGCTTCGTCCGGAGCTAGACGTGACGTCGAGGCAAAAAGCCGAGGGAAGCACAGCTATCTATCTGTAGTGCAGCGTTGTGCAGCTCTTCAATGCGCAAGAGGCGAGAAATGGCGTAATCCCAGGTGTGAAGAAAGAGAGATGGAAAGAGAGAGCGTCAGAGTCAGCACGCGCCGCACAGCTGAGAGGTAGTGGTGCCGTCTTTTCTGCGGCTGACACAATCGCGGGCTCGTCGAAGATTCGGGCAGCTCGGCGGGGTGTCTGCGTCCAGAGCCAGGTCCCCCAGGCTGAGACAGTGCAGAGGATGACAGCGAGCCGAGCAGCAAGCGACGTCGATCTGGGCCGTCTTAGCCGTGCAATATGCGGATCTGTAAGAGCGAGAAGGGAAGGATGAGTGATGATCTCCCGCGGGTGCTGGGGGAGAAATAGGGAATTCTAGGGCTTCCAAGGGGCATGCACGGCAGCGGATATAAGATGAAAAAGAAACACCCGTCGCGTGGTGAGGCCGTGAAGGAGTGGGGCCTGGCGCGCGGCATCCACGAAACGAAGTTGTGGCTCTTCGCGATGCACTATCCAACGCCGAACGTGGCTCTGCAGCAACACCGCTTCCGGCTCTCCACCAGACCAAACATCATCAGTCTACTCGTCATTCCTGCCGTTCCCAGCCCATCCAATTCACATTCACCTATTCTTCAATTGACAACTCACAACCTGCCACTTCACCATCATTCAATGCACATCCAACCCACCCTGCCCTACGTGTACCTCTCCTCAACCACACCATGCACGCCGTATCCCCGTGCCACATCTTCATCCCCTTCCGTCCTCTCATTCGCCCAAAAAAGATTGCTCTGCCCGATTCAGCACAGCACGGAAGCGTCCATGGCCATGTGGCAGTGCCTACCCGCGTGGGGTACATCCCTAACCATACCAGAAATAAGACCACGCGAGAACGGGGATGCCGAACCCCCCTTGTCGACGGTCTAACAGAAAAAAGTTCGGACTTCTTTTGACAAGGGGGATGAATCAACAATTGGGATGTAAGTTGGTGTTTAGATTTGGTTCAAAGCGGTCTGTATGCAATGCACTGCATGTACCTCGTAGCCTCTTTGCCAGTGGTGCCAGCCTCGCGTCCATTGAACCCCCAATCACGTTCCCATGCCCTACATCCATTTCTGCATCTCCCATCCAGTGTCTCTCCCCTTTCAGCTGGCCCTCCACCTTCCGTAACCCGTTTTCGCGCGCCCCAGCACCTCGCAGCGTCGACGATGCAAGATTGGATTGGACCCAAGCTCCCAATCCGAGCGCTAGACCGCTCCAGCCCACGCCTTTGGGACGCTGTGGCTTGCGCCGCAAGTGCACCAACGACCATTCTACACCGAGGTTCGAGCTTGTGACGAGACGGCTTCGCGGCGAGCCAAACGGGGCGCAATGGGCTTTAGGTAGGAATATGCACACCGTCATACATCTACCTACAATGCGTGGAACGGCTTGCAGCGAGGCTTAGAACGAGACTATTCTGGTTCGTAGTGCGAGCTGTCTTACCTGTCAAGAATGCGGGGGAGCGTTGGGATGGACTTCAGCTCAAGGTCACGACGACGGTTCATTGGTGCGTGGGTTCTGTGGGGCTGAGTGCGTGTGGTTGAACTCCTCAGCTTCATCGTGCATGCTGCCGTGCATGCTGCCGTGCATGCGGTGAGATGAAGTGATGGAAATAGCACTCTGACGTATGGTTGCACTGCAGTGTAGAAGGTGTGACGTTGAGCGCAGAGGCTGTTGTATAGATTGATTAATCGAACCTGGGGTATACTATTCAGAACGTAAAAAATCCCCTCTTGTCCCCTTGTTTGTCGAGGGAGAAATGAATAACCCTAGCCAGCATTACCATGCCGCGCGCTGTGTCGCCCAATCATGGCGATGAGAATAAAGTAAGATAAAAAGCGATACATCGAGCGCCCTGTCGCTCCAGCAAAGCATTGCAAATAACAAACGCGTCGGTCGTAACAAGTACATGTGTATGTCGTAACATGCTAAACGCCCCGGTAGAAGAATGAAAAAGAACAAACAAGATATTACAAAGATGTATCGTCTCAAGCCACCGAATGTGGGCGCAGTCGCAGACTAGGCTTCGAAGAATGAAGAAGTCGTAAACGCCGTATCGTACGTCGCAGAGGTGTAAGACCTGAATATAGGAAAGAAACCACCATCAGTGTATGCAAGGAGAGAGATAAGGATTGCTGAGGGATGGGAAGTAGGTAGAGGGATGTTTAGTGAACGGGCTGTGGTGAAATAGCTTTGGAGTCAGCTTTCGCACCGTCTTCTTCAGCGCCCCGTGCAACTGCATCCGCCACACCGTCTGCTTCCGATGCCTCCAGCTCTTGTTCGAGAGCCTCACGCTCCGCGTAGATCTTCTGCTTCTGCACTTGAGCCGCAGTAAGCGTGTCAATATAAGTGCGGAACTTGACAATTTCTCGAAGGAGGTATTGTGACTTGCGCTCCCAGTTTGCCATGGCTCGCGCTGCGTTGGGGTGTCGAGGTGAGAACTTGTCAAGAGTCAGTATACGATTACAGGGGTAGTGGATCAGGTACATACTGCGATGAGCAGAGGAGCCCGCAATTCGTTGTGGTAGCCTAGCTCGGCCTCTATGTTCTTGACATAGTCGATCAATGCGCGCAGCTGGTCCACTTCCATCAAGCTGCTAGCCATCATGCTACAAGGAGGTGGGCTCCAGTCGGAAAGTGTGATTTTGTCACCTGGAAGTCTTGCTTTTGGTGTACCGGTCGCATGGTCCATCGAGCTGCGCAGGGAGCTCGTCACACTAGGACGAGGCATATGGCCTTGCACCGACGGAGAGCTGTCTTGTCGAATGAGGGCAGGGTTAATGACGTTCTCGCCCCAACCATATTCCATGCTGCTGACACCACCCGTAAGAGGCTCTTTTGACAGACGGGCAGACCAGTAGTTGGTGGTACAAACAAACTCGCGAACGATGTCAGGTGTTCCGACCTGGAATAGATGCACCGCTCCATTTGGCAGCGATAAAGCAAAGACATGAGGCCGGGTCTTCGAGTATCCTGGAGGCGGTAATGCACTGGCAATGGTCTGGCGTAGAGGGAAGCTGTCGAGAGCTTCAGCGTTGTCCATCCAGTTACCACCGCCGACCACACTTCCGGCCGATGGTCGCGTCTTCTTGTGTCTGGTCGATTTCGAGTTCATGCTGAAGGAAAACAGACGCATGTAGCCCTTCTCGACGACGGCAAAACATTCAGTCCATGCTCGGTCTTTGGCTCTCTTATCAACAGAATCCAGATGGCGCTTGTGCTTCAGGATTCCTTCCTTGGCCCAAGGAGCGCCCACGAGTTCCAGAGTTTCATCTTCCAAGAGTGGAGCAACGCGACTGAACTCCTCATCACTGGCGATGGTCATTCCTTCCTCGCGAATGATGGCTTGGCTGAGAGCGTTGGCGAAGCCGATGGCCTGCTGATAATCCGCAGCAGCAAAATGTGTGCCAAGCGAGTCCATCGACATCGAAGTACCAGTTTTGCCATATGAGTATCGACTCCAGGTGCTTGACCCCGCTGGGCTCCACACTGATCCGTCATCGAGACTGGTCCGGCTCGATGCGACTGTGGAAGAAGGATACAAGTTCTTCCGCGATCTGTTCTTCGATGTCCAGCGATTGCCGACGCTGCGGAAGTCTCCTTGACTACGCCCACGGTAGCTCGCATTGTCCGATGGCGTCTTACTGAGCATACTCGGCGTTCGGCGGAGCATACCACTAACAGAGAGATTATTGGAGGACGCTTGTGGGTGCAGAGTAGGTTCGGCGGCTCCATGTAGCGGCAGGCGTTGTTTGCGAATAGACTCGTAGAAGTCTTTTAGGACCATCTCGATCTGGAACTCCCATCCTTTCATGGGGCCGTTGTAGGGGGCATTGACAAGCATATTCGACTCTGAGAGTCCAGAATCAGATGACAAAACACCCTCCGAGGCGCTTCGCATTGGCGGTCTGAGAGACAAGCGACTTCTGGTGCGTTTGTTTTCCGGGGTCTCCTCTGTCAATTCAGCTGGGAAGGAAGTGGCTTCGGCATTGGGTGATGTTGGCTCAGACTTGTCGTTCCAGGGCAGAGACGGACGTCTGAAGTGGGTTGAATTTGGACGCAGAGTCTCGCCTCCTGCAGCTTTGACTGCATCTTGACAGACACGGGTGACTGTCGGAAGTGTGTTCTTTACGAACTGGCTGCGCGTCATGCGAGACTCGATGTCGGCCATGTGCAGGTCAGTGTTGAGCAGTAGGATAGAATAGCAGATGGTGTGCACCACATCGACAGCTTTGAAGCCATGATGAGGGTTGCATTCACACCAGCGCTCAGACAGACTCATTAGAATGCGATCGACCTGCTGGGTTTCAGCTTTTAGCACAATCTTGCCACACATGTCGCGCATAGCACCGAGGATGTTGAAGCCAGCCCAGTCGAAGAGATCCATAAACGCTTTGCGTGTTCTGGCGCTGCTTAGGGTAACATCGCCCAGAATAGCAGCGGCTTGTGCCTTCTGCGCAGCAGAGTCGTCGCCGGTGAAGATTTGCAGCGCTCGAGCCCGTTCTCCATCGGTGGGCTCGTTGTGCATCGAGCGGCTCTCGACAATCGAAGGCATGTTGTCGGAGTCGCGGCTCTCGACCTGTACTATAGGAAGACTGGTTGCGGAGTGGAACACATCGTTTGGCGACTCCACGGGCGAAGTTTCTAGTAGCGATTTCTGCGAGGCGCGGGCGCCCTCGAGGGGCAGCTTCAAGTCATCAGAACCGTCTTCGCCAGCAGTGGTGTCGATCCAAACTCGCTTCGCAGCGGGACTGGGGTTTCTTGACGTCGGTCCGCTCTTGGGTGGCTTTGTGCGGAGCCAGCCTTCGTCTTCGACTTCAGTGGCGGACTGTGAGGCCGCACCACCAATTGATGAGACCGTCGTCTGCTTGCTAGGCGGCGCGGGTGCCAGCAGCTCGGTGCGCCGACCGTCTTCTTGGTCGTTCTTGCCCTCGGAGCTAAATTGGTGGACTGATGATGGAGTGGGGCACGTGCTTGGTCTTCGTGTCTCTTCTGCGCCGCTACGCTCGCCCGTAGGAGATGCACGACCACTGCGGTCTTCATTACAGCTGCTGCTGTCGGCGAGAAAAGTGTCTTCGTGCGTCACTGGCTTGGCAGCTTTACCGTGCTTCAGCTTGAGTTTCATCTTCGGGCTGTCTGGGCTCGCAAGGTGAGTGAGCATGACTTGATCGCCTCTGGACGATGGCGGTGTCTTGTCCTCATCCCGGGAGCCTTTCTGTACCGTACGCACAGTTGCATCCTTATGCGGCCTGTAGCCAGGTGAGAAGCCTTGTGCTCGCTCGTTGTTGGAGCTGTCCTCGGTTGTCTCGTGGTCTCGCGCATCGTAGAAGTTGTCGCCAGTACGACCGCTCTCGTTGAGATAGGGGTTCATAACCTTGCGTAAGCTGCTCACTCCAGGGCTCTGCTGGGGCAATGCAACCGGCTTTGGTGGTGGCGTGAAATCCAGCGCCATGACCGGAGGTTTTGTGTTTTCGGATACGGACTTCTTCCTGCGCCTGAAGAAAGAGGAGGGTTTCTTTGTAATAACTGCGGGTGTGGATGGAGTTTGGTCCTTTTGATTTTGTGCCCCTGATTGTTGATTCTTGGGCATATTCTTGAGCTGGTTAGTGATATGGCTCTGGTTACTTGGCGTCGTTCGAGGCCGCGCTTGAGAATATATTGAGTCGATATCGGGCATGGTCTGTTTGGTCGCGGCCGGAGACTCCTGGGGGGAAGAATATGAAGCGCTTGACGTGTTTGAGAGTTGTGTCTGAGACTTTGACGAGCCGCCGCCAAATACACGGCGGAAAAATCCTGGACGTTCTTTGGGCGTTGCCACCTGTGTCTGTTGTGGGAAAAATCCTTTTCGTGTATTCACGCTCGGGCTCGGAGCGGAATCCTGCAATGCCGGTACGGGAGGGAGATCGCGTAGTGTGCTAGCATTCACGAATTCCTGTGCTTGCGCGCGCATGTTTGGCTCCAGCTGGCTCTTGTTCTTTCGCAGAGTCTTGTAGCTTGTGTTGGAGCGGACACTGCCCCGTCGGCGGGTCCCTGGAGCTGGTGGGGGTGCAAACGGCGGCTGCGGCAGGTAGGATATGGGTGACTGCGGCGGCGCCTCTGGTATTCTTCGCGGACCTGCTGGAATTGTGGGCTCGGGGGCGGCGTCGTAGTCGTCGGCGTAGTTCTGGTAGGCGGTTCGTCCCCTGTCCAGGACCGACTCCATCTTCACCGGGGAGCTTCTCGACCGATCGCCAAAATTGCTGTGATCGAAGCTGGCCGATCGTTTTCCAAAGCCCAGTCGGTGGTTGCCCAGCACGCCGGCTGTTCCAAAGTCCATGCTGGAGGAGCCGCTGCCTTTGCTGCCCTTGTTGCTGCTGCCTCGCAGATGGCCCGCTTGCTGGTATTGTCCATATGGGCCATTTTGCTGTCGGCCACTCAGTGGCTCTCTTGCGCTCCCTTTCCTGCTCATGGGCAGCCCGATGGTGTTGCTCGAGTTACTCCTCCTCCCCTGCGAGGCATGGGCTGCAAAACGCGTGGACTCGTCGGGGTGCAGGTCGTAGTCGGAGGAGCGCGAGGACGTGTAGGTGTGGCCGCGGTGCCGGGCTCCCGGCTGGCGGAAGGAATTGTCGCGCAGGAAAGACTCGTCCTGGCTGTACTGGGCGTACTGGCTGCCGCCCGAGTTGCCGCCACCAAACATGTTGCCTGTGGAGAACTGGTCGAGCGAAAGCAGCATGTTGTCGACGACCGAGTCCCGCACGGTGGCCCCATCGGCGAAGGACAGATCGTGGGAGTCGCGCAGCTGGTTGCGCTCGGTGTCGTGGGCTCTTGTGCGGTCTACAGGCGTGGCATCCTCGAAGAAGGTGCCCTGGACGGGCTGGTTCGTGTTGAGGGCGCGCATCGCGGTGCTAGATTTGAAAGCCCCCGACGAAGGCCCCGTGGGCGTGGTTGGCCGCCGCTCGTCGTGAGCAAAGTCGTGCATGGCGGGCATCGGTCGCAGACTGGCGGTGTGCCCTCAATGGCAGCTTCACGCCGTGTGGCTGCGCGGGATCGGGATAGCGCGTGCCCGTGGCAGCAGTGGTTGCATTCAAGCAATCGAGATGGTGCCGCGGTCGCGAGAAGAAACGGAACTGGTGGTGAAGAGCTGCTCGGCCCGTCCAAAAGTTAGAACAACGGAGCACCAAACAGCACGCTGCTACGAGGGCCCTAGGGGACTTTAGGGCCGCTGCATGATACGTGCAGGAAACAATGGTCTGAATTGTGTTTGCGTAGTACAGCTCGCGGCGCGGGGATGGCCTCAGGGGCTGGGGTGTTTTCTCACACAAAAAGCCACGCGGGTAGTCTACGCGGCGCTACTGCGCGGACAGAGCCAGAAAGCGCAGATCGGATCAGAGAGCTGCACGGGAAGAATTGTGCAAGACGCAGCGCTGGTGAAGGCGTCCAGAAGGCAGAGACGGGGTGCATCAGATCGTCGCCGCCAACGCAGAAGCAGCGCCTAGGAACATTTTGTCGAATTCCTGAGAGTATTGCCGCCAGGGTCCCCTGCCAACAGAATATCATGAACGAGTCAACCCCCTCCGACTCCAAGCCCTCTTGCGTCTTCCACCAAACCTACCTGCTCCTGAGTCCTAACCTGGGTCGTCCTCTGCGGGCCGTCCGCTGCGCTGCTGTCTCCGTCTCCCCTGCAGGCCATACTCACCATCTCCTGAAACGACTCCGCATGGCCGAGTAGCGCTGAGCACGATGCACTGCACTGTACCTGTTCGCGTAATTCTCCCCAGAGAGGAGCATCAAGGTACCCTGGCCCTGTTCGCGCCAGCGGCCGTCGACCAATTCCGGACACCAGGCAGTACTCGCCACATTAACACGCCGGTATAAGACCCGGCCTAGAAATTGAATCGACAGCCTCGCACTCTGTGATAGGTCGCTCCTCTCACGGAACACCCACGAACCGGCGTGGACAAGAACACCATTCCGAACGCGAGCCCCCTCTGCAGATGGGTTCAGCCCGTCCAGGTGGAGCAACGGTCGTGTCCCGTGGTTGAGGTGACCTGCATCGACCTGCATCGACCTGCATCGACCTGCATGTTCTGAGACGATGGACCGCCCCATCTGTGAGACATTCAACGGCATGAACATGTTTTGTTTTGCCCACCGCGTGCGTGGATCTGACAGCTCTTTGCTTTTCCACCAGACACGTCACACAGAGCTCCACACCAAGGGAATCTCACGCCAGCAATCTCGTCCCATTTCGCCGTGGTTGGGTCGAGGGAGTGAGACAATAAAGCTCCGACTCTACTCACCCTACCGGTACCTGTACCTGGCGGCCGCTCGGTACGCCATTACCCAGCAGGGATGGCCCCTGAAGATGCCGCGGATCTCCCCACCCACACACGCCCCCATTCCATCTCGTTTGGGTCAGTCGCCCGAACACATGATGGCCTTCCAACACATCTGCATCGTCTCGATGCGTCAGTTAGCGACCATTTGCAGGAGCGACGCATACGCATTCACAAACTTCTGCATACAGCCGCCGTTCTTGCTGCTCGGCTGTTCGCACATTTAACCATGTTTCTCCATACTGCACGGGACCGTGACCCTGCATACGAGACTGGACCCTCGCACATCGTACACAGTACACATGTTTCGTCCTGCCGCTATCTCCACGAAACCTTGCAAGGCGAGCCGATAGAGAGCAGATTATGACCTCTACACTCCTGGGTGCCTGGCCGCTCGCTCAGGTGACGATACGCGAAACTCTGTTCACCCCGCAATCCTCGGCCGTGATCAACAACCTGGTGGCAATTTTTCATAGTTCCAGGTACTGGGCAATGACCCACTTGTGCGGCCACGAGGTCGATGAACGACTGAACCGAGCGAGTCGACAATCTATCTCGTACACGGCTGCCATCTGAAGGCTAAAGAGTTGTCTAGCTGACATCAGCTCTCCACGGGCTAAACCTGCTTCCCAGCTCGTCAAGCATTGACTGCATGTTTTCGCTTACTTGACACTGCTCAAATACATCCTCGTCCTGGTCGACGTCAAAACGCTGCTGTCCGCGGCCGTTGATAATACATCTGGGTATAGGCCTGTGGTTACAGATCCTGAAACCAGCGGAAGCGCGTCATCCCCACCCGTGTCTGTGCCCGATTGGCGACACCTTATCGGTGGATGCTCGTGGCGCTGGGCTTTACTCGACCTGTTCGAGCAGATACTACGGTGGCCTTCGCAATATGTCTGAAGGAGAGGAGGGTAGGTGTCAGGAGCGACATGCTGGGTCTTCAAACCGACACTGTCTCGGGTGAAATGTAGAGGAGAGTGAGCGCCATGGTGTTCAAGGCAAGCGTTTCGTGTTTGTCGTTGCAGCCTCAGGCATCTTGAACCTCTCTCGATCTTCCTTCACCGTTGAGAAATGACAGCATCAGCTTCGCAACGACCTATGTTATCAAGCAAGGACAAGTACTGACATTGAACTTCAATCTACAGCCTTACGGCGTATTCATCATATGGGGAACTACGATATTAGCAGGGCTAGCACCGGCATGCCTTATAGATATGACTGATGAAGAGGACATCTGGACTTTCTATACATGGTCGTGTTGCGATCCAACCCATCCACGGAGCTCAGGTCAGTGGTTGTCGTACGGCAAGGGTGCAGAAGCACAGCCCCCGCAACCATTCGCGCTTCCTGCCTCAGCCACAGACTCCCCTTATCGCAATTCATTCTGTCCGTAGGAAAATGTCACGGCTCTTGTTTCTTCATGATTCTCTGTTTTGGGATACGCTTCTCTTCCCCCGTGTGCACATGAAGACACGACATTGCGGGGCACAATGTGTATTCGTCAACCACACAGGCGGTTAGCGTCGCTACGCTCAATTGCATGAGCTTTGCATACCAGGCACACAAGGCTGAAAGCGCCCCCAAAAGAAGCACCATGAGGGGCTGTGTAAGCATGGAACGCTTTCGAGGACTTAAGAGCTAGTCCGCCCTCGCCGCGTGCAATTCACTTTCAACCGCGGTCCCTGTAAAGATGGCAGAGATCGTGGGGATCATCGGATCAGCAATTGCAATCGCCAATAGTGCTGCGACCCTTTCTAGGGCACTGTTCGACATAATCGAGACAATCCAGAACGCCCGGAAAGAGATTGCCGACATAGCCCAGCAATTGCAGCTTCTTTCTGGCACTCTGCAAATGCTCTGGGATTATATTCATTCTCAGCCACATCTTTGCCGGCCAGGGCTATTTCGCAATATCAATGCCATCTTGGAGCAATACCTCCAAGTTGACAAAGAATTGAGAGAGCTAATTAAAACACCAAAGAGCTTAGCACGGTTGACATGGGGCTTCAAGAAAACCAAAGTCAAGTCACAACTTCAAAGAATTGAAGCTGTTAAGACATCTTTGAGTTTGGCTCTGAGCGTGGTGCAGCTTGCTCGAGAAGAGGCGATTCGACCGTAAGCCTTCCTTCACTTTCGCACTCAGTTTATCGTCGCTAATCGTCACAAGACCAGCAGAGGCCCCTTCCGCTGTACAAGCACAGCCCCTGCCGAATCGGTTCCGAAAGCTTGTAGAGAGCGCTGTCCAGGTCAATCGTCAAGTGATTGAGAATGCCCAGCGCCAGGACGCAGAAGCCACACATACGAGCTCCGATCAGCAACGCGCGGAAATTGATTTTTATAAAGAGGGGTCTTTCGACTCTGCCACTTGGCTGTATCACCTTGTCTTCAGTACACAGTCGCCGGACACATCGAATCAGAGTGCCACTCAGAGTCCACGGCCGTATCAAGCATCGGTGGTGGATGAATCTACAGAGAATGTTGTTCGATTCGCACCTTCACGTGTCGAGCACGGGTCCGATCCACAGGCAACGTCATTGAAAGATGATATGGAAAAGACAATGATTGTTTGGGGTCGACAAACGGAGCCAAGCCGAGTTGCTGACAGATTACTGTCAGAGTGGACTACCCTCAGCAAGGAGCAAATCGAGCTCAGCTCTACTCGTCAACATGACGATGGCTGGTGGGATTCTTTTGTGAAGGTTGTTGAGGAAGCAAAGGATGAAAACGAATCCGACTTTGAGAAATGGGAAACGCAATACAGCTCAGACGACAGCAGTGCGGTTGTGGAAATTCCTACGCCACATACAAGGAAAGCACCATTGCCGCCGTACAGAGATAGCTCAGTACCCTTCAGGCAACGGAGCCTTTCATCTGAGTATGGCTCCGTGACTTCCGTCGATGACCCTGGCCTTGAGCAGTTGCGCAAAGACGACAGGAGCAAACCCCCTAGACAAGATTCGAGCCACAGCAAAATAGAGAAGGACCAAAGGAGGGTCAACTCAACACGATTCAGAAAGAATAGAGCAAGCCAAAAGCCCTTGTCCCGAAGAATGCCTAGCACGCTCCCTGGTGAGGATGACATCGAATCGGATGCCTTTCCTCGGTGGAATCCTGAACCATGTGCTGAGCCATCTAGGCATAGTCAGCGATCTGAACTCCGATATCCCCAGGCGACCATTCCAAGACATCCTCAGAATCCTTTCCGATCAAACGAGTCTTATTCTCAGAACCCGGTGCCGCCCTACTGGTATCCGCCACCAACAGTACCGTACCCGCAAGACTCGCCGTGGCCCTCGCGAGAACCCATCGAGTCACTCAAGAGAGGCAATACGATTCCGACGGCCCCTCCGACATCAACCAAAGATTCAAGTGAGCCAGCAATGTCTCAAGAAAGCACAAAGCAAGACGACCTGCTGGCTGCCATCGCAAGCGTTATCGAAAACGCGCAGAAAAAACAGGAAGCCAAGGCCAGCGAGCCTCAATTTGACAGAATCGTAAAGCTACTCATCACGCAGCAGGAGCATCAAGTCCAAGCAGAACTCGAACGAGCCAGAGTAACTGCCGAGGTGGAAATGAAGCAGATTCTGGCCGCACGTGACGTGGACGATGCTAAGATACAGCGATTGGAGAAGCTAATCATGCAGCAGAGAGATGAGCAGCAAGAAGCGAATGCGCGATGGCAAGCTGAGAGGGCTGCATTAGATGGTAAGGCTGCAGAACAAACACGGCAAGCACAGGAGCTTGCGGAGCGTCAAATTGCCGCTGCTCGATCTGCAAAGAAAGCTGAACGGAAGACATTGAAGTTCGCAAAGGCAGAGGCTGAAAAAAGAGAGAAGGAAGCTTCCGAAGCGAAGGCAAAGGAGGAAAGAAAGAAGATCGATAGACAAGCTAAAGAACGTATTCAGAAGTACGAGAGCTTGTTGGATCGGGCTGTTGACACGCAGTCTCAATCCCTCACAATTAGTGAACAGCCATTTCGTCGGACTTGCATCGTCAATGGCAACCATAGAATGGAGGTTGAGGAGTACGCTGAAAACAATCGAGGGACTTCCAACTTCCTGGCGTCTCGGCTCTTGGAACAGGCCATGATGGGTGTCGGCTCGGATGGAGTGTACCACAATGATCAGTCAAGGGCGACTCGGCACAGAACCAGCAGAATGGATAGGCCACCGGGCTCTTTATCATCATCTAGACTTTCCGAAGTTGATTCAAACACTGCCGACTCGTCGAGTGAAGATCGACAGATGATTCTCTTTCCCCAACATCTTGATCAAAGTTCGACCAAGATCAATGAGCTGCAGTCATCGCTTGCAGACATTGGACTCGACGTCAAGTTTGCCGACCTGGACATGAGCGATCAAGCCACATGGTTACCGAAGGATCGAAGTACTGACATAGTTCGGAGCAGCATCTTCTGGGAGGCACCAGTGCTCAGTTCCGGCAGTGAGCTACTCAACACTTTAAGGGCATTTGGTTGGCGACCACCGTACGCCCGGAGCTCAGGTAAGCCTAGCTAATCATACCTACTTTGCGTCAGGACTGACGATTAGCAGACGCTGGACAGACTTATTTTCTCGGAAGTCAACCGATTCATTCCTACTTCTTCCGTCCAGACTACAGACCGCAATTCTCTCCTTGCAAACTATCAGACTATTCCGAGACCATCATTATCGACCAAGCATTGATCCAAAAGCACGTTTTACTCGAGTTCGGCTTCCAATTTGAAGTCACGAAACATGGATCATACGTGTTAGATGGGAGACTGCAATACGTTCGTCCGACCCCAGGCCTTTTCAAACAAGAAATATACTGAATTTGAGCAGAGTGATATCGAGGCCCTCATCGAACGCTCCTTCGCAATGCAAGAAACCTACCACCGCCGCGCATACCGACAACTAGCGCCCGCGCCCAACATGAAGCAGCCTGGGCGCGAGCAGATGCCGCAATACTTTGAAGAGCCACAATCGCCCACATCAACGACTGGAAGCGACGCATGCGAGACGGTGTCGGACTCCGAAGACGAGAATGAAGGGCGGCTGGAGCGGAGAAGTAGTTATGCTTCGAGTTCGGTGGATACTTGTCTTGGGCTTGAGCCGGCGGGACGGTCGTCTAATGCTTCGCTCAAGACAGCGTCGGAGTCGCGAACGTCGTGGTCGGAGCAGTCAAATAATCCATTCAGGAAATGTGGGGTGGTGTGTAAGAGTGGGGATGGGGAAGGCGGGAGCATGATTGGTTTTCCGGATAGTATTTGGGATGGAGCGCTTATAGATCTATCGTAAGAGGTAATATGGTGTAGATATACAGAAAGTTGTAGAAGAATACACGGTATGCTAGGTCCGCTTTCCCATTCTTCCAAGACGCAGCAAATGCAATAAAATCTCTCAAGCTACAACCCCTTCACCTCACCGCCGCATACTTCGCCTCCTGCAGCGCCCGCCTCCCGGAAAACTTCTTATCCACCCCATTCCTCTCCACCGCCTCATCTGTTCCAAAATACCGCCCAACATCTCCCACCAACGACGACACAGCTGCCATCTCCTCCCGCGGACCAGGCGTGGCTTCTTGCAGTGCGCGGGAAAGGCGCTTCAAATTCTGGATTTGGAGCTTTATACTGTGCAGACTGGAGGCGATGATGAAGGATTTGCCTTCTGTTGTATCATTCGCGTCACTGGTGTTGTCAGCAGGATGAAGCAGAAGCATTTAGATAGTAGTAAGGGGTACTTACTGCTCAGAATCAGAATCTCCAAATAAGTCATCCTCATCCTCGACCTTGGCCATTTCTGCAAACTTGAGATCCCCCGGCTCCGCATCAACACACGCATCATGCAGCTCGGTCGCGCGCTCAATCAATCGCTCCAAGTTCCGAGCCGCAGCATCGATCACGCCCCGTGACGCTTCGGGCACGTCGCGCCGCGCTATGTGCTCGATGTTTGCGATGTGGTGCCAGACTTGCAGGTCAAAGGCAAAGCCCTTGACTTGCTCGGAGATCTTTTCGAAAGTCAAGTCCTTCGGATTCGCAGCTTCGACGTCGATATAGCGGACGCAGGCGAGGCTGATGTCTGCAAGCTTATTCTGGAGGACTAGATACTTGTACTGTAGCTGTGGTTGGCCACTGGGTGATCTCGGACTCGCACCTGGACTCTTTCCCGGTCGAGCGGACGATGAAGATGTGGGATTTGGCGGATGTTCTTGCACCACCACGGGTGGGATCTTGATCTTTGGTGTTGGTCTCTCGTAAAGATTCGGATCCCGACTTTGCGTGGACCCGCGCTGGACTGCTTCTAGACGCACCGCGGGCTCACGATTCTCACAATCGTCTTCGCCAGCCCGACTCGGCCGCACCTCAAGCGTCATGAAGTCGCGCGGCAAGTTCTCGAGATCGTAGGGTGAGCGTGTGTCAGAGCGAGCTCGCGGCCGCCGTGGTGATGTTTCATACACAGGCACGGCAAGACGATCTGCTGCTCGATGGCGTGGCTGATGCGTTGCGCCATAGTGGTTTCTGTCGCGGTAGCGCACCATTTGTCGTGCTTCATCGTGTCTGCGCCATCTGTCCTGCTCTTTCAAAAAGTCGAGGTCCTCGTTCGATCGGGCGCGGCGTGTGCTGTTTGTTTCCCGCTCGAACTCGACGGACTCGACGAAGACTGGCGAGTTTGGCGCCATGTTGGCTGCTCCCTTGGTGCGAAAATAATGGCTCTGCTGAGGTACCGGTAGAGTTGTCGACCTCGAATTGCATTTGTAAAGTCAAGTCGGTTTCGTCAGCGGAACCCGGATGTTCGTTGCCTGCATGCGAGCAATACGATGTCGCACCACCTTGAATATCCTCACATTCGCACAGCCTGAGCGGCAAAATGATCAAGCTCGGTGCTCGGACGGGCAGTTCTCGAAGTTATCGGTCATTCGAATCGCCTCCATCCATCTGACCAAGCCACGCAATAAAAAGAATGCAGGACCTCGAATGACCTTGGGGGCCGTTTTCTGTGGCGGAGCACCGCGAAGCAACACCAGTTCGGCCGGTGAGGGAGCCCTCAAACTCAGCGCCTGCGCTGCCGCCCAATCGCACCACACCACTCTGCACGTACTACGGTGGAGCTGAGCTTCGTCCGGTTTCACGGCGCAGAGGCTTCTGGAAGATGAGGCCGGCTGTTGGGGCTCTTAAGGTATTGTGTGCAGCCTGAGTGAACTAATTCGCTGTTCCTGAGGTCTGCGTGGGCTTGCTTGAAGATAAGCGTGGGCGTTCCTGTGCGAGACGACCAATACATTGCAACACGCATCGCCTTCGTCTTTGAATCGACACCCGCAAATCTGCAGCGCAACTATTCGACGTTGGGCCGGTGCACGACTTTCACGGGTGCACCCGTATCCAGACTTCTGGGGCTTACTCCGTACATACGCTTCTGGTCGCTATTTAAAGAGCTCTCCAAGATTCGACATTGGACAATAGGGCCTGGGAGACTTTACAAGTCGCCAACAATCCTACAAACATCACATACACCAGACAAGAGACGGACATCATCAAGCATCGCAACCAACAATGGCGGAAGTAATCGGCATCATAACAGGACTCATCACAGCCGGCCAAGCACTGGAGAGCTTCGCACACCACACATACAAATGGAACCGTCTATCTGACCGACTCTTCGATGTCAGAGAAGGCCTCGATGTCGCGGAACTTGCTCTCGCAAGCTGGAAGCGGAAGTTCCAAATTGAAGAACGCCATCCCCGAGTCTACATGGAGGTGCTTTTCGGGAAACAAGGCTATGAGCGCATCTCAGCTACGCTAGGAAGCATTGCGCTCGTAACGCGAGTTGTGAGGGGTGACATCAACAAAATCATCGGCAAGGCGTTGCAGGTGCAGACTGGCAAGGTACCGCACAGCGGGAACGATAGTGATGTCGATGAGATGCTTGTCAAGGACTGTTTGAGACGCATACGGCAGAACACGTCGTGGTCGCGCAAGTTCATGCTCAGTGTGCTGGGGAAGGCGGACGAGCTGGAACGGCGGTTGGAGAAGTTGGATAAGAAGGTTGGCGTGCTTGAGCGGTTTTCTGACTATTTCTTGGAGAGAGAACACCCGGAGGTGTTTGCAGAGATGAAGCGCCTGGGAGGACGCAGAGTGATTCTCAGAGTAGGAGACGGCGGGACGGATGATCTGGGCAGACATCTCAAGAACTCCATGGCAGCGAGAGAAGACGCGCAGCTCTTGCATCGCGCATCTGGGAAGGGCGATAGAGTCCACATCGGACTCTCTGTACCACAGATTGGGGATCGCGACTTCGATTTCCTGCTAAACCTCGACGGCAGGACGGATGAGGTCTTAGTACGTCCGGTCAAGATCAAGGCTGTCAACGACTCTCCGCGTGTAAAGAGCGACTTCAAGGCCATTGTACCAGTCCTCAGAAACAACCCTTCGGCTGATCACTACGTCTTACCGTCTGCCGCGAGCTCAGATGGCTTCCACATCAAGCTGCCGCCCTCCAACCACCTCGCCGACCTTGAACACAAGGACTCACTGGCAACTATCATCCGAAATCGAGACACCTACCTTGGCTCGCAAATCCTCTACCCACAAGACCAAAGCGCGATAGCTAGCGGCATTGCGCAAAGCGCCCTCCGCCTCATCGGCAGTCGCTGGCTCGAATTCCTCGACTGCTCCAACATCCGCTGGCGCAGAAGCAAAGACGGACAATGGACCAGCATGCTCACCGCAGTACCAGGCAACGCATCAACAACGCGCACACTCGAACAGTGTTACACCGCAAACCACACGGCGAGAGGCAGCCGCGACCTCACCAAGCACATCCAGATCTTCCGCATCGGGCTCGTCCTCACAGAGGTGGCGCTCAAAACGCCCGTCTCGTACGTTGACTATGATCCGTCAACAAACACTGTCAAGTTGTTTATCAACGATGGCGAGGAAGTGGATGCGGGCGAGCTGGCGGAGGCGGTGCAAAGGGAGACAAATGTCCTGTTGGGGAACATGGTGTTTTATTGCCTCAATGTGCTGCAGGATAAGGACAAGATGAAGGACAAAGCGATCGAGGCGGATTACTTTAAGGAGGTTTTGAAGGATGCGAAGGAGTTAGATGGGCTGTTGCGGGAGGGTAGGAGGAAAGGGGATAAGAGTCCTGTTAGTGCTGGGGCCGGGGTTGGGAGGTGATGAAGATGGTGTTCCTTGTTGAATTGATGTAAAATGCGATTTTGTTCGTATGATACCAGTACATGTCGAATATCGAAACACGTGAAGCTTGAAAGATGGCGAGAACGTGGGGTCATAGCTGGAGTCGGCTAACCAGGGAGTGACAGCCGCATTGGTCCGGGACTGCCGCCTTGGCATTCAGGGCATCAGCGAAAGAGACGCGCAGCTATGCATCCGCGTCACTGATTCGCACATGGGCTGAACTCACATTCCTGCTGGTCTGCGCCTCATCTTTCCTTTTCCGTTCCCCTTTCTTCAATCTTTGCCGTTAGGCAGAGTCTCCCCAATTCTTGTAATAAGACAATGGCACTTCTACGGCGTTTCGCCGTCCACTCGGCTATTGCCGTGTTTTTAATTTACATGCTGTATTCCCTTAGCTCTCCCTACGAAGTCGATGACGGCCGCAGCGGCACATTATATACCCCGAAACCGAAGCCGAAGAAAGTACGACCCCAACGGGAACAAAAATACAAGTCATTCGACTGGACCAAAGTCCCGATCAAGAACCGCGTCGAGTCCCCGATTCCGTTGCCAACGACGCCGCCATCGAAGCTCGCCCAGATACAACATGAATTTGCCGAGGAGGAAGATGCCACAGCACGGAACATTAGGGAGACGAGGAGAGACGAGGTCCGCAAGCAGTTCCTGAAGTGCTGGCACAACTATAGGAGCTGGGCGTGGATGCATGATGAGATACGGCCGATAAGCGGGGAGGTGACGGATCACTTTGGCGGGTGGGCGGCAACACTAATCGATGCGCTTGATACGTTGTGGATTATGGGCTTTGACGAGGAGTTCAATTCGGCCATTGAGGATGTGGAGCTGATTGACTTTGGCTACACCGATTTGGACCACGTCAATGTCTTTGAGACCAACATCCGGCATTTGGGCGGTCTTATTGCTGCATTTGAGTTGAGCAAGGATGAGAGGCTGCTGGCCAAGGCTGTCGAGGTGGGCGATATGCTCTACCATGCCTTTGACACGCCGAATCATATGCCTATTACGCGCTGGCATCTGCGCGAGGCGGGAGAGGGCAAGGCGCAGGTCGCAGACGATCAGGTGCTGTTGGCTGAGATTGGCTCCATGACAATGGAGTTTACTCGCCTCTCGCAACTCACCAATGACACCAAATACTATGATGCCGTGACACGCATCACTAGGTTGATGGAGGAGCAGCAGGAGAAGACGAAGCTGCCGGGAATGTGGCCGATTGTGGTCAATGCTAGGACCGCTGACTTCACTGAGGACTCGACCTTCACCCTCAACTCCATGGCCGATTCCATGTACGAGTACCTACCGAAAATGTACGCCCTAGAAGGCGGCCGGGACTACATCTACCGCAAAATGTACGAAAAGGCCATGGACGCAGCTTCAAAATACGCCCTCTTCCGCCCCTCGACCCCCGACGACTCCGACCTCCTCGTTTCCGGCGCCGTCCGCGTCGAAGGCTCGACCGTATTCATCGACCCTATACTCCAGCATCTGAGCTGCTACACCGGCGGCATGTTCGCGCTAGGAAGCAGACTCTTCGGCAATACTGAGCACTTCAGCATCGCGCGAAAGCTCACGGATGCCTGCGTCTGGGCATATAAGTCCTCCCCAGCAGGAATCATGCCCGAAGTCTCGCACGTCTTACAGTGTCCAAATGCAACAGACTGCACGTGGAGTCAGCAAGCGTGGCAGGACGCAGTAAATGCGAGGGCAGATCAACATAAAGAGAAAGATCCACTGCAGAACATTGCGAATCTGCGCTTGCCGGGTGGCTTCACGGCGATCGATGACCGGCGCTATATTCTCAGACCTGAAGCGATAGAGAGTGTATTCGTCATGTACCGTACTACAGGCGAGCAGAGGTGGCAGGCTGCGGCGTGGGACATGTGGACTGCGATTATGAGGAGCACGGATACGGATATTGGGAATTCGGCACTCCTGGATGTGTCGGCTGAGACGCCGCCAAGGATTGATAGTATGGAGGTGAGTTCGAGAAAACGTTGCTGAATTCTTGAACAAGAATTTGGATTTGGATTTGGATTGAAGTACTAACGATCAATGATACAGAGCTTCTGGATGGCCGAGACCCTCAAGTACTTTTTCCTCATCTTCTCGGAACCGGATTGTATTAGTCTGGACGACTTTGTGTTCAACACCGAGGCGCATCCATTTAGGATACCGAAGCCGGCGGAGAAATTCGGGTGGTGAATGGGAGTATAGAGGCGGAGAGTCATATAAGGACTATCTATTCACATCAATGGATCATGATAATGACCCAGGTTAGTCCGCAAATGAAAAAAAAGAACAAGCATGATTCCAGCATCGCCATATAAATTGGCCTTGAAAAACTTTTTTTTAAAAAAAAAAGTTGTTCATGTCATCGCTCTCCCTTTGTCATAGTCTCCTTTCTCGACCCTTACGCACTCCTCATCCCTCTCCTGATTCTTCCCATCTTTTGTTTTAACTGTTCCCATAATTCACCCCACCAATCCCCTTCTCTCCCCTCTGGTTCGCACTCGCATCGACACCAACATTCGAGTTTCCGGAATCAGACGCTACGGGCGCTTCACCTGGTGCGGAGTGTGTCTTTGCGGCGGGCGCGTTGGGGGCGCCGAGGCCTTTTGCTGCGAGGAGAAGACATGCGTTAGTGGGGTGCGTTAATTGCGGAGAGGGTGGAGTGGAGATGGTAGGGTGAAGGGGTGGATGAGAACGTTACCTTCAGCATCAGCCTTGTTGAATTTCTCCGACGCGGCGTTTGATTGGCCTGGGGTCTTGGAGTGTGGCATCTTAAACGGATGAGTTTATCTCTAAGAAATATGCTTCAAAGAGAAATGCTTAAATCTAATATGATCTGGTACCGGCCGAAATGGAGATTTTGTTTGCGTGCTTGGAGGTGCAAATCGAACTGTGTTGTTGCGAATGAAGCGGATTTTCTCTGTAGTATCAGTTTGACTAGATATGTGGTTGACGTCTTTTTGTTGTCGTTCTGATGTCACAGTCATGATATCATGAGGGAAGTAGTCAGTTGACGGCGCATGGGATGGAGGGTCTAGGGCCCACTTTTTTCTAGGGGAGGAGATTTATGGTACATCTCATTCGTGGAGGTTGAGCATTTTGTGGTTCTTTCCTTTGCTTTGGGAGGTTGTTAAAATGTTTCAACAAACTTGCTGGTGCTGTTAGACTGTCTAGACGAAGACTCGACTCCAAGATAAAAGCAAGGGTATTAGGACCGACGTACTTGGTCGGCCATTGATCCTAGATATAAGTCATTCGACTAAGAAGCCGTCGCCCTATTTGAAGCTGATAGTAGGTCTCTAGGATGACCGTTATGGCACATCGTGTCCCGAGCTAGTTTGGGGAACGCCACATCCATTCTTCGAACTGCTTGAGCGGACAACAATGTGAAGGGATGGGACCGCAAGGCACGAGGACGCGCGGGAAAGGCTTACTCAGTTGGCCGTTGCGCAACTTTTGACCTCACTGACGCTGCAAGGACGCACGTACGCATAGTAAACGACTCTATAACCTCCAATGACAGTGTAGTTCTCCTGGTAGTTGAAACAAGCTCCATGAAAGTACAATCTATCACCTCATTACAGAGCGAGTAAGTCGGTACAATTACGCCCCGTTCTGATCCCTTTTGCGGTAGGGCGGCAGTCTTGATCAGCCTTACTGCTATGCCAGCGAATTGCAACAATTCATGCTCTTCGCTTACCCCACAGGAAATTTCAAGGCCTATTAATAACCTGTCAACACATAATCCGTCCCGCAAACGGGGTTGCTATGCTGACGAATCATATGGCGCGACGCCACGCTCACCAACCTGCTTAGGAAAGTCTCAAAGGCCAAGTTGAGCCACACTTGTTGAGGCAGCGGCTTTAGTAACTCTGACCATCAGAGGATTGCGATGGCCGGTGCGGTAGCGCGCATTTGGGGGCTGAAACTTTGTTGTGTGTAGGCTGCGGGGCTGCGGCTGACCCGAAGGCTGAGGACCGCGGATTGCATAAGACGTTGATGGCGCCAGCAAGAATCGAGCAGGAAACAAAAAGAACGAAACAGCGCACTGTGGGCAAGGAGGTTTCCGGTCGCTGTCGTTGTTGAAACAGCATTGCGTGCGCGAGTCAACGGCGGAAAAAGAAAGATACATTTTGGAAGCGAAACCGAACGCAAGCCGAACGATATGGCGGCCAACGCGTATTATAACCAGCAGTCGCATCATGACCGACAGCATCTACTGTCTCCTAGCATGTCGTCGCCAGGCTTTCCGTCTCCCGGGTTCCCGTCACCAGGTCTTTCATCTGGCCAACCATCGCCCTTGAAGTCGACGCATATGCATTATCAGGATGAGCAAACTTCGTACCAGCCTACACATCAATTCCAAGACTTTGAAAAGTTAAACGATGCCGCCAACAAAGACACTGTACGCTCTTAAACCTCTCCAACATAGCCAACGACAATTAACACCAACACTCCTAGATCCTCAAATCTCGCATCCGCCGCCTCCGTGTCGTCTCCCGCGTCATCGCCCTCCTCATCTCCATCGGCGTCCTCATTCCCCTCATCATGACGCTCATCAAATTCGAGCAAACCAAAGACGTGCACCAAACCGTCATCGTCAACGGCCAATCCATCTCCCGCACCGCATGGGCCAAGGACTCCCGCACATGGCCTACCTACGTCTACTTTGGCGTCGCCGCCACCTCTACCTTGCTCAACGCCGGCACTATACTGTCGTACTGCTGCAGCATCGGGAAGGCGAACGTCGCTAGCTACGTGACCTCGACGTTCAGCTGGATTGTGTTGATTGGAAACCTTGCAGTGTGGGTGGCGGCTGCGACGGTGTATAAGAAGGAGAAGGAGAAGACTGTGCAGGGGAAGCATACGGATCTGTGGGGGTGGACGTGTAGTGGGCCCGCAAGGCAAATTCAGAAGGAGTTTAAGCAGCAGGTGGATTTTAACCAGTATTGTGTTATCCAGGTAAGTTCTGCGAACCAGCCAATCTTTTGTTGCAAGAGAGAGAAGAGGAAAACTAACAATCGACACAGAGCGCGAGTTGGTATATTGGTCTAGCGCAGGTTGGGGCTGCGCTGTTGACGATTGTGATATATATCTTTGTGTACATGCGCACCAAGTCGAAGAAGAGACTGAATACGCAATTAAAGTTGAGTGGGTATGAGCCTGCGAGGCACTGAGTGCGTGGGAATCAAAAGCTTCGTTAGACAGTTGGCTTATGATAATAGTCGGGACTACCCAATAGACCTGCAACTAGCCTTGACTGATGTCTTCGAGAATGTATGCAGTGCTAATAGGGAACTAGCGAAGCCATCTCTGGAGTAATTTCTGAGGTAGGGTGTGGCACTGCCGTGCTACGCTTATTTATATATACACTGTACTACATGAAGGTTCGATCTGTAAGGGAAGTTGCTTGTGGCATGCGTTATTTGTGACTACAAAACGGAGTGGATTGCGCTGCTAGCAGGAAACGGCCGCATAACAGCGATGTAATTGCAGACTAATGATTGCAGGTAATTGTGTTGATCTACATCACATTAAAACCCTTTCTAACGGATATTGACAGTTTGAATTTCCTTTTTCCTGATTTCACAAGCTCCCATGCTTCACTAGGGGAGATACCTGGCACGAAACACCCTCCAACAAACAGATAATCGTCGCCACATGGACGAAGAAGACACGGAACCGTCGAACCTTTGAGAAGGCAAACTACATCGCCTGCTTCCATACCTGGAGGGAATGCTCCCACGTACCCTTCTGAGGTCCTGCCGATTCGATCCTTGCCAAAGCTGACTAGCGCAATACATGATTTTTTGCTTATCTCAGAGGCTAGATCCGTCTTCATGAAGCTTAACCAGAACTGCCGGACGGAAAGGTCAGGGTGATTGTGTCGTACGAAATTATAAGCCCGCTCGATTGGGGTGGGCTGTGCGTTGTGACCGTGATGCTACGTAGACCAAGTTAGCACAAAATACAACCAGATACTAAAGCTAGTATACACAAGAGAACGGTTACATGCAGGTTTGTTCGTGACATTCTCTATGCGCAACTCCTTAATGGTAAGATCGAGCAATGCGACCTGGTCAAATGAATTTGGATCGAACTCCGCCAGGAGATTCGTCATCAACTGCACAAATGGAAACCAGTCAAGAACGCTTAGAGGTTCCTCCTCTTTGCTGAATAAAGCCGAAACGATGGCAGAAACTGGATGACAATTGCCCGGATATACATCCGTCTCCTGTAAGTATTGCAAGATCCATTGCCGCAGGTCGCACAATATATCCAGAACGAACTGATCGTATTCAACATCATATGGTGGAAGTACTACGCCTCTATCGATGACCCGGTCAATGAGCAACAATGGACAGACCAATATAGAGCCAGAGATAGACACTGGGTCAGTCTTTCCAAAATGACCCTGGTTACCCGCCAACAGCTGTGCGGAACGGTTGCCGATGCTACGAGAATATGCAGAATGTATATTGTGTCCGTGTCGCGAGACGCCTGCGAAGTTTGGAACCCATGAAGGTGTCGATTCCAAACGATCCCAAAGTTGTCCTATCCCGGCGTGTGTAAGAAACCACAGGGGATCGCCTGCCTCTGCAAGAGTTGTATGTGCGGCGGAATCTGCCATCCACAGTTCTATCAAACTTTGATAAACCATGCCTGTCGAGAACGAATAGTCAATCGGCAGACCTATATTCGCGATACCGAGAAGTCCATAAACGTAGTCCCTGGGATCCGTGGCTCTGAAACTGGAACTTGACAAGAAGATGCCCATACCGTAGTTCGATTGATCGACCACCGTAGTCACATTTTGAGAGGTAGCGGCTTCAGATGGCTTCCAAGACATAGTCCCACTTGCAACCTTGATGCCAATTCTTATGCGAAATCCTGAGGAAGCCTTACATCTCAGATTGTGGAATTCTATCTTCCATTCAAAGTGGATGTGTTCCATCACTGGAGCGTGACTGAAGTGTTCTGCGAAATTGGAGATATAATCGCAAACCTTCGCAAAGCTTTGCACACCTAGATTTCGATCGTCGTAAATGAGTACGCAATGTTGTGCAAGGACGAGCTCCTGGTAGATCCTACAACCTTCTCCAATAAGATAGATGTAGAAGAGCACCAAACCTAGACCAGGGGCTAGATTCCCAAGAAGCTTCTCTGGCGAGGTGGTATTCGGGATAAGCTACCAGCCATGCTTCAAAGTATAACTTAGGGCCTTGTAGCTCCCCTTGAATTTGGCGGCCCATCTGACAAAAATTGATCCATAGAGGCTATAACTGCTTCATCTCCAGAGCCTAGCCATGCGAGCACCAGCGTCGCGCTTCTATAAATGTCTTGCATCAGAGATATTTGTGTTCTTCTCTGCTATATCTTCCTGGTTAATGCACAGAGCATCAGCCCAGAGATAGGCTTCTGTTGCAGATATGCGATCTGAAGATTCGGTGGCAGGGATGGAATGCTCTGCTCCTTGCGGAGACCATTCTTCCACGTTCGTGGACAGATCCGATGCAACTTCTTGACGACGGAGGTACGCATGAACACCACCCAGAGTCTCATGTAGGCTCTTCGTTATGTAGATGGTGGTATTGTTGACATAAATGGGGTGCGAGGCAGTGGGATCACCCCAGACCTACAGCGAGTGTCAGCTGCTTCCAAAAGCCAGATGCTGATATGGCTGCGTGTAGCTTGAGAGCGCGCTCAACACCAAGTGCGCGTAGCCCCCAAGTCACGTAATCACATACGTAGGAGAGTGCGCAATAGGTCACACTAGTATCCAGCGAGGCAACGTCAAATCGACACACCAGTGTCGGCTCGGTTGATAAGATACGAAGTAGTCGAATCTGTCTGCGAGAAGGATCGAGCGGCACGGACACGTACAGTGCTGTCTTATTGCTAGTCTCCATGGTGACAAACGATAGTCAAAGTCGCTGCAGTAAATTCGTGTGCTAACGGATGTTGCGGCATATCAAGATTTCTGGGGTGTCTGCATAACAGAAATACCGCAAACAGAGTAGACTTTTACATTCAGTAAGATTTAGAGATTTCAAATAGACTACGCGTCTGTAAATTTTCGATTGACGACTACTGCCTTGAGCACTACTCCGCCTCCGAGCCCTCTCTCATTTGCCAATCAAATTGCGAAGCGTGTGCACAATCTTCAGCCTCGCTGCATGAAAATCTCACTCCGGCGACGTTTTGCGCATGTTCACCTTAGCTAATCCTAGGGAGGCATTGCTATGCTCGAGTCTGTATTGACCTTGGCCCATATCTCGCACGCACTCGACTACTTTTTCCCAACCCGTGAAGACATGTTCCCAGCTTGCCGCACCCATCAATCAGTCTCAAAACCCAAGGCGCTGTATTCGCCGAGGTGCAGGTCACACAGCATGCGTTATGGAGGGGCCAAAATACACAAGGGTGGAAAAGCAAGGGGGAGGCTTGCTGTTGAGGGTGGCATGCAGCTGTTGTGTAATGAGTGGCTGGTCGAGAACACCACGCGGAAGATTATGTCGATTTTAGAAATCTTGCATGACTGTAAAACATGTGATATCTGGGGGCTGGTTATGGTGCAACTCGTGGTCCTTTGTGGAGGGCTTGCCTTCCTTCGTCTATCCGAAGGACGTGTCCTCCAGAGTATTTGCACCTCGTGTCACCCTCACCACAACTCAGGAAAAGCTTCACCACTCCCATCATGATACCGCCACAAGTAGTCCTCGTAGTATCACAAGTTCGAGTCCGACTTCTTGGAGACTTGTTCAAGACTCACGGTTCCATCACGAATTTCTTGGTGGAAGCGCGCTCCCTTTGGCTACCTGGAAGCTAAAAGACAATGATCATTAGCAAAACATTAACACTCGACAGCTAACTATTACATACGCGAAATTTGTTAAGTCGAACGTGTCCTGTGTCTCAGGAATGACTGTGCCACCACCCACCGTTGCCCTTGCCCTGAGATCCGCGTATACATACCTTATGGGTGAACGCTGTATGGCCAATGCTGACTTGACATGTTCAATTCCTCGGTTCTACAAACCATCTAGAAGCATTTATTTCCATCTATGATTCCAAGTCCCGGGCGAGAGGACGTTGGTCATCCGCAGCATCTTGTGTCATGATGTAGGTTCAGCGTGAACCCTTGCTCTGATTGAAAGTCGTGGCCGATTACTGTAGTGGACTTCAAGAATGGTATTATTTGTGTGTAGATTCCCGCGTTCGACAATATAGTGAAGATGTTGAGAAGTCGTCTATTGATTTAACGACCAGTCTTCGGTGGAGACGGTGGTCGAGAATATAAGTGCAGGTGATAAGGAAAGTATCCAAACTTCTAGGACGCGCAATTGTTCACATAACAGGCCCAAGCTGAGAAAGGTGTTGGCGAACGGTCATGGTGACAGTATGGAAAGGTGGGGTCAGGTAGAGGTGATGGCGAAGGAAGGTGGAGGTAAGCAAGAGTCGATTTCAGCGGACTTGATGGTAGACAAAAGAACATGTGTAATTTTAGATTCATCCATTTCGGGTAAACCTCTGGGGCAAATCCATGCTTGCTGCCCCTTCTTATGTTCTATGGGCAACAGACTGACACATCTACGAGATGACCATTGAGTCTGCCGAGCAGTGCAATAAAACAGTGGTACGTGACGTTACCGGTAGTATGTAGCCCCGGTGTTCAAGTCAACTTCATGAGTGAGAATACCAAGGCTCAGTGCTCGCGCACGTACAGTACAGGATAGGAAGGCTAGCTGCATGAGTTGCTGGATTTTGCATGATCGGGATTAATCGTGTTTGAATCTAGGTAAGTGCGCCACAGCTCAAGTGTGCACTTGTGCTGCTAGCTGTGCTTCTTCGTTTTCGTATGGTTAGCCGCAATGCACTCATTAGAGCGTGCGCACTTGCAACTACTACAGGATCCCATGGCGAAATGTGGTGGAGATGGCATTTGTAGAGACTGAAATGTTCGCAGGGGCCAAATCCTTGAGGAAGATGGCCTGATGGTCCTAACGCACGCATGAGGTGAAAGAGAGCCATGGCAAATACATCCCTATGGTGATGTCTTTCTTATGCTACTTATGACCGAGTCATAGTCTAAAACGCATTCTGCAGATTTGTCGAGCTTATCAGACGGTGATACTACCGTTTGATTTGCTCTGATCGAAGTGTAGCCAGTTTTGTAGTGAATGTGCGAAACAAGTCAAGGTCGATCATTACCGCACGCTGCAACAAGCTTTTATACGTGCTATTGTTGGACATCATCCGGAAAATAGGCGCGTGTGAAGCCTTCCACCGGAACTTGAGCCTCATGTTCAGCTCCTTCAGGAATGCCGCCGGGTGATTACCCCGCGCCACGATACTACACGTGAGCTCGTGACGCCGCCGATGCGGTCTTCCCGTAAGTCTTTCCGTGCTTGATAAACACGCTTGTCGAACCTTTAAATGTCTATCCCAACCTCACTTCGTTGCTGCATATTTCGACATCATGCCTTCTCCGCTTCTCACGTCACGCCAGCAAAGGGCACTTCGCACAGCCGCTAACGACCACAGCCCCACGCGACTGACAGTGGGCATGGACATTCTCCGCTGAAAGCAGACCCCCTTGGTCGTGCGCAATGGGGAGAAAATTTTGCTCGTGGAGAGCATCTGGTTTGGAGCTCACGATCCACTTCTCCGCCATTCGACTTCACGGACCACGGACGGCGACTCGGACGCTGAGGTTGCGACTCTCGCAACGAGGCCATCATAAGGCTCTCGTGAGTCTTGGTCAGGAAATGTCAGCATTGGTGCCGCTTTCGTACAAATTTTTCATTTCGGACCATTCCAGGCCAAAATAGCACTTCTGGACCAAGCATTCTTCAACTACCGAGACCGTGGCATCGCACCAGCATTGTCGTGACACCCGCGAGTGGAGCATCGCGTGGTAATGTACCGAGGAATGAATAAGCGACAAGGGGGTCAAATCTGAGCCTTGACTCGTGTTATCCCAGAGTTCTGCCGACATGGAGTTTCGCGGAGCCCCGAAGTGGAGGGTGAGAAAAATTGGACCTTGAGATTCGAGACTGGACCCTAAGCCGAGGACTCCTGACTTTTGGGCACGGCGCATGTGGGGAAGACATTTCAACGACCGACACCAACAACATAGCGAAGCGAGCTGGTCAAACAACATGACCTGCTGCGGACCCTTTTGTCAGTGTACTAAGCTTCACAATTAGACTATTCTGCCGCGCTTCGAGAAAAGATCTAGCGGTCCGACAACACGCCACACAGAGGCAGTATCACGAGCCACAACATTACCACCGCTCAAGCGATCATGCCAATATGCTTCATGTGGGGCATGGCGGCATCCTTGGACTTGACTCCTGCGATCTCTTCGAAGGAAAGAGGACCGCACTTTGAGCCGTATAACTCCCGCAAGGCGCTGGGCGCGCAATTTAGCTTCACGCTAGGAGTTTCTAGCTTCAGCGTTTAAGCAATGCGCTATCCATTGCAGACCGAACGTCGACTGTCGATGTCGGCCCGTGAAGTCGACAATGAGTGCATAACGGGACGGATGAGGCTTCTGAGCCGTCAGTCAGTGTGTGAGAGTACGAAGCGAGCATCGCCTAGCTCACGGGCACCGGATTAACGTACGTACGACGCGTCTCGCATCTTGACAGCTGCTGGACGCAGAATCTA
This sequence comes from Phaeosphaeriaceae sp. SRC1lsM3a, assembly GCA_001644525.1. Lineage (NCBI taxonomy): Eukaryota > Fungi > Ascomycota > Dothideomycetes > Pleosporales > Phaeosphaeriaceae > Phaeosphaeriaceae sp. SRC1lsM3a. The sequence goes on along the minus strand of KV441713.1, from coordinate 666,604 downwards.
GGTGTACTATGTAGGTATTTGACGGACCCTTGAGACCCACGGACGAGTCAACATTCAGAACTTGTCAACTGCGGTAGCGGTCACGGCAGATGGACGTTGGCGCGCTGCGATGCTCATGCGACTAGTGTCTCGCCATGCGTCCTGCTCTGCTCCACCATCGCGACTTATCTGCTGATGGCGCCGCAAAGTAGCATCGCATTGCGGGAGGACTTGTACGGCGGGGTATCATTCCAAAAGTAGAATGCGAGGCGTCGGGTGACATGCATGTGAAGAACATTTCTTTCAGCTTACTCGTTCAAAGTCGAGCCGCGGCCTCGCGCGAGCTGCGACAGGATGCCTGACAACAAGGTTCTCCAGATGCGCCGCACGGCAGTGGCTCGAAAAGGGTCAGTGTGACAACGATGCCAATACCGCCACCATGCTTATGGACACCACCATTCGTCGGCTGAATCAAGCCCAAACGTGAAGATCAGGGCGGCGACATCTCGTGAGCAACAAACCGCGACAACAGTTCCGCTCCCGAGTATTGTCATTTTAGCTTCAAGCGTGCGCGACCAGGCATGTGGTACATCTGGGGCTTCTAGCCGTCGCGGGTCACCCGACTTTATTGGAGACGTCGACCCGTCAGCATTTCGCACCCCGGCGCTTCAGAAGGCGAAGATCCAATCAGCATGGCGGGGTACATTGGGATCCGCTTGTGCCAGCTGCGATCCACCCTTTATGCATACAGTTTACCAGGCGCATGGCGGATCATGTCGAGGTCTGACCCGAGTGTATTGCGACGACTGCATACGCTTATCTTGCGGAGTATTATGATAACCCGTTCATTCAGAGTGTTCATGAATGCCAAACACCTCGGCACGATGGCACTTCGGCCTCTGCGACACCAAAACTCAGGGCCAAAGACAGGACAAAGCGTCCCATTCTTTACAGTCATGTGTTCGTATGCCGGTCAGCGTGGTATGAACGGAGGGCCATGCTTGGCGGTGGAAGGGTGCAGCACAAGGAGGTGGATTGGCCGAGAAACCGTCTACTAGCGCCAGTACCACATGAGCGCCATCTCCCTTTGATTTGATGCCAAACCAACCAGCCATGGCATTCGACCAGGGTAAACAACGAAAAATCTGCAGGTCTCGCCAGCCAAGGTGCAACTAATCTGGCTTCGGCTGCATCTTGGAAGAGCTTGGCGCCCCAGGTTTCACGCCCCCCAGGCGCATCCGTGTCCCGGGCCAACTGTTGTCTTACCAAAATCAGCGACATACCCGGGCGTCATCCAGGAGCACCGCAGAACAACCCTCGAGGTTTGTCTGCAATTCACACAGCATGTCGGGTCATGGCTGCATAGAACAATCGAGATGGTGACAGGTCCAGCCGCGTGTCACAGTAGCCGCATGTACGAGTAACAACGTGGTACCCACTCCAACAGCGGATCGCGACGACCGACCGACCCATGGGGACGCTCAAGCCTTTTCCAAGTGGGTGATGCGGAGTACAACCCACTTTTGGATTAGCCTAAGAGAGCAATGTTACTGTTCCCATTTACCAGAAGCCACACACGTGAACCGTGCTGCAGTATCACCGCTCCTGCTGGAACTCGAGATTAAAAGCTTGGGATCGCCCACGTCCTTTTTTGAGACATCCCCAGCTCACCTTTCGTCGCTGCGCGGGACTCCTCTTCTTGGACACGAAGAGCCTCAAACTTCTTACTCTTTTCAAGCAGCTTCACAGCAACCTAATTCACAATGCCTGGTGGTGGTGTTGTCCCCGTGACCGGCACGGCCGATGTCAGTCGTGTCGAGGCCCCTGTCACCGTGAGGGCCTACCTCATCATCGCCTTCGCCGCCTTTGGAGGTATCTTCTTCGGTTATGATACTGGTTGGATTGGAGGTGTCCTGAACATGGACTATGTTATCAAGCAATACACTGGCGCAGAATACCCCGATGTCAAGTTCCCTGGTCTTCCTGCCTCCGACCAGCAGGTCAAGGACTACCGCAATGCTATTTTCTCTATCAGGTCCAGCCAAGTCTCCTTGGTTACCTCCATCCTGTCTGCCGGTACCTTCTTTGGCGCCATCATGGCTGGTGATATCGCTGATTTCATCGGTCGCCGTGTCACCATCATCATGGGTTGTGCTATCTTCTGCGTTGGTGGTATCCTCGAGACCGCTTCCACTGGCCTCGGTGTCATGACTGCTGGTCGTCTCATTGCTGGTTTCGGTGTCGGTTTCATCTCCGCCATTGTCATTCTGTACATGTCTGAGATTGCCCCCAAGAAGGTCCGTGGTGCCGTTGTTGCTGGTTACCAGTTCTGCATCACCATCGGTATCTTGCTCGCCAACTGCGTGATCTACGCCACCCAGGGCCGTCGCGATACTGGATCCTACCGTATCCCCATCGCCGTCCAGTTCCTGTGGGCCATCATCCTCGCCATCGGCCTTGCTCTCCTCCCCGAGTCCCCCCGTTTCTGGGTCAAGAAGGGAAAGCTCGACAAGGCTGCCGCCGCCCTTGGCCGTGTCCGTGGCCAGCCTATCGACTCTGAGTACATCCAGGACGAGCTTGCCGAGATCATCGCCAACCACGAGTATGAGATGTCCATTCTTCCTCAGACCAGCTACATTGGCTCTTGGGCAGCTTGCTTCAAGGGCAGCATGTCCAAGCCCTCATCCAACGCTCGCCGCACCTTTGTCGGTATCTTCATTCAGATGATGCAGCAGCTCACTGGTATCAACTTCATCTTCTACTTCGGCCCCATTTTCTTCCAGCAGCTCGGCACGATCAAGGACCCCTTCCTGATCTCCATGGTCACCACTCTCGTCAACGTGCTCTCCACTCCTGCTTCCTTCGTCATGGTCGAGAAGATTGGTCGCCGTACCATTCTCATCTGGGGTGCCGCTGGTATGGTCATCATGCAGTTCATCGTTGGTATCATTGGTGCTACCGCTGGCAAGACCACCGACCCCGCAAATGTCAATGAGAACGCTGTCCGTGCCATGATCGCTTTCATCTGCTTGAACATCTCCGTTTTCGCTACCACCTGGGGTCCTTGCGCCTGGATCGTCATTGGCGAGATCTTCCCCCTCACCATCCGTTCCCGAGGTGTCGGTCTCTCGACCGCCTCTAACTGGTAAGTTTTATATGAAATGAAGTAGATGGTGGTGTTTCTGGGGTGGTGTGATGATGTCAGCGACGTCCTGCCTTCACCGCACCACTCCAAAGCATCAACCACAACTTCAACCCCACCAAACCTTTGATCTGAGACGATGCTAATTAAATTTAGGTTCTGGAACTGTATAATCAGTGTCATTACTCCCTACCTCGTCGCCGACCGTGACGACTCTGCCCGTCTCGGCTCCAACGTCTTCTTCATGTGGGGCGGTCTTTGCTGCGTTTCCTGTAAGTTACACCCTACCAAACATTACAATCGGACACTCTTCTAACGATTCTCAGTCGTCTTCGCTTACTTCTTCGTCCCCGAGACCAAGGGTCTTACCCTCGAGCAGGTCGACAAGATGTTGGAGGAGTCCACTCCCCGCACCTCGCGCAAGTGGAAGCCCCACTCCACCTTCGCCGCTGAGATGCACCTTGGCGAGAAGCACATTGAGATTCCTCTCGAGAACGTCACTGCCAAGAACGAGACCACCGCCGTCTAAGCTTGTCCTCTCGATCTGAGGGAACAAAGTCTGACAGCAGTGGAGAATTATGTGTTACGTGGCAAAGGGGAAATGCGATGATGAGATAGGGATGAGGTGGTGCAAGTACGAAGTTAATCAGCAAAGCTGACGATGCTGCATTGAATGTGGTTGAGTGGGCTTTTGTTTCTAAGTCAATATATACCCAAGGAGCAGGTTATTGCCTGTCTTCTTTTATTTATACAACATGATCCTGAAATCATTGGTGACCATCAATATCTTGAACCTTGCTGTACTTCATACATGCCCTCGGTCGCCATCGCGTTCGCCATGTATTTCGCCGAGAGGTGTCGCATACTTGCCTGTGCTTCACTACTCACGTGCAGAGCCCGAGCGCGACTGCCCAAACAGTTGCGACGCCAGATTCTTCATTTACAAAGCTACTCTTCCCGGAGTTCTTCGTAGCAAGAAGAGCTAGGACTTCACGCTAAGACTCTTTTTCCTCCGCTCCTTCAACATATAGAATGATGTACTTGCAAGCTACATTGGCGTCGACGAGCACAGCTCTGGAGACGAAGACGAGCACAAGCTAACCAGTAAGCGCCTCACAACTATCGCCATGACCTGCGAGCCAAGACGTTGGGCAAAGGAAAGTTCTTTTATTTCTCAATTCGCCGAGAATCTGTGGAACTTGGCGAGAACCGCGTCTGGCGGAGCTCGCTCCGCACAACGAGACATCAGGTCAGCGGACCAATCGAGACGCCAAGCTTGCGGAGTCGAGTGAAGCCAAGCATGACCATGTGGTCCGCTTGTCGCAGTCAGTCTCCGCTGCCGAGCGAGCGGGGCAGATATGGTGAGCCTCGGGGATGAACAGGTCAGATTTGGCAAGAGCGGCTGCAGACGACCTGTTGCCATCTTGAGGGCGTATTGCAGTATATAATTTTGCCACGCTCAGAGTGTTTCCTTATACCCTCCTGAGCTATAGATCTCCTCGACTATTCTCGGTATAGAATTCGGAGAAATAAACTGAACAAACCACGCACGGGGTGTGCATGACAAGAAGATGGATGGAGATCTTTCTGCGCACAGGAACCCGACTTAATAATAGTAGAACCTAGCGCTCTTGCCCTATATGCCACTGGTTCTTGCCGTGACGCCTAGCATCGCTGCTCGCTAGGGACTCCGTTACACGTAGGATTACCGGGTCCCTTGAAAGCTGCAATATTGTACCACTGACAGCTGATCGCCACTGAGCCACCCATCTTCTTATCCTTTGTGTCTTTATCACCTAAATAGATAGTTAGCCTTCCGATCCCGAAACGAGCCTGCCAGAGAACACTCACACTGATCCATGATGGCACCTAGCGCCTGTAGGCATTCCCCTCCATTCAATGGCATTGTCTTCTTCTCTCGACACGCGTCATCCAGATACGCGTAGATGCGAATGTAGGGATCTTCATTGTTGTTGAGTGTAAGGATCACAGCGTCAGACATGCCACGCTCTGGAAGTCTTAGCTTCAGCTGACGTTCATTATTCTTGGTGCAGAATTGGTTTATCCAATTGTACCCGTCGCTCGACTTGAACGATCTTTCTTGTTTGGGTGCACAAGCTACGACAGGCGTTGCGGACGGCGGCGGCGAGGACTCCGATCTGAAGGTTACTGTTGGTCCGTTGTTGGTTGTGTACGGACAGGGATTGTATGGAGAAGCAGTAGAGGACGCCACAGAATAGGTCAGAGTCTTTCGGTTATCGTCGCCACAATTGCAGTATTCTTTGGGTATGCGTCCACCCCTCGGGCTTGCACCGTGGTAGCAATACGGCGCCTTATCATTGTCTTTGATGAAGTCGTCCAGGGTCGTTTGTTGCAAATCTAACCAAATTTTTCCATCGTCATACTTGGTTTCATCGGTGTCATATACATCGACGATATTACCAGTTACAATACAATCACAGCCCTTGTATTTGCCCTGTAGATCATGAGTCAGACTCGGTCGCAGAAGAATAGGGGATTGTCACATACCTGTTTGCATTTTTTGTCGTCTCCTTTGCATTCATTGTCATCACAGGATGGCTACGCGTGGTGAGTCCGCAGACATTTCGGCTGTGATGAAGAAATTCACTTACTGCATTATCCCCTTTCGGCGCATCTGCTGGACAGCCTTTATCGTCTCCACCACCTTCGCCACCAGAGATAGAATCCGGCCTCAGAACCCAGGCCTGAAGCTTGTTTACTAGTACCCACGTTGCAGCAATGCCAACTAGAGGACTCGCATATAATGCAGGCCCAGCAATAGCGGCAACATCGCTAGCAGTGATCACAGGCAACAGTGCTCGACTTTCAGCTCCTATGAAATCAAAGGCCCCGCCCGGCCTTGCCTCCTCAGCCACTCTTTGTGCAAACCTCTCATTGATATTGCAAGTTGCCCTTCTCTTGTTCTTCCCACACGCAGCTTCTGCTTCACCCAGTAATTTGTTGAAAATATCGATAAGCTTAGGTGAAAGGGCGACACTAACTGATCCAGCTTCAACCCCTTGGCTGCTGGCTGTCGCGGTAGCAGCGACAATTGCTGCTGCAGCTTTTGTTACTGTGGGTTGATTGTTTACAGTGGTGGTATATGGGAGATCGGTAAGATATTCCGTGTTCGGTCCAATCCACTATATTACTTGTCAGATGAGAGGAGAATAACCTACAAGATTCGCACCTTCGTAGTAGAGCCCTCGGTCTGATACCACTGGGTATTGAGGCCGATATTTTGACTTTGCCGTCAGACCGATAATCCAGAAGAGAGTAGCATTGGATACTAGCAGGATTACTCACTACTTCTCAGGTCCGAGATCCGTCACAGGATTAACGCCTATCTGACCTGACGCTGTTGGTGGAACACCTGCGATCTGTGGTAGTCTTGGAACTGAAAGATCCTGACTGTGCACATGTTGGACGCATAAAAGTGCAGCAATACCAATGACTAATATGGCCATGCCTAAGATGATGATAGGCAAGAAGTGCAATAAGTAAATCGAGCGGATTGAATTATGGTAGCCAGGCTGTATGTATCTGATGCGTGCATGCCAGATAGAAGTATCTGATATCGTACATCTTAAGCGCCGCGAAACTCATTTGTAGACCTGAACCCAACGTCACAGATCGATCAATGGATCTTTGTCCAACACGTATCCCTAACGCTCGCGGCGGCTGTCGCTTTGCCTCAACTTTGACGCCTGCATTCCGTCGGAGTGCAAGGCAGATTTCACCAGGCTGAGTGCCTTCTTGGAGCCTGCGAACATCTCGAGACCCCTACGCCTCGGTGTTCAAGCTCATTGGAGTGATATCAGCTTCGCCACTAGACTGCTTCTTCTCGCACCATACGTTCAACTCTTGTTCAACTCGAACGTCACAAACATGCAAGGTAGAGCTTCGCCGCCATCGCCGTACAACATTTGGCCCTCCTAGAAGGTTGGTATGTAACGGAAATCACAGTAATGAGGTAGCTGGGCCTACGTCGCCATCAGCGCCCCCGCCACATATGAGATCATACTATATGTTTCGACGGGTGCGCCGCACTTCGGTCAACGAGCACAGACTTCGAGGTGACGACGAAGCTCAAATATGGCCCCCGGCGTGACATTTTGAAACGCATTGCGGCGTTCGATGTGTTCATGTTGTTTCGGTTTTGGTTGCGGAAGCTACGCCGCTGAATTTATCCAGACTTGCGTACGCTCACTAACGAATCAACACCGCGAACGGGTTTCTGTGCCTCATCGAGGCCATACTTTCCTGGGCCGCATACCACATATCCATACCTCGTTCCAAATCCAAGCACACAGTGACACGACTGAGACACGTCTGGCAATGGCTGAGCGATGTGCACTGGCCAGAAACTCTGCCAATTCTCACCACCTATATGCACCTCTACGGCGAGCTGCTGTGCCTGGAAGCAATGGAATATGGTCGCATTGTTGGAAAACATTGCCGCCGAGGCGTTTTCAGCACACATACGTGATCAAAGTCTTACACACCCTGCAAGTCACCAGTTGTTTGATCTGCCTACCTAGTATCGACGACAGAGCAGAACGGTTAGAACGTGGCGAAGACACAACATCTATGACTCCCTATTCTATATGAACTGTTGCCTCCTGTCGTAAATCAATATCATGTCAGTCTATTAAGATCGGCATAATAAGATTCCATTGCAATATCTTCTTTCTTCAATCTCCCTAAGCCAGAGCGTCGAGCCCAAAATGCTCGCAATATGGTCATTCCTAGCCGTATTACTCCTTGCATTTCCAGTGGGAGTCCACGGGTACATGGTTGACGCTGATTGTGGAGGTTAGTATAACCATTTCCCCTATAGCTGTCAATTAGCTAAGCACAGGCTTAGATGACGCACAATTTGTTCGCGACAGAGTGGATGCTGCCTTTAGACTGATCGATAATGCTGTAACGGAGCTTCGTAGGAGCCCTGTAAACACGCAAATCGACGATTGGCATAAGACACTGTTTGGGGAACGATTCGATACCATGGCTGGGAAAAGCAAAAACATCAGGACACGCTTTGAAGGCTTGCTGACATTGAGAAACTACAACAACAACGACGATCTTACCGTCGGGGGTGTTGTAGACGTTCGGTTTTATTGTACTACCAAACGGATCGTCAAGGAAGGAAAACGTTATAAAAACAAGGAACGCGATCCGCCAGTCTACTACAAGCCGAACGAGCTTACATCTCCAGGAGGGCGGTTTGCGAACTGCTTCGATGTCAACCCACCAGCATTGATGATCACTTTTACGATTGACGCTTCACATCATTCTGAGATACAAATATGTCCTTGGTTTCTCTTTAACGCGAGAGGCTACAAGTTCAAGGACATGAGCTCTCTTCCCTCATCGATCTACTATGCTATCAGCAAGATTGCAATTCCTATAGAGGCCAAACGGAAATACACACCTATCGACTCTTTTATACTTACGGACAAGACTATTGTACACGAATTGACGCATATCGATCAATGGACGCCTATTCCCGCCGAGGATGTAGGAGAACATCCATATGGTCAGTACACTTTCGGCTTCGCACCCCAAACCAACTCGCGAGTGACGGCTCATCGTGATACAGGCTTGAAGAACGCGAAAAGAATAGCGGACGATTATATACGAAATGCTAGTAACCCAGATCCCCATAAAAATGCTGATAGCAACTCCCTTTTTGCGCTTGGCACTTGGATAATTGCTAAAGGGGGGGGACCCATTAATGAAGATGGCACGTTTGGCGCGCCACGATCAACGCCAAAAGCGAAGTTGTAGATGCTTCGAATGGAATCCTTTGACCACTATTATCTGAACGTGTTGGGAACAGGATATTTAACAGAAGGATGGACTTGAAGAGCAAAGTTACTGCAATAGTCTGATGTGTGCTATATATTGAAGGATGTTGGCTATCACCGCCTCTTAGTATGTCTGGAAGCTTTTGACAGTTGGAATGGCATGCTCTAAACCATCAAATTTTCTATATAGTGTTCCCTCCGATGATAAGAGCTCGTGCAAGGACTTTACTCTCTAGCAATCAACCTGAAATTGCCAGTACCATCCTCACAATACTCCATACTTCTCCTGATCAAGAAAGGCCATGTTTCTTCGTCAGGCGGCACTGCATATTCACCGGTCTCCTCCCGCTCCCATGATACACACACCTCAAGATAAATATGGTCCCCAAGGACCTTCAGGGGAGCAAAGTAATAACCTTCCTCATAAAACATGCGACGAGCGGACGTACCCCATTTGTGTATGTCGACTCTGACATGCTTCAGACCCCTCCACTCTGCGATGGAATTCCATGTCTCAGTCCAGGAATCGATGTTATACGGTGGTAGGCCGCCACGTAGAACATCTCGATCGAGCTCAGCGGCTGGGTACGACCATTGAACATGGAGAGATTGAATCAAGTCCAAGTTTTTTCTCAATACGAGCCGTTTAAAACACAAGTATTCTGTAACTCCAGCGAGGCGGATGAAATTGTTGGTGTATAGCAAGCTGTGCGATTCGATATACCTGCATCATTGTTATTTTTTGCTCAAATGCTGATAATGTAACCACGTCCTTGCGTACGCTAACTTGCAAGACATGAAGAAGGATAGATATCCTTGCGCTCCATGACATAGAAACTCGAATGGAATTCCTTCGTTGCGTGTTTCGTTTGCATCTCGACTCGTATCCTCGTTGGTCACGCGAAAGAGGATTTCATCATGGCCTAGGATGTTAACGTATATTTGCCTTCGAATTTCCACAGGCAGCTTGCGAAAGAAGAATGACTGCGTTTGAGGATTTACATACGACCTAGTAACCGTTGTTTTCCCGCTGTTGTCCCTCGGTTGCACGGGTGGTAGACGCGATTCCCAGGCCGCAGTAGCCCTAGCTCGCCATTCCCGTGGATAATGCTTCCTGTTCAGGAATCTGTAATTTGTAGCACGGTGCCATATCTTGTGTAAAAGCCCATCGGGATTTTCTGGGAAGTAGCAGAATGGTGGCATTTTTCTTCTTCCCACATGTGCACGCGGATGGTGGTTTCTGATGAATCGGTGCTGTGGGTTAATTAGGAGTTTCGATGGGAAAGGGCGCTATTTAGCCTCGCGAGGCGTGCGCCGCAGCACCGTGCCACAAACTGTGCCGCAAGGTCAGGCGATGGAGGTTGCGAAAGGCAAACCACCAATCCCGTGACAATATTTTACATGGCACCTGCACATCGATCCTTAGGACTTTCGAAATCAACAAATATATATGCAAGTCCCAACGTCGATCTTCCGATTTCTAGACTTACAGCACACGCAGGCAAGGCTCTTTATCTGAGACTTCTACAAGAACACTAGCTAGATTCGTACAATAGGTAAGGTAATGATGCAGTATCCACTTTCTTTAACAGGGTACGTCATCTGTTTTCAGCTTTTATAATCAGTATATATCCCCCACAAAGCATCTGTGCGGGGATAAGGAACCTGAATATAATCTACTCTTCCCAAAAAGGCTTCTCTTCTCTAGATGAGGTAACTTTCCCCGAACATCCAGGCATACGATAACACTCCATTCCTATGAGCCGTATCGCTGATGTGATCCGGGCCTCGGACATTCCTACTCCACTCTCTGTCGCCGTGCTCTCCGTTGCACCCGTAGCAAACCCCTCGAGGCTAACGACTCGTTTCGCCAGATCAACTCTCATACTAGTACTCTGTTTCCCTGACATTCTGTGTGACCGTAGTTCCAGTTCCTGGCCCTGGATAGTCGCGCTCATGCCCCCAGTATTCGCCACGGCGATGTATGGCTCCAGCTGAACCATAGAAGCCCTCCAGACATATTGCACGAAGCGCTTGCCTTCGACCAGTCGCCACAATTCCTCCTCCGGCGGACTCGTGAACGCGACAATGAGTCTGCTCGAGCTGTCCGACTCGGATTCCAATCCTTCTCCCCGAATGAGCACAATGTGAAACGTGTTTCGTTGCGCTATGACGCTGTGCAAGTCCACGACACTGAGCTCAGACGTCGAGGCGACGCTGGCTACGAGTGTGGCAGCCTGTAGATCGAGCTGGAAACCAAGTTCGTTTGTGTGGTAGCGATCGTTCGACCGGAGTCCGCTGATCATGTGGGAAACATTGAGAAAGGACAGAACGTTTGTGGTACAAACTGACAGACTGTCATTTCCCTCGGTCCGAAGAGCTGGCAGTGCCATGGTCGATGTGAATAAGGTTGCCCAGAGCTGGAAAAAAGCGAAGAGGTAATAAGGCTAAGGAGATAAGAATTAGGCTACATCGATGTACGAAAGCTTAAGCATTGCTTACGCGTTCTGTGCAAAACACTTGAAACTGCTCCAATGTAATATAGTCGTCGCTACTCGGAAATTGATGAGCCGCGAAAGCAGATGCAAGCTTAGCAGCCAGTGATATCTCGTCTGGGTCCGAGCTGAGTTGAGAGTACACGATGTCCCCAGAGCGTTGGGAGGAATAAAAGTTATGCCCAGCTCTCCAGCATCTATCCTCTACACGTTGTAGAAAGCAGAGCTGGACTAATATCTGGAAATTGGCTTTACTTATGGCAATAGGTGACTCGCTTGATCTCGACTGCTTATGGTCAGCAAGGTGAACACGCTGTGCAGCGGCCTCCCACTCCTCATCGGCCGCCCTGGACGGTTCGATGGAAAGCTCCTGATTCATGATGGGTTGTGTGAATGAGATTGTGTCTTTGATGTCCTGGAGCTGCAGCGATTCATGCGAATTCTGGGATGGCGGAGCTGAGTGCACCCCAGGAACACTCAAGCTCCTAAAGATGATCCGTGCGAGTCGCGGCACCTTGTCGGCATAAGACTCTCTACTATCTTTCCAATCCGAGGTGCTACCATCTGACCTGGCTCCTAAAAGCTCGTATCCGCGTGTGACAATAAATACGAATGCTCTTCCGAAGTCATTGATATCGATTTCTGGGTTGTTTGACTGTAGTGAAAAAGGGAAGGCTGCCGCGGTACAGAATGCGCACCAAAGTATTGGTGTAGAGGCAGACACTGCCGCGTTACCTGGCAGTTTGCTTTGAAGATATACAGCAAAATTGTCCCTATTCCACAGGCGTTTTCCGCTACGATCGGTCGTTGCATTGGACTTGAAGATACAATCCACATCATTAGTCCCATGCAGCAGATGCCGGAGTATCTTGTTGAGAAGGACCAGGCAAGAATCGGGATTGATTTCGTTGAGATATTGCCGTGTTTTCCGCAATTTTTGTTCGTTACGCGACGTTGCGCGGTCGATGAGCCAGTTGCCGATTGGGTTGAGGAGCCATTTGCTCCAATAGGTCTCCTGTTGCTGCGATTCTCTCTTACTCATAGTGTTAGATTATGGAGCATCTCAGGTTGTAAGCTCCATTTATATGTGAATGCGATGTTGATGGTTATGAAAGCAAAGTCACAGGACAGTGGGTGCCACGTGGAGACGAGGCGTAGCGCGTGTCTCACGCGGAGATAGAGTTCTGCCTAAATACATATACTGTGTAGATGATCCAGCCGAATCTGCACATGCGTGTTGATTCATATATGCCCCAGACAACACTCGCTTCCTCCCGACAGTGGGCAAATACTGTAGACTCAGCTCCTTGCATGACCTCTAGCGAACGACCTGCACGTTACTGAGCATGCGACGTGAGTACTAGAAACCTACATTATGATGTTGTCTGGAGCAATTCCTGTAAAATACTCTGAGTTAAAATCACTATACACAAAAATATTCGTCGAGCCAAGCCTGAAAAGTCTGCGAGAGGATTTGAAGAAATAGCCGAAGGTGAACGATCGTTCATCAGGCCAATGAAGTGAGACTTCCCAGCCACGTCAATTTCACAACAACTCTGCAACCGAAACCGCGGAATCTCGAATGATGAAGTTGACAGCCAAAATCTCTTGCACAAGCCTGATCCCAGAATGGCAGGACTCACAGTATACAACCAGAGAATTTTGAGCGGCCGCAAATTTCGCCTGCTCTTGATCAGCCCAGCATGTGATCCCCACCAGCAGGTTGAATGTCACTGCTTCCCTTTCGATCTCGACTCTGCCCCTGCATACGAAGCCCTATCGTATGTATGGGGCAAGAACAGTGCTGAAACCGCTATCAACTTCAATGGTAGCAAGATCACAGTGGGAATAGCTCTCGCCGATGCTTTGTCTCGTTTAAGGCATCCATCTTCCACGCGCATAATATGGGCCGACGCCTTGTGTATCAACCAGAAGGACGCTGAGGAGAAAAGCCATCAGGTACCAATGATGGGCAGCATTTATTCGATGGCAAGGAGGGTGGTTGTCTGGTTAGGTCGACAAGACACGTTCTTCAGCATGACAGCTAAAATTATGGTACATTTCATCGGCACGGCATGCCGACAGTATGATTACACACGAAGTCAACTGCAGTTGCCTGATAATGACGAAAGATACGAATCGCTAGAGATTCCAGCTGAAGAATTCACACCGGAGGGACTTCAATCGCTGAAGCATTTATTCGGTCGTCGCTGGTTCAGAAGGATATGGTGTGTCCAAGAAATTTGCTTAGCGCGAGAGGCAATAGTTTTGTACGGAGACGTGGAAATTCCTTGGGAGGCAGTCGGTCTGACAGCATCGTGGATCTTCGACAGGACCACAGGTCCCGGCGAAAAGGATGCTTTGTCGTCATCCTTGAACAAAATTCTGTCAGCGAATGCTGATCTATTATGCGACGAAGACATAAAGGGATCCCTTCTTGAGGTACTACAATTCTTTCGCGAATTCAAGGCAACAGATCCAAGGGATAGAGTATATGGTCTACTCAATCTGGTGACGGAGAAGCGTGAGATAGAAGCGTTGAAGGTGGACTACAATAAGACTAGGGCGCAGGTATATGCTGATACGACTCTTGTCATCATCCGGCTCTACTCGCGCCTAACAACACTAGCTTGGGTCTTTCATACCGAAGATTATGACGGGGAAGATGAAATGAGATCATGGGCGCCGATATGGGATGACGCAAATCCTACAGCAGTCTTGGGGTATCCTGAACGAGCCTGCCCGTGGTCTTCATGTGGTAGCCAGCTTATAAAAGGCCTAGATGAGTCCTATGTCGGATATGAGCAGCTCCGGCTGCTTGGCGTGTTCTACGATACAGTCATTCAAGTTCATGATACCATGGATTCTTACAACCTCGAAGACCCCCTCACGCCTGGCGAACAACACCCATTTGTAACTACAGTCAGGTCTTTCGCAGAGATTGACATCTACCCAGATGTGAATGGCCAGGAGCACCTCCGGAAGCTAGCCAGAACACTCACCGCAGCCGAGGTTGAAAGCACACCGGTCATGCATCCCTCCGATACCAAGGCTCAAGAGGATTTTTACAACAGTTTTCTGGACCTTCTGGAGTGGCTTACACATCTCTCATCTGGGCATCCAGAGGATGCAGGAACACTTGATCCTACTGCGTCCGAAATTCGAGCTTCAGCCTACTACACATGCAAGCTACGGCGCATGTTTGTGATGAAAAACAAGTCATATGGACTGGGGCCGCAATGCATGCGCGCCGGCGACATCGTCGTCGTTCTCTATGGAGGCAACACGCCTTACGTGTTGCGACCTATTGGTGACAAATATCTCTTTTTGGGTCAGGCATACGTAGATGAGATTATGCACGGCCAACTCGTGCAAGAAGTTAGCGCTGGGACCAGAGCGGAGGAAGAGTTCTGCATCAGATAAAGACGAAGACGTTGGGATGCAGGAGGTCCAACCTACGAAAAGCTGGGTGCACATGTCATGGTGCTAGCAACGATTCATGGACAGAAGGCATTGAAGGAACTATGAGATCAAGCTCTTTCATACCGCCTGCTGTCCTCTCTCGAAGTCATCTCGACGCTCAGATAATGCTTGATTTTTATCATCCTTCGTGAAAAACTTAGAAAACGTCCTACACAAGTAGATTTTCAAAAGTCACGTAATCGTCGTATACAATTAGACTTCATCTACACTACACGAAACCTCCTTGGTACACTGTAAAGGTACTTATATGCTTAGTGATGATACAGTACATTTACACTGCGCTGGGCATTTGCACAGCAAACATGTCCTAGTGAGAAGACATACCACACAACAGTGTGTCGTAAAGCTAGGCGTAATTATCCTGGGATCTCAGAATCAAGGATCACCCAAGTCCCTGTTCCAAGTCTTAAAGTGACGAAATCTCCGAACATCTCGCCGCACTCTACATGATACTTCGCCACAGTTTCTCCCACGTTTCGTTTCGTCTTCTATCGTTGCTTTTTAATTCTCCGTCAAATCTTTCTAGGATCTCTGATCGCCTTACCCGTGCCGGCACTAAATTTCCTTGACCATGGTGTTGGTAGACAAGGCGTGAGGTTCCGGGTGGAATATTGTTGGCCAAGGAAAATCACGTGCAATAAGGCAAGTCTACGAGCGTGATTTCTGATGATGAGGCGGACAATATTGGCACAGATAAGAATATGTGGATATCTCAAGAAGAAAACCGTACAAGATATACACAAAGAAAAAACCATCCATTCGAGTCTTTCAGAGCCGCGATATGCACACTAACATACAGGAAAAAGGTATTATATCAACATCCTCCTCTCTACACCCATCGCTACTACTCATGCCCTCTCCTCATATATGCAAACGATCTAGTAGTATGCGGGCTTGCCGTCAGGGTACACATACTTGATCGTCTTCACAACCGGGCAGTATCCGTTACCCAGGCCAAGTCCGGGGATGGAGCCATAGCCCTCGTTTCCAGAGGTACCCTGGCCGGGGCTGGCGTAGTTGCCGCCATTGTCGTTGGGTCCCCAGGATCCGTTGTAGCCGGTCTCAGCATAGCTGGCATCGGGCGCAACGGTATCAATCGGGCGAGGAGTGTAGGTGAAGAGCTTGCCGGCTGGCAGCTTCTCAGTCGCCTTGGGCAGAACCTCGTATGGCGCAGACAGATCAGGCAGCGAGTCGTACGAGCTGGCGGGGATGACCTTGTTGCACTTGACGGCGACGTGGAAGTTGGGGATGGTGGTTGGGTCGATCTCGCCGTTGGGGCCAACGATCTTGTAGTACATGTTCTGGGCGAGGTAAGGCTCGACGTGCTCGGGCTTGAGCGACGCGAGGTAGCCGGCCGCTTGCTTACCCTGCAAGCAGGTGGTCAGGGGAAGGGAGCCACGGGTGATGACGACTTGCGAGGCATTGCCACCCATGCCGCCCATGTGGCCGAGAACACCATAAGCACCGACGTAGTTGGGGTCCTGGGTGTAGTCCTGCGACGGGTCGTAGTCCTCAAGCGCAGTCTGGTTCTTCTTGGCGGGAGGAGTGGAGATTGAGCTGGGGGCAGAGTAAGTCGAGTTGGCAGTGTAAGGCGCAGTAGAGTTGCCGTAGGGAGCAGTCGAGTTGGAGGTCGAGTTGCCGTTGTTGCCAATGAAGCAGTGGATGGTGTACGAGCCGTCCATGGCGTACTTCTCTGCGGTGATGTCGAGAACGTGGTTGTAGTCGCCTTCCTCAAGAGGACGGCCGAGGTACTGACCAACGGAGTTGTAGTTGGACTCAGCCTCAGCACCACGCTTGGTGAGCTGACGAACACCAGCACCGTAGAGGTTGGTCACAGCGCGGGCGACCTGGCCGTAGCTGCGCTCGCTGGTCTCGGGGTAGTAGTAGCCGAAGGTGCGGGTATCACGGACATCCTCGCTGGTGAAGTAATCACCGTAGGTGCCCTTGGTGAAGGGCTTGAGAGGAGTGTAGCTGTTCTTGGGCTCACCAGCGTTCCACTGGGCCATACCACGGGGGATGTTACCGTTGGCGACGTAGGTGTTGGGGACAATGTACTGGTACATGTTCAGGAGACGGTCAACGTTGGTGTGGTGGAGCCAGAAGATGGGGTCGAAGGCAGACATGTCGAGGTAGTACATATGGCCACCAGTCTCGCCACCAGCAGCATTGTGGACAGAGTCGTGGACAGACTCGAAGCTGTCGACACCGCTGCCGCTCAGGTCGGTGCGGACACCAATCTGCGAAGTAGAAGCGAATCCCCAAGACTGCTTGCTGGAGAAGAGAGCAAAGACACGGTCACGGAGAGAAATGCGCATAGCATCGAAACGGCCGTTCATCTCGTTGTTGTTAGAGCGGGTAGGGTTGCCGACAGGGCGACGGAGAGTAGTGGGCCAGCTGTCCCAGGGACCACCGCCCATCTCGCTGTCCATGGAGTTACCCCAGCTGAACGAGTACAGAGGGTTGGCAATCTCAACACGACCTTGGGGCTTGGTGACGGTAACGCGCTGGTCGCGGATCAAGGTTGGGACGGTAGGCTGGTTCTGGCCTGGGTCCTGAGCCCAATCCCAGTAGGGCATGCGCAGAGTCTGCGCAGCGTTCCTCCAGCGCTGCTGCTGGTTCGAGGGGAAGTCGTTGATGACCTCGGTGACGGCGAGGTACCAAGCTTGCTATACAATAATCAGCACACACAGAATAATCACATCTCCACAATGCTTACCTCGAAGACCGCAAGGTAGGGTCGGTGCCACGATCCGAAGAGAGTGCTGCCGTGGGGGCAGAATCCAGCATTGTTCACGAGGGGCGTAGGGAACCTGTTCCAGGTGGTGAAAGGACGTCCGTGAACACCAGCAATCTGGTAGTAACCAAGGGTGTCGCCATGGTTCTTGCTCATGAACCTCTCCATACCAATGAGATACAAGTTCCACTGATCCTCATTCTGTCTCAACTGACGGATCTCGAGACGGGGGTACGACTGCCTGTTGTTGCGGTCGCAGTCTCCCCACCACACAGTCTGCGAGCTGCAGACACCGTTGATGGCAATGTAGGGACCAATTCCACCACCCTGGCGCTTCTCGAGCTCGGCCTGGACCTGGGCGACCTGATCGTTGATGACATCGTCGGCGTTGCGGCGGACGTGGTGGTGAGCAGCGTGCTGGGAGGCAACGGTGACCTGGAGGAGAGCGAAGAGAGCGACCAGCATGGTCATCATGCTCTGGGGCTTGCTGAAGTTCGCCATGACGTTGACGAAGCTCGAATGAATAGTGTTTCTTGTGTAACGAACGGCAGAGGCAGAGCCAAAAAGTGGAATGCGGCACTGGTCTATGTATTAAGGATAGAGACTGTTTTTGCTAAAGAGCGGCGCGACCTAGGACAAGAGATCCAAAAGGTCTAGAAAAGGGAATAAGAAAGGTCCTCAACAAGAAACCTCGACGTCAAAGACTACGAAGAATCAAAGGTTTGGCGTAACAGGCAGGGGAGCGGGCAGCTGGACGGGGTCATATAACGAGGCACGCCGCACGACTATGGATAGGTTGACCCCCTGCTCGACCTGGGATGGGGCCAGTCCTCCACTTGCCCATTCACACACGAGGCGGTGGAGACGGGGGCCTGTGTGGCGCGTCGTATTCGTGGCCATGTCGGCAGCAAGACGGTATAATTGGGTGGGCGGCCGAGCAGTGGAGAGATGGAAAGCCCCTGGTGGTCCCGAAACGATCAGACGCCAGCGATCCGCCGAGCCATAATTCCCCTGACTTGACCGCATTCGACGCAGGCCTCGCGCTCTTTTGGACCCGACAGCCGCCCAAAAAAGGCGCCCTCTGTCAACACCCCGGCCCATCTCACATCACACAAGAGACGCGGTGCCATGTGCAGCTGCAGGCGTCAAACTGACAGTTGCAGTCGCTTGCACTGTGCGACATGTTCGCCTGGGGAATGATCGCTCTCCGTCTATGTTGAATTGAATTCCACACACCGGCAGCATCGATAAAACTACTGCATAGCCCAGCCCGTGCCGTCTGCGGAGACTTATTCGCGTCGTTGTGTGGCATCTGGAGCGGCTAGCTCTCAGCCCATGTGCGCCTCAGCACCTACCAGCTGAACGCAAAAGCAGAGAGACGATGCGCCGCAAGTCAGTCAGCTCGCGTACCTGAGATTGCACCAGAGCAAGAACGGCCCTTTGCATCCCGTCAATGCAAGGACAACAAGATCCCAACACAGCCATAGTACCCCACAGCAGACGTTGATTGCGGCGCGCATCAAAATCTTGCAGCGTCGCTCTTTGGCAAAGTAAGGAACAACATCCGGAGGGACATGGGTTGCTGTGCGCTCATCGTCGTTCGACGCAACGGCCGGGGGGACCTTATCCCTCGCTTACCAAAGCTCGCCTGCAGTGAGCGCCTTATGCAGGATCAGCGTCTACCGTTTCACCACGCCGAGTGAGCCTCTTAGCTCCATGCGCCGTTTCTGCTTGCTTCGACTCTTACCCTTATGTTTGTTTCGATCCGCTTTTTATCTCAGGAAACCGCATGCTTGACAAGGCGACAAGCTTTTTGAGCATCACCATGTGGAACAACTCCACACGGAACATTATGCGAATGTCCGTCTCGCGATGCCGAGTTCCATTGTTCCGGAACTCCTGAGTGTTGTTGACCTCATCACTGGAGACATGCTGCATGCACTGTGCACAATGACATGCCAAGTCCACAAGATCTTGGGGCCATCTGCTCAGCCTTCATGTCTACCAAATCAGTCCCTCGCACGCGAGACACACCGTACCTTTGAAATTCCATGTCCGTGTCTGTCTCGTCTCCCAACATCTCATTCGCGGAGAAGGCACGTATGCTATTCCAGGCACTTCCAACCAACCAGCGCCGCTCAGCTACAGACCGGAACACTCGCGAGCCAACCTGTCATACTTGCAGCTTCCGTAACACTGTTTGCACGTGTCAGTCTCGTACCTTTAAGATTTTGTGCCGTATTGTCTCGTCTCTACCCACACCTTATTGGCGGGCTACAAGCTCTTGGCGGCCCCAACCAGATCTCCTGTAGCTTTCATTGCCTTTGGCTGGATAGCGCCTTCGTTGGCTCACGCCAAATGCCTAGAAATAGTATTGCATTACGCCACGCGCCAATAGACAACCTACGTGGAGTGACGCAGGATTCAGGAACAACATGACGGGTCATCTCATACACAGCATGACCCTACCTAGGTAGTCACGAGACTGGCCACGTGCACGTACGACTCAAGGCATCAAAACAACAGTGGAACGTCTGAGTAAGAAAGGTGAAGAAGCGTACTTCAGCCTCCGTAATTTGAAGTTTCCTTCAACGCAGCCATACTGTGGTAGTTATCTACGCGGTCACACAGCGGAATTCTTGACCACATAGGACAAGACCTTGCCTGCACACATTCTTTCTTGACGCGCAAAAGGTAACGTAAAAGCCAATTGCAAGAAAATATAACTCTATGCAGTAACGGGACCTATGCATACAGGCCAAGGAACACCTACAAGTCAATGCAGGAGTCCAACGCCATCCTTCAAAATCTAGCTACATAACAACTTTAACTTCAACCGCAATCGCCAAGCCATCTCCTATTCCATTCTTCACACGTTCCATCGCCCGCATGCTACATACCCCGAGAACCTTAATTTGTCTTACCGCCAGTACGTAGCACACGCATCGCACACATCCACATGCCATTGCCAGCCGCGCCTTTCCCCCTTTCGTAAACGTGGGACTGCGTGTCATGACTTTATCTCACGCCACACAAGTGCGACCTCAACCCAAACACGAACACCCTCGTTCCTGTTCGTGTCACTTTTACGGATAAAAGTGCCGTGTTCGTAGTAGAGCGCTTCGTTGCGCTCACACTGATGCTCTTCTTTCACCTCTTTATATCGATGTCGCGCACCACCAAAACATATAGCTCCATCGATGATATAGAGACGGAGATAGAGGCAGAGACAAGCCAAATGCGAAGATTGGACGTAGTCTTGGATAAGTTGACACTCTCAATACATGTTCAGCATATATATTTCCACAACCGTAGCGCTACACGTATATAGCTACAGTTTCTACAGTATATTCAGGCGCACACCAGTGCAACCCCGACCTAACATTGAATACGTACTTTGGATCCCAGCATGCTCGTGTCACTTTCATGGAACATTTCTCTGCGTCCGTACTGTGTATGTTTCTTTCCACATTTACCATCATCTTCCAATTACATATAGCATATCGCATTTCCACCAAGGTGTCCATCAAAGAGCCAGATATAGACGACCAAGTCAAATGCAAAGAATTGAATGGAAGTAATGAGTAATGATTTGACACCTACACACATGTCCAGCATATATATTCTCATGTCGTAGCAAGTACATGTAACTACAGTTTCTACAGACAGATTCCATCAAGTCGACATCGCAACGCGCAATCATGTCTAGAAAGAAAGCCCAACTCCCCTTTCTTTTTGCTCATGCCCATCCCAACCCATCCCATCACCTCGCTCAACAAACGAGAATAAAACACATCACAGAAAAGGATCGCGAGAAGGAGAAATTTGAAATGAAGAAACATGGGTATATGATCGCCTCCCTTCTCTCCCCCGAAGACAAAAGTTGAAGAAAAATGTGAAGTTAAGCAACGACTTGAAAACTTCAACCACCTCGATTCGCTCTCTTTCTCGCGCTCTCAAGCGTGTTTACTGAAACGCCCCCCGAATCTTCGCATACAACTCCGTATCCAAAAAGTTATAGTTCGGATCACTAAAGCAGAACGGCGCTCTGAGCAGCGTCTCCGCCGTGGGTCGTTCCGTCGGATCAATCGTGAAGCAATCATACATGAAGCTCAGACCTTCGACGCCAATGACTCTCGACACGTCTTCTGGGATCGGCGGGGCCTGGTTCAAGCTACCTAGTTTGTAAATGGCACCAATAGCCTCTTCCTTGCTCCAGGGTCGCTTGCCCGCAAACATTTCGAGCACAACGCAGCCCAGCGACCAAATGTCGACTTTGGCTGAGTAGCCCTGGCCCTGGGAGCGGATGACTTCGGGCGCCATCCAGAAGACGGAGCCTTGCATGCTGTTGGTCACGTCGTTGCCATAAATGTTGTCCGTTTTCTTGCTGATGCCAAAGTCGGAGATTTTGCAGGTGCCGTCGAGGTCGAGGAGGATGTTGTCGGCTTTGAGATCGCGGTGCAGGATACCTTCGCGGTGGAGGTACGAGAGGCCGAGCAGGGTTTGACGCGTGAGCGAGGAGACGACGGATTCTTCGAATTTGCCGTGCTTGCGGATGCACGAGCCGACGCTGCCACCGGAGATGTACTCGAGGAAGATGGAGATGCTATATTCTTTGCGCTCGCATCCGAGGTATTGCACAATGTTGGGGTGGTCGAGATGCTGCATCGTGTCGATTTCCTGGTCGAGACTCTTGACTAGCTCTTTGATCTTGTCCTTGTCGCTGCCGGCCGCTTTGGCGTTGACTTCGACTTGCTTGACGGCGATGAGCTCACCAGTCGTGATGTTCATACCAAGGTAGACGCGACCGAATGTGCCCTTGCCAATCAATTGACCCTTCATCCATTTAAAGGTTGGCTGGCGAGATGGAAGAGGTAGGTGGTCTTGTGGAATGGTCTCGAGCTGGATGAGGCGCGAGCCACGCGGTGGCTTGACTTGCTCGATGCGGGCGTGGAACATCTTGGTCGACTTGCGGCGCACAATGTCTCCGCCATTGCGAAGAGTAGCGACGCGAGACGGCCCAGCTCCGGCCGCCGCACCAGTAGGCGCACGACCTGGCAGCTGGTTCTTGTTGAAGGGCTCGTACTGAGACTTGACAACTTCACGAATGGATTTGGTGCGGCCGAGACCAACGCCAGACTTGCGCATATTTCGTTGTGCGACGGACTGCAGTCCGGCCTTGCCACGGGTAAGCCCTGCGTTTGCTGCACCCGAATCCTCTCCAGGATTGGTTGATTTAGTCTCGCCTCCGTTCTCTCCTTCCTCCTCTTCGAGCATGGGTTGATCGAGGTTGACATTCGGGAAGAATTCGTCGAGGTGCTCCACAAGGGCTTCCGCTGGTGGACGATTGGCCCAGACATCGCTGGCAAACGACTCTCGGCGCAGCGAGAACCTGTTCGCTTCGTCTGGGGAGTCTGTCCAGGTAGCCGACGCCGCCGACGCAGGATTAAAGTCGCTGGGTTGTGATTCGCGATCTGCCGTCGCACTTGGCTCTGCGGACTTTTGCGCAACCTTGTCCAGTGACTGCTTTGACCGCTGGGTTTTGAGGGTGAGATGGGGCTTTTGACTGCGAGAATTGCTGCGCGCAATGGGTGGGTCCTTGGCAGGTGTAGGAGGCGCAACTCGGGATACGAGCGGCGCAGCGAATAGTCCATCGTCCGAATCATCATCCGAACTGACTGGGTCCAGCGCTGGCGATTTCGTGACGAAGGAGACGCGGGCCTCTTCGAAATCATGCGTGGGGCCATACACAGAGACTCGTGATGACTCTCGTGAAAGGCTCGACTGAGGCGCGCGCCTCGATTGAGGGCTGAGGTCTGGAGATTTTGAGCGTTCTCGTAGCTTCGCAACAGCTGGATTCGTGGCAGCTGGCATAGTCAAACTGAGATTCGGCTTCTCGAATGACAATGCCGGTTCATCAACTACATCTTCCTCATAGTCAGGTATTCTGAAGGGGACATGGCCCTTGCTCATTGTGATTTCTCCAGGGCTGCGAGGTGACCCACCTGGACTTTGCCTGCCGGAACCAGACAGACCTCCAAACCCATTCTCCTGCAGTACTCTCTGTGATGGCCGCAAGCTTTCTGGCGACACGTCTCTTGAATCATCCTTGGGTGGTGGCTTGGGCGGCGCTTTGTTGGCTGCCCCTACACCAGCTCCCACAGTACCTGCTCCAATGATGGCAGCAGCGATACTTGACAGACCAGCAGATGGACCAGATGGAATCGCCTTCTTCTTGGAAGTCTCTGACTCGATCGAGCGCCGCTTACTGTCGGTATCATCGCTCTCCGGCCACGACGTTCTGTTCTTGTTCTTCGACAGCGAGTTGGCCTTGAGAAGCGTGTTGCTGTCTCCGGGCACCGGTGGTGCTTCACGCAGAGGCACGAGTTGCTTGCTCTTGCGGTGCTGATCGAACGAAAGTGAGACATCCTCGTATGGTGAACTACGCGGCTCATCAAAATCGATCACACGATCTCTACGGTAGCTGATACTATCGCTACTAGCTGACATGGGATCTGGACTGTGACCTGCGCCTTTGAGCTTTTGCACACGGCCTTTCAGGTACTCCTCCCGTTTCCGCGTCGTCTCCTTTCGGTGTTCCTCTGCAGCCGCTTCGAGCATGCGTTGGCGTTCTTGCTCAGACACTTCATCCGACGCAAGCCATGACCGTTCATTCAAACGGGGAACCTCCGGCATCGACTCACTCTTCTCAGCAAGTAAGCGCAGTTGTGCGCTCTTGTCAGGAAGTAGCGTAGACTCGCCCGACCGCAGACCTGGCGAGTCCGGTCCACCGTCGATTAGGCGATCATACGTAAGTTGATCGATTGACTTTCCAACGGGCTGCGAGAGCGACACGCCAAGCCCAGTGGGAGCCGAAAGTGGGCCTTCTTGCGGGACCTTGACGAAGATCTTGAGCTCCCCAACTTTGTTACCCATCGCTGACCGAGCTTTGAGCAGTCTCGTGTCGCTCAACGGATCATCGTGCTCCCATTGACCCGGCATTGTCAGATGAAGCTCCACACCAGGAGTCTGACTCAGACCTTGGCTCAGCTCGTCGCAACACGTCGCTCGCAGGGCTGCGGCAGACTCTATGTTTGTGATGTCGACAAGACGGTAGTTCCAGCCGTCTGGGGTGACGAATGCGTATTTGCGGTCAGCATTGTTAGGCCGCCTTTGACCAGCTAGGCGGAGATCTGCGTCAGTCTGAGCAGATCGTCGAGAAGGAGGGCGATCATTGAGCGACGTCTCGCTCGAGTTCATGCCAGACTTGCCAAATAGCGTGCTTGGTGGATGTCGATGGCTTGCTGGGCTGGTCGGAGAGTCGAGGCTAGTGTCGTCGGGTGAGGGGTGGCTTTCTTGCTTCTTTCTTTCCCTGCCCATGATCTTGCTAAAGAAACCTTTCTGGTGATCTTTGGCGCTTGAAGGGACATCGACGCTGTCATAGCGCGACAGCCCAGTACCCGGCCGTGAGCCATCGAAACCGTTCTTTCTGTTATCGTTCCGGCTCTCAGAACGGCCTTCAACAAACGAGCGCCCAGATGGTGGTCCCGATCCGGTGTTGGCGAAGGTTGAGAGGTTGGACTCGGAGCTATTTCCTCGGTTGTGGTAGTAACGTGGTGCAGACGAACTCAGCCCGGCGCTGAGCTGACCTGAGCTGGTAGCAAGCCGCGCATTTTGCAGACCCGGGCTGTGTTGCGGGCTTGCTTGTCGGTAAGTGCCCATGCTCGCAGGATTTGCACTAAAGTCGCCAGAGGTGTTGGGACTATGTCGCTTCGTAGGATCTAGGTCACGCAGTATCTCTTTCGAGTAGGCACTCCGCGATGCAGGCTCCGCAAAGTCTGGGTGTGTTCCCAGTCCAGGCACTGTGAAATTCCGCGACTTGCGTCGAGGCAAATTGTTCGTCGCACCAGGCGAATGCAGAGGCATCGATCGTCCCGGACTTTCCTCGCCGTTGCCAGCTGTTGTGGGCGTGGAGCCAAAATCCATGCGGGTTCCCACGAATGGCGAGTTCTCGACTCCGCCTTCAGTCCCAGCGCTGGTGAGATTGTGGGCAACATCGGAACGAGGCTGCTGCGGTCTGCCACCGCTCGAGCTACCAGTCTCGACGATGGAGCGCACCAGGCGCCGTAACTTGCGGCCCTCGTCGCGTTCTCTGTTCTGATCCCAACCAGTTCCGCTTGCGGTGCATTGCCGGTGCAGCTGCGGAAAGATGACTTGGTGCATCATAGCCACATTTCCCTTGCTGCCGTGGCCACGTCCGATATCTAGAAATCGTGAACCCTCCAGTCCCAATGTTCTAAACGTCTCTTGCCAGTCCTTTGAGAAGCCATTGTTTGCGAGCCAGATCTGCACGCGCTCTGCAGGCCATTGCACCGAAGCATCATGTGGGGACACCGGTGTCATGCCATTGCCGTCCCCTCGGTGGAATACGCTGCTGCTTTTCTGGGGAATCGTGTTCTGCAGCGTCGCGGTAGGCGGCCCTGGTGAATCGTAGGTTTGGGCGTCACTCGTGGGAATGTTGTTTGGGATGTTGAGGTGTGTACGATTGCTCGGCGTGGGCGGGACATAGGTGTTGTTCGTACCATACTGTACGCTCTGCACGCTGTCGAGGATGCTGGAGAAGTTGCTTGCCGTGTTTTCTGTGTTGGGTGCGGCATAGTTGTTGTCGTAGTATGGTGCATCATATTCTCGGGGATTATGTAAAGGGGGGATTCCAACACCAGGACCAAAACTTGCGCCGTCCGGAACATAGGTGGCAGAAGTCAGAGGCTCTCGCGGTGGGGGCTGTTGCTGGGGCGGGCGAACAGCTGGCGGGGGCGGCAGGGGATAGGACGGGTGAGGGTAGAGGCTGGGATTGTAGTTCTGCTGCTGATATTGTCCTGGAGGAGGATTCCAGTAGTGCTGTCCCTGCATTGGCATTCCTCCATGGGCGTTGGACGTGGTGGGCCGCGGGGGAGGACCCGGCAGGCGAATGTGCGAGCCTGGCGTCGACGTCTGCTGCGGAGGCGGCGGGGGCGGGGGGTAGAAGGACATGGCGGATTGCTGTGTGTAGCTGTGCTGGCGCTGGATGAGGTGGGGATCGCCGACGGTGTGAGCGCGTGTTCGGGGGCTCGTGGGGCGGGCAGCACCGCCAGGCGACAGCAGCGAGTACTGGGCGCTGGCGCCGGTCAAGGGCGTGAGGAGGGAGTTTGGGGGAGGAGGAGATGCGAGAGCGCCGAGGTTGGGGCGTGTGGTGGAGAGCAGCGGCGGCGGCGGTGCGCGACGAGAGCGGTCTGAGGCAGAGTCGAGAGCAGATGCGGAGCGCTGTCGAGACTCGAGGGGCATATTCTCGCCTCAGTGACGCTGGGGGAGCTCGAGGAGGGCACCAGGGCACCGGGCGGGCATGACGCTCTGAGCTCGGTGTTCTGGTCCAGCTGGGCGCCCGTTGCCGTCTTCTATCCCATGGGGTTGCAGCGGGGGTGGCAGCGATCGAGGTGTGCGGGCGCAGGCGAGGTGAGCGAGTGCGTGAGGGCTGGTTCCTGGCGGCTGTGGAAAAGGCAGAGGGCTGCGCGTCACAGGGCGCTTACGGGTTGCGCGTTGCTCAAGTGAGGTGTGGAGTTGGGCGCGAGGCTTGGCGCATCGACTATCAACTCCCAGCTGTTGTCGCAACAAAGATGGGCGTCGCAAAGCCAGCCCGAATCATGTGTCTGGCTCTACAGCACTTTCACGGCGTTATCGCGAACCAGGCAGCAAGCGCAGCAGGAGAGACAGGTGCCGTCAGCAGCAGCCCAGCGACTGCGAAGTGCGTCTGTCAGAGCTGGACCAGGCTCGCCATGATTCGCCCACGACGTGGTTATACGAGAGACTGATTCGGGGCGCTCGCACGCGGCGGTGCTGCATTGGCCCGGCCGCGCTTCCGCTTCCTTGCTGCTGTCTCCCACGCACCCACGCGACTCGACGCCTGTGTGGCCGTACCTGAGCAGCCGACGTTGCATCGATGTCTTCTGTCTGTATCTAGCCGTCGCCAGCCTGCTCGCCCGAGTCCGCCAGGCCCAGCTACACCCACATCATCATCCATGCCCCACTTCACCCGCCAACTGTCTCACAATTTGACTGTCCTCCAGGATCATGGTGGGAGCAATCACGCCCAGCGCAGGAAAACATGGCCGCTGCACATCCCCCAACAAAAATGTTACTGAAACTCGTGACCAGTGGGCTGCTCATATCTGTACTCTGCATGATATATGCAGGAGATACCCAGACTGTATACCTCACGCCACCTAGGGTGATGCGCTCGCCTTAGTAACATGCACATCGCGTTATTGCTCCCCAATTCGATCCACTCTCCTCACACGCCATGAAAAGTCTCCCAACGACATGGCAAACGGCGCCGGAATGGACCGGTGCATGTCGTCATATTCTGTAGCTGCTGAACCCTTAAAGCCTCTCTGGCCCAGCACTAGTATCGTCAGAAAAGCAATTCTACAATATACATTTCCAGACTTCATCAATTGCACATCTTGGCCATGGCTCAGGATCTACGCTCCCAAGAACTGAAGAACCCGGTTGATGTGGCGGAGGTGAGCTATACCAATTCCGGTGCTTACACGCTAGCTGACTCTGTTAGTACCTCTTCAAACGACTACAGCAAGTTGGCGTCGAGTCTGTCCGGTAAGTAGCCGCTGCCAATATGACATTGTCATTATCAAGCTAATAGTCGTGTAGTAAGTTTCACTCTACCTTGACCATTGGTCATAATCAAACACGTTTATCGCGCGAGTAGTACGCCCATTTCGAACTGGGTGGTCTAATTAAGTCGTGGGAACTCTGCTAACGTTCTTCAATAGACGGCGTTCCTGGCGACTACAATTTGGTCGCTCTCGATTACATTCCCAAAGTTGGACTTAGGTGGGTTGGTAATTGCAATGAGCTGAATGCTGGTATGTCAAAACTGAATTGTCCTTACTACGCGCCATTTCATGCTAACTTCATCTCAGGTTATGCGGCAGATGGCTATGCCAGGGTCAAGGGTGTCTCTGCAATCGTCACTACCTTCGGCGTTGGTGAACTATCGGCCGTCAACGCCATTGCAGGAGCTTACTCGGAATATGTTCCCATCGTCCATATTGTCGGCTATCCATCAACGTTGTCACAAAAGAATGGAGCTCTCCTACACCACACCCTCGGCAATGGCGACTTCACCGTCTTCAGTCGCATGTCCAAGGAAATCTCCTGTGCTGTCTCCATGCTCAACCACCAACATGAAGCTGCTGTCCTGATCGACAACGCTATCCGAGAATGCATTCTAAAGTCGAGACCCGTCTACATCTCACTACCGAGTGATATGGTTCAGAAGAAGATCGATGGTGACAGGTTGAATACAGCGCTAGATCTCAACTACCCTCCAAACGACCAGGAAGCCGAAGACTACGTCGTCGACGTAGTTCTCAAGTACCTCCACGCGGCCAAGAATCCAGTCATCGTAGTCGACGGCTGTGCCATTCGCCACCGCGCCCTAAAAGAAACTCACGACTTAGTCAAGAAATCCGGCATCCCTACCTTCGTCGCCCCCATGGGCAAAGGCGCCGTCGACGAGACCCTGCCAAACTACGGAGGCGTGTACGCCGGCGACGGATCCAATGCTGGCGTCAAGGAGCGCGTCGAATCCGCCGACCTAGTCCTCAGCATTGGCGCCATCCAATCCGACTTCAACACCGCCGGCTTCACCGTGCGCATGTCTCAAATGAACACGATCGACTTCCACAGCTACGCCGTCAAGGTGCGGTATTCTGAATACCCCGGCGTCCGCATGAACGGCGTTCTCGCCAAAGTGACTCAAAAGCTCGGAAACCTGTCAATCGAATCCGGCCCCACGCCGTCCAACTCCATCCCCTCGCACGAAGCTTCGTCCAGCGATTCGAGGATTACGCACGCCTGGCTCTGGCCGCGCCTCGGGCAATGGCTGCTCCCCTCCGACGTCATCATCACCGAGACAGGGACCTCCAACTTCGGCATCTGGGAGACGCGCTTCCCCTCCGGCGTCAACGCCATCAGCCAAGTGCTCTGGGGCTCCATCGGCTACGCGACCGGCGCATGTCAAGGCGCCGCCCTTGCCGCAAAGGAACTCGGCCTCAAGCGCACGATCCTGTTCACAGGGGATGGATCCTTCCAACTCACTGCGCAAGAAGTGTCGACTATGTTACGCAACAAGTTGAACCCGATTATATTCGTGATATGCAATAAAGGATACACTATCGAGCGCTTAATTCACGGTATGGAGGACAGTTACAACGACGTGCAGGAGTGGAAATATAAAGAGCTACCAAGAGTGTTTGGAGCAACGGACGGTCAGGTGTTGACGTACAGGGTTGAGACGAGGGAGGAGTTGGAGAAGTTGTTCAAGGATGAGGAGTTTGGATCGGGCGAGACGCAGAAGATGAGGTTTGTCGAGCTGGTTATGCCTTGGGATGATGCCCCGGCGGCCTTGAAGGGGGTGGCTGAGGCGGCGGCGAAGACGAATTCGAAGCTGTCGGACGAGGCATGAGGCATGATGGTGGTGTGAGGCGGGTGATATGGAGGGTTGTGAGGACAGGACTGGGGGTACGGATTTAGGGGACTATTCACTCTTACATCTTGATGTCGACGTTTTGACGAAATCCGAATCTATTTCCTGTAGATGTAGATTGTAGTTTCTATGTTATGTCCTTGCAAGCGTCCTTGTTTCAAGATTTCGTATGCAGCAGAAGTAGGGGTTGTGCCTTTTTTTTGGAAGTGTAGATATGTAAGAAAACACGAAAAATTTCTCTCACCCACGTGGAATTATTCTATATCGTGACTCTCTCTCTGTTCTTCTGAATCACATATCTTACATCTCACTTGATCAACTACTCAACATAGTTTTGAATCTGGTCTCCTCTCGTATTTTTTCTTTAAAGCGATCACAGTTTCGGTTTTCTGACTTTTAAACGACCAAGTAGACAAACAAAAACCAATCCTCCCCTCCTCTCACCCCTCCACAGCAAATCCTCATTCCCTATCGGACCTTATACCATACTCCTCCCCCCTTTCCGTCTTCTTGTCCTCTTGCTCAATTATGGCGGTGATGCTGACTACTCTGTCCTCGCCCCTGTTCTCTCCTGTTTGGCTGATAATGTCGCTGATTCTGGATTTGGGCTTGTAATTGTTGATGTTGCTAAGGCTGATACGCGACCATGTCGCTATTCTCGTCGCTCTCCATTCTCATCCAAGCCATATCGGCTTCCATATCCATACTTGTTCCACGACTTGGAGCCCTGGTGACGCCCTAGACATCCTTGACCATTGCTGTCTATAGCAGAATAGATAGCTAGATTTCTGAGAAGTCAGATTCATTAATAGTCATAGTCATCGGTGCTGCGATTCCCAGATCTATTATCGTTGCCGTTGCCGTTGCGCCGTCCTCGCTGATTCTGCACCAATCTATTTATATTCTCGTATTCGGTAGCTCGATTCTCAAACGCATTGCGCGAGGATCCGACATGTCGGTATCCGGTTTATGTAAGGCTTTGTGGGTAGAAAGTGAAAACGCTGCGGATGGGATGATCATGTCCTATGACCTACAAAGGGTCTGCTTTGCTACATGCGAGTTTGCATGTTTGATCAACTCAAAGAATCATCTAAGACATGTTTGATCCTCTTCCTTCCGTTCCTCTCACAAAACACAGCAAATATTAATCACCCCTCGCACGCATCTGGACATGACATATTCTAGCACATCATCTCAAAAGAATAAATTGTATTAAAAATGCACGCTAGTCGCTAGTTCATAAGTCATTACTTGCTCGACGTCCTATGCGCCGCAAGATGTGTGTGCGTTTTCATCCTCAATCCACTACAATACCTGCCACCCACTGTCCTCGGTGATATTCTTCCCTTCTGGTGAGAGAGGCGTCATCAAGGCGTCGGACCAGTCGTCTTCTGAACTCGTTGTTTCTGTTTCGCGGGTTGGTGTTGTGGCGTCTTCGTCGGCATCAACTAGCTCGTCGCCTGGACTGACACCTTCTTCACTATTGTGTTCGTCGTCGTCGTTGTATTCGTCGTCATGTTCGCTTCCTCCGTCTTCTGTGCTTGTTGAGCCATTCCCAGCTTCTTCTTCGTCGTCGTCGTCGTCGTCATCTTCCGTAACCTCCCGCCAGATTACATTCGCCTTCTCTTTCCTATTCTCCGCCTTCTTCTGGCCCTCAAGTCTGCTCGCAAGAGTCCTCAATCGGACTGCGCCCTCGCCTAGGACGGTGCTCCTATCCTCCTCTTTCTCCTCTTCATGTTCACCCTGCCTGGCATCCTCCCACACCCGCCCCCTCGCCACCATGCCCGTCTCAATCCCATGCAAGAACGAATTAATCTCCGTATATTCCTCCGAGCTCTCACCCCACCAATCCCAGTTAACCACAATCGTCACCCCATCTCTCCACAGCAGCATTGCAAACTCTCGTGCCCCTATCCTCGTCTCCTCGCCCCATATGTTCAAGTACAGGCTCTTGAAGGCTGGGACTTCTTCGAGGATGTAGCGTGCGAGCTCGATGTATGCTCGTCCGCCTTGATCGTCTGAGCAGTCTTCTTCGTAAGGCTGAATCAGCAGGCTGAGATATTCGACATTCTGCCGCGCTGCAGTAGGTAGGGATCGGAGATACTGCAAGGTAGCGTAGGCTTGGTAACGTCCGCGCGGACATGGTCCAGTCAGGAGGAGGAAGATCTTTCCGGCATATGCACTCGGCTCAGCTGTGGCTCCTATCTCTTCGCTCCGTCGGATTTCCTCTTCATTCGCTGGTCGGAGTAAATTCACCTGTCCCAGTGGCGCCTGGAGGACCCATAGCTCTTCGCCTGGTGATGTAAAACGGACTTTAGGTCGAGGACAGCGGTAGCGTGTGTATATATGCTCAAGATCAATGTTCTTGCCACCACATCTACAAATGTCGATTTGCGTAGGTCCAGCAAAGGTAGTGTTACTCGGGTTCTCAAGATGTGGCCATTCGAGTGTATAGTTGATCGTCGTGACGTTGTCGAACAACGGAGAAATTAGGGGCATCGGAATCCGCTTCTTCTTTTTGACCAGGCTGCCGAATCACAAACACCGCAATCCGATTCCGTAATCTGGAATGATATGAAGTGAATAGGAAATCAGGCTGAAACAAGATATGCCTTCGAGTTGTGTGCCAATGTTGCAGCGCAAGGCTCACTCAAGATATGAAGCCCTACCGCACGCAGTATGCAAGGACAAAAACCTGCTCGCAAGATTCCCGTACAGCGTCTCTTAGAATAGCAGGCGATGCATACCGCTCATCTGACTTTGGGAGGCGACACCGCGCCTAGAGATACGTTATGATGGGCCGAATGCGGTAGTGAAGGGTGCCAAAAATAGTAGGCTGTGCGGTCCAGCTGTGTCACAACGGCGTAAGCACGCGCATTCCATTCGATGGCTCGTGCCACGCCACAGAGACAGCCACAGATCTAGATGACTGTATATTGAGCTCAACTAAAACTCGCAAGGCTGCAGAGGATGCGGACGGTGGGTTGAAAAGCTGAACGTACTGATGGGTGGAGGAGATGTCTCAGGTAATCGGCTGCGATTGCTCGTGATGACGAATACTGCCTCGTATGTCTCATACAGTCAGCAGGGGGCCGCTGGAGCGGTAGACGTCAATGTGCCCGTATGCTGTTTTTGTATCAGCATGCGTATTGAACGCGAGGCTGCAGGACGTACCAGGAATGGCTGGATCTAGTTGCGGCGAGATCGTACCGGGTCGTATCGATGAGCAGGTGAGGCTTAGTGACCTGAGCACAGGCTTCCTGTCACGAATCATACGTGGGGCGATTTTGCTCGCGCGACATTCCACAACAACGCGTCAAATATAGACAAAGCCAAACACGCGACAAGTTGAATTATAGTTGATTTTCATTCCTGAGACGGTTCCATCACGTCGTAAGCGACCTTTCTCTGCGAAAGTGTACAGAAAGCAATAGTCCCGCAATGCCATATACACGCGCCAAACGCCCATCCAACAACATGGTATACCGACAGAGTCCCACAGATGAACACCTGATCCCGACCTATACCATATCGCCTCGCTGCCCGCCGTAGAACCCACATGTCGTAGAGAGAGAGAAAAGGGATATCACGAAACAGACCATTGCGCTGCTGCGAACCGAAGTACAATGCGGCGCTCAGCACGTAGGCCAGTTCAGAAGAGATTAACAAGAAGGAAGAGGGAAGGTCAAAAATGAGCCTTCACATCTAAGCCTTCTTTGGTGTTGCCTTCTTGGGCGTCGCCTTCTTCTTGGGTGCAGCCTTCTTTGTTGTCGCGGCCTTCTTGGTGGTAGCCTTTGCTGCAGCGGGAGCCTGGGTCTTGGTCACACGGCCGGACTTGGTCTTGCCGAGCACGCGTGATACCTCGGCCTCGACAGCTGGTGCTGGGGCAGCGCTCTTGCGTGGCTTGCTGGCGTTGGCCTTGGGCTTTGCGGCAGCAGCAGTCTTCTTTGTTGTGGTCTTGGTGGTGGTGGTGGCCTTCTTGGGCGCCGCCTTCTTAGTGGTTGTTGTCTTGGCCTTCTACATGACAGTCAGTATGAGCGTGGTGGGTTTGGATGACAAACGTACAGTGGTGGTCTTCTTGGGAGCAGCCTTCTTCTCGGTCTTCTTCTCGGTCTTGGCCTTGGTCTCAGTCTTCTTGGTGGTGGGAGCCGCAGCAGCAGGCTTAGCCTCCTTCTTTGCAAGCTTCACAGTTCCTGAGGCACCTAGTAGATCTGTTAGTCATGATCACGACGCCTGAGTGCTCGTCCCGAGACACGACAACAATGGCATGTTGCCACTGTCCGAGACAGTGTGGGAGAAAAGAGGTGACGTACCCTTGGGACGCGAGAAGTCACCCTTCTCCTCGCCAGACGCGATGGCGCGGTTGACGTGGCTCTTGAAGGCAGCATCGGTGACGTTGCCGAGACTGTTGTTGGCCTTGATGTACTTCTGGATGGCTTGACGGCTGTAGAGGCATGCTGGTCAGCGAGTGCGCTTGTTATGAGCTGAGACGCAAGCGTCACACGATGCGACGAGCACCATGAGCTTCGGATAGGGAGACTAACCTTGAACCATTGCGTTCCTTGAGCTGCAGCGCGCATAAAGCTCGTCAGTAATCATTCTCTGCAAATCATAGGGAGTGGACAGGCGTCGTTGTGGCGCACTCAGTGTTGGCGGGTAGGCGCGCAAGCACAGGTGCGGGGGTAGCGATGCGCCTGAGAACATAGACTCACCTTGATGATAGCATCCTTTACCATATCTGTCACAAAGGGTCAGTAAAGGTCTGCGATCATGATGCAGCACACGCGATCGCATTGCGACAGCGTGACGTGGAGGTAGACGTACCAATGTAGGAGCCATGAGCGGGAGCGGCGGCGGCGCTCTTCTTGGTGGTGGTAGCGGTGGTGGACTTCTTGGGAGGCATGGCTGAAGATAGTTGGTTCTGCTTGGATGTCGTTATAGACGCGTATCTGATGCTTCTAGCGAGAGGTTGAGGCGAGAAATCGGTCGTGGAGCGGATGTTGTAGAAGCTTTGGTAGTCGCAGATGTGCGCAACGCGATGCGGGGGCACTTGCCTTATATAGTCGCGCCCGACACACAACATGTCCGCCAGATCAACAGCAAGCGAGCAATCCTCCTTTCCTCTTTAGGAAGGATTAAGGTAGTCTATCTCCAATTTGTGATCTTGTCTGTCGAATGTCGCTCTCCGACTGGGCGAAACGTGCAAAGTCTACGTTGGTTTTGTCGGGGTGTCCCGAGTCTGCTGTTCGCTTCGCTATCCCGCATCTCGTCTTTCCTCGACTTGATCGCGTTCTGGCCCACCTGCACCACAACGACCAGATCGAGATTGAGACATGACTTGGGCTTCTCGCTTGAGTCTTTGTCTGATGCCGGATCAAGGCATGGCTTCAGGATACTCCACACAGATCCTTGGTGGCTCGAATTTGGTCACTTGTGATGATACCTCTGTCGACGCGTCACATCGTCTCTCGAGTCTCGAGCACGCCCAATATGCACGTGCTGCCACTGTCAACGTCCTTCTGTCAGATGAGTAGAACTCCTAGTTATGATTGAGTATTGATCTGGCTAGTCCATGTGTTATTTTCGCGTTCCGGGTCACGCGTGTGACTGATGTTATGATCCATCGCCCATCGTCTCCAAAACGTCCGTGGTGTTTCGACCACGCCGCAACGACTTCGGCACATCTTCTCTTCAGGCAACGTCCAACCTTTCTACGTTTCTGAAACCGGATCGCCGTCTTCATAAAGATCATCGCTATCTGGAGCCATTCTTTCCATTCCAATTGGACCTGCACTGCGCTGGCATCGCTGTCCCAGTGACGTGGATGCCTTCGACGGGTCAGCTGCTCGCTTGTCACGCGCGCCCCGAAAATCAGCCCTCCTTTCCAATTCAACGCGTTCTGCACGATATCCTTTCTCTTCATTCTTTCTATTGTCTTCCACATTAACGTCGATTTCTTGATTATACTGAGAGTGTTACGAAGAATGCATGAAACGAATGCCGCTTCATAACGCTACTAGTTTTACCTTTGCTGCTCCCCACCGTGGACGAACTGCGCACTTGCGCCTCTTCAGTGTCCATATGCCAGCAGCACAGCGCGAGGAGCTTGATCTCGAACGATTATGACGCTGTCAAGACGACGTACTTTGCGTGTTCGAATATCTAAAATTCCACCACTCATCAACGTACAGTCCCTAGCCTGCTGTGATCGAGGATGACGTCGGTCTCCTTGTTTTCCGGCAGTATCGAGCTGTACTGTGGAAGGTTATGGCTAGCCCTTCAGCCCAAGCTAGAACTTGCAATTACCTTGCTATGCATATGCTCAAGGCGGCTTGGCTTAACAGCTGTACACTGCTCTGCGCCCCGGAATAGTGAGCGAGGGATAAATGAAAGAGGCAATAGCGTTTGCTTCAATATCTGGTCCTTCTTCGTGGATGCAAGCCAAGAGATGGGAAGAGGGTTCACGGGGAAAACACCTTCCCTTCGCGGAAATCATTCCAACTTGCGTAGGTCCAACATTTCGACGTATATCTCCGCCAACTTCACCGGATGGCAGTCATAGTATCCTCGAGTCCTCACATGCGCGCTTTTGTCCTGTACCTTGCGCCCTAGACTTATGCCAGGCTCTTCACCAATCGACGACCAACCCCCATCATTTCTTATTATGTTTCCTTCTCCTCGCTTTACTCGTGTGTATCAACCACCGTTCAGTCTAGGTGTGAAGAACCGAGGCCGGAACATTCGAGATAAGTGGGATATCATGTGAAGGTTGCTAGGCTCTCGGTGCCTAGCTAAGTCCTCGTCATCGAGGTTCGGGATCGAGAGGTAAGTTTCGATCATTTCGCGTTCGCGAGTTAGGCTGTGTGTTATCTATTGTCGTGTTGTTGTTGAGATATTCGCACCTCCACCTACCCAACTTCAGTCTTTGCTCCTCGTGTAAATCTCGGAATTAATAACTTCTTGCTGTTTTCTCAAAGAGTTGTTCATTGTGCTACTCTGGGAGCGGCGGAATCGAACGAGATCCACATCCTTCCCTTCCTTTTGCGCGAGCTAGAGCCGACCAGATCAGTCCCCATCGCATGCGTCTTCCTCATTGAGACCCCGGTCCATTCATTGCTCTCTGGGTGGTCAACTAAGGATTCACCACCATTCAAGCCACTCTTCCCACCCCGGTATGAGAAGATGTTGACTCCTTGGTTCCTGGTACTGCATCGCAGCTGTTTTTATAGTGTATAGGTGGCAACGCATGGCGGGGATCCGATGCCAGGCAACAAACTCCTGAACCAAAATTTCAGGAATGCTAGCCGAGGCTGGGAAGGGTGAACTTGTGACTCAGAACTGCCTCTGGACCTCTCTGCAAGCGAAAGGGACTGCCATGGTTTTATTGTGCCGCCGTCGACTCTGCTGTTCCGATTCTGGTCACCACGAGCAAGGGCGCGAGGTTCGAGAGGCCAGCGAGAATGCGTTTTGAGAGGTAGTCAGTAGTGGAGTGTAAGGAAAGGACGAAAGCGAGCCTCGTGAGGAGAGCGAGGGTGGGAGCGAGGAGGAAAGCGGAGGCGAGGGACTTCATCGTGATGTAGAAGCTGGCTGCAGTGGACGACATGTCAACGGCTCCAATACCCCTATGCCTGGTCTATGGACACAAACGGCTTTAAAAGCTGCCGAAACCTCCATGCTACGTCTTTCTATATCTTCACAGTCTCTTATCCTCTATCCAAGTCTTAGCCAAGCGGGACTATTCCGATGTATCCTCGCAAGGAGTAGAGCTCGAATGTTGTGCGATTCTCTTTTAGTTGCTCGTTTTCCTTCCTCTCGACATCTCTCAACATCTTGATGCATGCCTTGCGTAAGACGCAACCTGAGTCAACAAGTTGCCAGGCGTTAAGGTGGTATCCGCAAGGCGATCCAGGCGCCAAACAGCAGGCCAACAGCATCGTGACTCTGTCTGAAGACACGGAAGCATATCGCGATGATGCAAGATGAAGGAGAATCACGTATTGGGCAACGTGTCTAAAAGATCCGCTGATGACCTTGGGACATGGTGGACGCGCTGGCGCTTCTTTAGGTCGGCTCGGTTTCGGTTCGCGCGAGTACAGAAGCGTTTGTGTAGTATATGCAGGAGATGGTCGGTGAATGGCGAGAGACAGCGTTCCATAGAATGCAAGTTGGCGTGGCCACCAAGAACTTGACCATCTCATCACTCACGAAGACGGGATTCTTCGCATTCGTAGTGCATTACTGACGGAGGCGAGGTGAAATGGCTTTCAAGATTCGCACAACAAAGAAAAATAAATAAGTCCAGAAGAGTTACATGGCCACGGTGCTCCCGAAAATTTACATCGGCAAAGTTGTTGAGCAATGATGAATGATATTTGGTTAAGGGTTTCGATTTAGCGCGATCGCACATTCATCCATCTGGTTCTTGCCCCTATTACCGTGGATGAACAGACGCGAGAATTAAATACTTGCCCTTTTCTTAAAAAGGTCCAATAGATCGTCGGTGAGTCGATGAGTCGCGTTTCAATGTGTCCACTTGCTTGGGCTTTAGCCAAGAATCGCTCATTGGTCGCCAGTCTAGAAAGGGCGATTCAGGCGGCGGACACTCTACCATTTTACTTCGTTGTGGAGTGCAATATAGACTAGAGTCAGACTGGAGAGTCTTCCCGGACTTCGTTGCGTTCGCAAGTATTGGTGCGAGCGCGTGATGTTCCTAAAGTGCTCGTCGGGAACTCCGTGCTTAACTCCTTCATTTTACCACGGTACACTCTATCAAACTGAGTTTCATTCTGTGGGACGAATGATAGGGGCCAAATAAACAATTCCTATGACACGACGCCAAAACTTATAAAGAGGGCTTGTGGTTTCAATCTTCATCATAACACTGCACACCATCTCAAACGGTGTGCACTTTCATGATTTGATTTTGCTCAAACTATTCAAGAGTCTTCGAATACTGCTGACGTTCACCATGAGCAACGAACGAACACGAGTGCCGCAGTCTCAAGAGCCGCAAGAGATCGCGCCACAGTACAAGGTATGGCTGGCTGCAATGAACAGATTCCCCAAGTACGTTAACCCGAAATTGCTTTCCACTGCCACGCTACTATTTGTAGATCAGACATTTATTGGTGCTCTCAAATAAGATAAAATGATGATCTGACCTGAGCCTTAGTCTCACTCCCAATACTCTCAAAATCGATGTCGATCAAGGGCTATTTCGACGCACGTTCTACATCAACGAAGCTCTTCTCGTCCCGCGTTCCCAGTACTTCGCCAAAATGTTGCAGGGAGCTTGGACAGAAGCACACACGAAAGAGGTGTCTATACCTCATCAGGACGCCCGGATCTTTGCCCTTTACGAGAAAGTCGTCATCTACGGCGCCGTGGCTGCCTTGGACACAAGGCCAGGCCGATGGGGTTTCAGAGACGAGGGCTACGCGCGCAGGAGTTGCAATGAGCCCAATCTGTGCCGCGCAGAGTATGAGAGAATGGTGAAGCTATATCTACTGGCACAGTACCTGCAAGATGACGAAGCTAGGGAGGCAGCTGCGAACGCAATTCAGTGCAAGGTGAAGCATGAGTGCGAAATCATGCGCATCAGCAAGCCATGTCTGCCCCCCGCTTCAGCCATTCGGGAAATGTGGGAATTAACTCCGAATCACTGTCTTGGTCGTCAAGCCATCTTGGGATGTTTCCTTTGGTACGGCAGTGCTTCTGAAGCGTTTGGTATCGAGGATGTACCATTAGAGTTCATTTACTCGATGTACAGCTGCATGCTGGCCCATCGCCTACCTCCGCTTTCTGATATAACACACGCTGGTACATTGCGCCTGAATGAGAATGAGACAGTGGAGGACGATAGCGATGGGGAACGGGAGGGAGAGAGGCCCAAATCACCAGGCTCCGATACCACAGATTCTTCTGGTGAAACCTATGCGACGGACGAGACGATGGGAACAGAATCGACGGAGATGCCGGAGCTTGATGGAGGCGGAACGATATCTGGTAGCCTAATCAAGCTAATGGGCCGGACGA
This sequence comes from Phaeosphaeriaceae sp. SRC1lsM3a, assembly GCA_001644525.1. Classification (NCBI taxonomy): domain Eukaryota; kingdom Fungi; phylum Ascomycota; class Dothideomycetes; order Pleosporales; family Phaeosphaeriaceae; species Phaeosphaeriaceae sp. SRC1lsM3a. The sequence goes on along the minus strand of KV441713.1, from coordinate 626,361 downwards.
GGGTGGAAGCACCCATGGTGTGATCTATGGGCAGATAGTTTTCTGTTGTTTGAATACAAAGCACATGTATTATGCATTTGTGACAGTGCGCTCCAAAACGCAAAAAGAACGCCCAAAAAAATCCTCTTCACCGTGAACGCCTTAAGCAGGGGTAGAACTTTCGTTAAGCCCATGTGCCATAGTGATGGGTAGAGGGCGAACGCTATACACGACCGAAAGCCACTTTTATTTCTCATCCTCCTCCTCCTCCTCCACAGCACCCCCAGGGCTCAAAGTGCCATCAAGATTTTGACGAGCCGCAAGCGCCCAAGAGAGGCAGGTCTTAGTTCGTTCCGCATGTCGGTGACTGGAAGTGTGGTTCGTGTGGCTTCTGGAATTTCCGCACCACTTGGAAAAGCCAGGGCAGAAACTGCCATGTCGATTTCGAACGGTCAAAGAGTGTCAAACATAAACATGTGATTCAAGAGGAAGGTCCTGGGGTTACGGAAAAGCCATCCAGCGCCAGAGAGAGATTTGACTGGCAATGCAAGTGCCGTCGTTGGAACAAGCCTCGCTACTACCGGTGTAGCAAATGCAGCGGACGCCGATACACAGTCTAGATAGGCATAGACAAGGATGAAAGCCTGCCCTTCGTTGACCTTACACCATCATACGATAAATCAAAGGATTACTGGACCGGCGGGAGTTCCGGCCCCAGCACGTCTGTACAACACCGCTACGAAAACGCCAAATACCTGGGTGTAGCGGGAAGGAAACACCATAAATGGTAGCACACAGCTGCATTGCTCACGCTCACGCCTATGTCTCTACGCCTACGCTTCTCCGGTTCCAATTCCACTGCCAAACACCTTATCGATCCTCGTCACCCGCTCCCACACCACCTCGCCGCTCTTGTTCTTGAAATACAATATTCGATGCTGCGGAATGAACTCGTCATCCGTCTGCTCCGTCTTCCACTTCTCCAACCCCGTCTCTCTGGCTCCCAGGAATCGATCTTCATACCCAATGATATAGTCCGAAGGATCCAAGTTCGGATCCCACCGCAAGCGATGCAGCACGTCCGACGCAGGGCGAAGTTTCGATGACGATAGAGGCGCCGCAGTGGGCTTTGGCCGCTGCGGAATCGTGCGCTTGATTGGCTCCGCAAGCTCGTCCGAGAGATCGTCAACTTCTTCTTCATCGTCCGAGTCGGGCTCCAACTCTGCAACATAATCACCCCACTCGCGATCGTCAAGGCGCAAACCCTTCACATCACCAGTCTTTGCCAGAACGACGTCGATCCAGCATGTGTTCGAGTCATAGTTCCGTTCGTCGGTCTTGAGCTGTGTGAGGAAGCGGTCCATGATCTTTTGCAGCGACTGCCTAGCGTTCAGCTTCTCCTCTTGCGTCTTTGACGCCGAAGCTTCTGCTGTTCGGGACAGGCCGATGAGATAGCAACCGTGGTAATCACTGCCGTCATTGGCGTTGCTGTCGGTAAAGCGCGCCGGCCAAATTCGTACCTCAGCATCGGCCAGCGTCTTATGGATGTCCACAACAATCGACAAACACCTCGACTCGATCCAGCCCACCAGACTCTTCCCTTTAGCCAACGTCCGTCCCCAGAACTGGATATCGATCTTGACGTAGCTGCTATGAGCAGTCAAGAATTCGCTGGCTCCATGGTCCATCGTCGTCGCAGAAGAATCCAACCCACCAAAGAACTTCTCCCAAGATATACTAGTATTCGAGAGCGCCTCATCGGCGGCCTTCATTTCGTTGATTAAGCTGTTCAGTCCTGGTAGCGTGGATGTGTGCGCAATATTCGAGTTCGGCGCATGGAAGCCGAGGATCACCATTGGCTCACGTGCACTGCGATGATATCGCGGCTTCTGTTTGTGGAAGAATGCATCGTACATCATGTCGCCTGTCCAATCGAACCGAGCAAAATGATGGAAGAAGGTCGTCACCAGATCGGCAGCTGTCACAGAACCGAAATCGTGCGCAACGCATTTGGCAACCCACGAGAGCATCAGTGTGATGTGCACACCGCCGAGATATCCGAATTTGGCTGAGTAGAGACCTCGCTTCATAGCCCAAAGCTTGATGCAGCGATATGCAAGACGGAACACGGGGAGCGATGGGAGCGTGCGCTGAATGTAGAGCAGGTCACGATACGGCTTGAGTTTGCGAAGCGAGAGGATGGAAAGGTTGAAGATCGGATCGGAGGCTGGAAGTTTCTTGAATTCGGACCATCTGAAAAACAATCAGTACACGTCACCAAAGAAGATTAACAACTACTCACCTTTCCACAACTCTGGCAGCGGGACAATATTGCAGATCCATGGCCACCCCATTTATCGAAAGCTCGAGCATCGTACCAGTGCTTGCGTCCACCTTCCTCAACAAGCGCACACCTTGATCGTGTGCTTTGATCAGCCGTTGACGAGCGAGCTTGAAAAAGGTCTTAGAGCTGATGGTGCCGATGCAAAGGCAGTCGATATCAGAATCTGCGGTCCAGACGCCAAGAGCGTATGAACCCACTGGAACAATCACCATCGGGACATCAGATGTCCCAGCTTCATCTGCAGAAGTACCCAGGATCACTTTCTCAAGAGTTGACAGGGCAAGTCTTCGTTGTTCGATCGCCTCCGGTTTTGGGAGCATACCACCAGCTTCAAGAACATGGTCCAACTCGGGATGACTTCTCAACGCCTCCGCAGCACGCTTTCGCTCTACAGTCGTCCGCGACATACTCTGAGCCGAATCTGTATGGTCTGCCGTAGGCATCTCCAAGATCTCAAGGCTTGCTCGAACCCCAGAGTGATCACTTGCCACCACTTGCGCACCATCAACATCTTCAGGCAGACCGAAGTTGTTGCAACGTACGACTCTGAGCACATCCTGCGCACGAACTAGGATACGATCATATCTTTGTGGTCGGCCACTGGACGTTCCGGATGATTCTGCTGCCAGTATATTATTCCGCGGATCGAAAGTCGCGCCCTCTTCGCCATCAAATAGCTCTTCATATGTATTCGGAACCACTTCATCCGCAGCTTCGACGTGCGCAACTGTCCAAGCATCGACTAGACCAGCGTCAGAGAATCCGGTCTCGATTGATGAAAGAGCTGTAACAGTCTCCTGAGTTATAGAGTTGTCCTTCAACGCAGTACCGATCGTGTATGATGATGTGGCAAGGTTAAAGTCTCCTGCTATCATCCAAGCATCCTCCTCATGCTCTTGTGCGAGATAGCTCATTAGAGTCTGGAGTTGTGCTTTCTTCGCTGCAACCGAACCATCTGTCAGACCCGCAGTCAGATGCACGCCGGCGACTATCAAGTTATGATCCCCTGGGAGGAGTCCTTTTCCAAATTCAGCTATTAACGCGCCTTTGTGCTTCCGATGGAAGGGCACATGCTTCCAAGTGAAGCACCACCGGCTCAGGATAACGATATTCCGCATGCTTGGGAGAGGTCCAATATCGGCTTGGTGAGGTGGTCCATGAGATGTGTATGGGTATCGATGACGTATCTCGAGATCACTGAGGAGGTGTGTGAGGAAGTCGTCAGACACTTCTTGCAGGACCAGAATGTCGGCTGTGGCTGCATCGGCAAGGATTGTCTGTACAAGGAAACCATCGCGATCTCGAGTGGGTGGATATTCGGAGTCAATTAGAACATTGTAGCTTGATACAAATATACCTTTTGCAGTTCCAGTGGCTTGCTCCGATCCTTTACATATCGTCCATTTGTCGTCTTGTGGGTGATAATTGTATGTCGGGCCGGATTGTAGGTCGCGATTATGGGACGGCATGATCATCTCATCAGACTCGACGTCATTATTCATCTCGCGACTAGGACGGAGAGTATTCGATTGAAGTTTTGAGACCCAGTGCTCGGGCGTTGTCGGCCTCCAGACATCCTCGGATTGCGCTAGATCGATGATGCCCCAAAGCTTCATCTGACTGGTACCAGCTAATTCAATTGTTCGGTCTCGAACCAATATAGCGAGCGCTCCAATTTGGCACTCTAGCTTGGGCAGAAGTTGTGCTTTGCCCAACAGGAATTGCTGAGAGAATAGTGTGTTGTCGTCCGTTTGGCCAATGGTCAGGTGCATATTGCTCGGTGCAGGTTTTTGGCCAAGCGCTTGCAGGGCCCTCGATCGTAGTAATGTTATACATGATTCATTCTTTCCTTCATTCTCTTGTAGAAAAACAGTGCTGTTGTTGCGATGCTTGAACATGCCTGTCTCTGACAGTGTGACCTTTTGCGATGAGCCAGATTCGAGTGAGAAGAAGTCTTTGATCTGCTGATGCGCTCGTGGCAGATTCTCGGGTGAGACAAATGGGTATATGAGGTTGATATGCGCAGGCCATTTGCCGTAAGCTTTGTCATAAAGTTCGCGGAGTCGGTCGATGTCCCCGCATTGTGATGGAGGTAGGATAACACAGAGTGCAGTCTCTTGTGAACTTATCGGAATCTTGTCCGGCACTACGATTTGCTTGATTGACGCCATATGTGTCTTCCCTTGATATGCGTTCCTAGAAAGATTGAAATGATGAAAAGGAAGGGGTATCTCAAACAAGCAAATAAGTAAGACAATTCGCGGGTGACGTTGTTTGATGCTCGATTGTGAGGGTGCGCATATCATTACTTATAAGATGCATTCTCAAAAGCTCTCACGATACAAATCTGAGGATGAAACCCATTCTAAGCCTAGACCGGAGTTGTGGGATGACTCCTGGGAGAACAGTTGCCCTGCCTCCTGCCTATTGATGTGCTCAAAATGAGTCATTTTACGCTAACGCGATTGAGATACTGCGCCACACCAGGCATATCGTCTACAGGGTACATCTCACAACTCCTCGAGCGGTGAAACAGGCGCAGAATCATTAAGTGGACCTTTTGTGATGACTGTGATGGTAGAAAGAGGGGGCGTCGGCAAGATTGATGGCAGGCATTGGCACGTGCAGATCGAGTTGAGGGGTTCAAGCCAGCGCGTCGCGTCATTATCGATTCCTCGATCCATGCTTCCTGCATTCAACGAACAAGCATGACTGGCCTTCTTGACCTGCCGAGCGAATTGTTGTTTGAGATTATTCGTCTCGCGGCCTCTGCACCCTACCCTGCCGATGCCATACAGAAGCGGTACAGGCCTGCACGGCTGCAAAGTCGAGCTGTCGTCTGCTTTCCCTCTACCGATCCTTCGTGGCCTAGCCATACGTGCAACCTGCTTTTAACATGCCGAAAACTGCATCACGAAACAAGCGTCTATCTTTCGAAAGCGCCCAAAACCTTTCAACTGGACATCGCAATCGTCAACAATCACTGGATCTGGTACGAAGGCCGTGGTACAAAGTGCCAAATGTCTTTCTAAGGTGGCTGTATTTAAGACACCACACGGATGGCATTTGACGCGTACCCTCTCCTTTTCCATGACATTATACTGACGACTTGCAGTACGTGATCTTTGCTAATTGATTTATCGACATAAACGGTATGAGCATACACTGACTTTGTACTGCGACCTCTAGGGCCGACATGGCGGCACATACCTTGTCCTGTAAATTATGTGCTTGAAAGCCTGGAGATCAACCTGATCCATTGCTGTAGCGAAGACGAGCGCGCATCTTTCGACGCAGGCTCTACAAGCTGGCCTACCATACTTGAGTTCTTGAAAGTCATTGGACACTTCCTACGTTGTGGTACCTCAAGTGCAGCATTCGAAGGTGCTGGCTTGCCCAAACGCCGAGCAAATTTTCGCGTCAGGAAAATTGTCATCAACGTCGACACTGCTAGTATTCGCACCGGTAATGATGTGATCAGTCGCGAGGATGTTCCTTTGCGGCAAGTCCAGGGCCTTGCACACCTGGATTTTGATCCTCTGTATTCAGTCGAAACCGCCATCTGCCTGGAAAACCTCGATCGACTATCAGCTTTTATCAACATGGCGATGCCTCGCTTCCACAGCTCTGGAATGGAAGATGGTCTAACGATTCGCGAGCGTGTCGACAGAATCATTTTCAGTGCCGATGGTTGTGAGAGGAGCGAGGTCAACATAGCAAAATACGTCCATGAACAAGAAGCAAGTAGGATTGAAGCATACAGGAGAAGGGAGTCCATATGACATTCGGCTGGACACATGATACTTGCCATCCAGGAGGCTGAGAACTTGGCGCAGGAAGAAGCGTACGCGAATGTTGCCGTATCAGCAGTGGCGCTTAGGCAGCCAAATCACCCCGCACCACGGAATCTGCTCTGCCTGCGCAATCGCGTTCACGGCAATTACTATCTCTTTGTTCGAATCTTTCAATCATGCCAGGGCTTCTTGATCTGCCTAACGAAATTATTTATGAAATCGTCCATATTGTGCTGCTCCAGGCGCGAATAGAGGTTCCACGAGATCTGACCCGATCCCGCGTGCACGATTGGCAGGACGGGGGATACATTGCGTATATCCAAGATGACGCCGTCTATCGACCAAATTACGCCTGCACTATAGCTCTGCTGCTCACGTGCCGTAGAATCAGCGGGCAGACGATGCGCTACCTGCAGACAGCGCCCTGCGTCTATAGGGTCGACCTTGCAATCGTCAACGCATTATGGTTTCTACCAACCTGGACCAGCATTCCTCGCAAACTTGGCGCTGTACCAGGAATGGTAGACAAGTTGGAGATCTCTCTCACACCTTGTCGCACAGCAGAAGAAGGTCTCGTAGAAGGAGACTTTCCGATCGGCACGTGTTCGACCGTACCACTGAATACCCCATGGTCCGATTATCGAGAGCGGTCTGGTCCGTGGGAGTACACAATGTGGAGTCTGATCACGCGATTTCTCGCTGTTGGTGCCAGTGGAAGAAATAAGGACCCAGCTGTTTTCAAGAGCTGGAGCAGCATTTGTTTGCATCCACAGACGTTCCCGTTGAATCTGCGTGTACGAGTGGTTGTTATAGATATCAGTACTCTCGGGCTGTCATCGACACCGATACCGCATGATATCATACCTGCCCGTCAAGTACACCACGTGAAGTACTCTGAGCATGATGCTCTGTACCATGTCAGTGCAAAAAGTTGCACGGCTATCATCAAGTGGCTGGCCCTTGAACTAGCAAGAGTGCTTACGCAGGCACGCGCCTGTGCCTTCAAACCAATCTTTGAACGGGTTGGGAAATTTCAGTTCTGCGTGGATGGGAAAATACTCGAAGAGCTCGACGTTGCTGACTACATGTATCTCGAGCACATTTGGGATGGGCCTGGCGAATTAGAGGAGCGAAAAGAGCTGGTGCGTATTAGGAGAGAGTTAGGGTTATGAGTCCTTCCTGGTCCGTTATCAACAGCACTTACAGCAGACGGCCAATTTCATACGAATAGGGACAGCATTTGAATCATAAGTCACAGACTAAAAGCAGGAGAACACATACATGCGGGGAAGCAGATGAATCATACGCGTGACTGAAGATGAGAGAGCTTCTGGGCCGAGATAAGAGGAGGGAAGAGGCTCGCAGAGTGCAGAAGAAGGAAGACACTGAGTATAGTCCTTGGTTCTCTGGCATCTTGCTCTCTTTGAGCACCTTACACACGAAGCAAGAATGCCTCACGAGCGGAATCAGTTTTTGGACAGAACAAACTCGACATACCTAGAGCAAGCTGCGGACGCAGACGAGTGACGTCATGCATCATGAGTACATCCTGATCAGCCTAAATGGAGTATGTGAAGAGGAAGAGTATAAGCACAAAATACAGCAGATACCAAAGAACATCGTATCGATCGCAATTCCCCCATCCACCGCCAACCTCCAACATGCCCCACCCCACCCCCTTCAACGTCCTCGTCTTCAGTAAAACCTCCGGCTACCGGCACTCCTCCATCCCCACCGGCATCCGCGCCATTTCCTCCCTCGCATCCAAAACAGATGCCTTCACAGTTACCGCAACCGAAGACTCCTCCCTCTTCAGTTCCTCCAAGCTCTCCACCTACTCCGTCATCGTCCTCCTCCAATGCATCGGCGACATCTTCTCTTCCTCCGAGCTCTCCGCGCTGAAGTCCTTCGTCCACTCCGGCGGCGGCATCGTAGCCATCCACGGCGCCGCCGCCGGCATGCCCAACGACTCCTGGTACGGTAATCTCATCGGCGCGCACTTCGACATGCACCCTGATCCTGAGCCCGGCACTCTACTCCCTGAAACGGAGAATGAGAACCATTTCATCGCCAGCTGCTGCGGGGGTAGAGAAGGCTGGACTGATGAGTGGTATAACTTCCACACGCACCCAAGGGAGAATGGCAACTTAGCTATTTTGTTGAAGGGGGATCCGAGCTCATTTCAAGGCGGCAAGATGGGAGACGATCATCCGCTCGTGTGGTGTCAGGAGTTTGAGGGCGGGAGGAGCTTTTTCACGGCGTTGGGGCATTTCGATGAGGCGTATGAGGATGAGTGGTTTTTGGGAATGGTGGAGAGGGGGATTTTTTGGGGGGCGGGGAGGGAGGGGATGTATCATGGAAAGATGTGATGAGGGTACGATTTGTTATTATGAGATGGTGTTGTGGCGTTTTGAAGTTTGGTGATCGAATTATTGTCACTGTGCAGGTACGAGGCGGTGGACAAGAGCAGATATAGACTTCGGGCTTGAGATATGAAATTACATGCTAATTCGCTACCAGCTATGCCCAACAAGAGTGCTTCACCTCTTCCAAATGATCAAAGAATCAGGGAAAAGCGCTTCTAAACCTTCCACAACGCCAAGATATGCAAGTTACTTCCACTGCTCCTCATCGTCTTCAATACGTCAACATCTTCTGCCCACCCTTGACATCCACACCGTCCCTCGCAAAACTGCACCATCGATCCTTAATGCTCACAACTTCATACGTTCCCTCTTCTTGCACCGGGATAGTCAACCGGTGACCATCACTCCTCTCAGTCTTGACTTCAAGGACCTTGCTCTTCCTTCCACGCACCGCATTTGTGCTCCTCGTGTACGTGAACTCGAACGGAGGGGTGCCCCAAAACTCGAACTCGAGATCGGTGCCGCCGCCCTCGTGGATATCGATCTCGCTGACTTGGCCGCCAGAGAGCCTGACAGAAGGGATGGGGTGGATCTGCTTCTCGAGATTGAGGGTGGCGAGGCACTCTGATGCCGAGTCACGAAGGCCAGTGATGGTGAATGTTCCAGGAAGCTCGGCGAGACGACGGAAGTTTGTGCCAGGGTTGGAGGCCTTGCGCTGCTTGCCTTCGAACGTGTAGTAGACGGTGAATGGTTGCTGCCCACTGAGCGCGTAAGACAGACGCTCGCCAACGCAGAAGTCGGTTCGGTCTTCGAGGGCAGTTGCGGTGGGAGCATCGAACACGCTGATTTGCACACGGTCCTTGCTGTTAGGTTGAGGCTTGAGTGTACAGCCGCGCGAGTCGCGGACTTTGCGGATGAAGATGGATGATTGGCCGAGATTGAGCTTGCTGCGCTCGATATTCAAGTTGTATTTGTTGTCAGGGATGTTCTTGTGCACGCTAAGCTCAGGCTTGGGCGTTCCTTGATGCTTAATTTCGACCTCAAGATGGAATGGCGGGATCCCTTCAAGAGTGATGGGTATGACTTCCTCTCCCTCTGCTTCTCGTGAGCAGTAGCTGTAAGTCTTGCCAGGTTTATCGAAACGAGCACTTGGGCGTGGGTGAACTGTTTGTTGGACCGTGATTGGCGTAAAGTGCTTCTTGGAATGATCGTATTTGGCATCACTCAAATGGTAAAACGTGTACTCGTGTAGACCAGCCTCTGCCGTGTCCGCTCGGATCGAAGTAATGCCGGTGGTAACATGAAGTTTCTTCTCCTGGAGGTTGGCATTCTTGCCCTTCTTATCTTTGCGCTCCTCTCTATAAGTGATGTCGAATGGAGCATTGCCTACAGACTCATTAGCGGAATAGAAACCTGGGCACAAAACATGAACGTACCACTCAGGGAGATATCGAAAGAATCCTCCTCGCCTGCGCAGACCGGATCTCTAACGTACTTGCTGCCCTCAAGAACAACGGCGGGAGATTCGGGAATACTGAGTGTTGGTCGTGCAACCCATGCGACATCAAACTGGCTGGCCTTTTCATCGATAAGACCTGGGCAGAAATTATCGTTGACTGACAAAAGCTGGTATGTACCGTCCATCTTGACGTCCAAGAAGGCATTCGCGGATTGGAAATGCTCTTTCTTCTTTTCTTTGGTCCCCAAATTTTCGTACGAGAGTGTCCAGGGTCCATTGCCGGTGAATCGGAGCGGTAGCCCAACAGTCCTACCCTCCAAGGCTTTGATCGTCTGCCTGCCTTCAATGTGGCCGAAGTATGCTTTGGGACGCTCGTGTCGCACGTTGACCTTTGCTTCCTCTTGTAGATATTCCTTACAGCCCATCTTATCACTAACACTCGTGAGAGTTACGACATATTCACCTCCGCTCTTCAGACTGTCCGTGGAGATGGTGTAATGCTCGTCACTAGTCTCGACTGTGTGCTTGGCACGTTTGCCATTGTGAACGATCTCATACTCAAGAGTCCACGGCGCATCACCGGAGAAGCGGACGTCGAATTCGGTCTTATCGTCGATGCAAGCCGATTTCGCCCGCTTGCCCTCGACGAAACGCGCATGGGCCGACGGCCTAACGTTCTGCTGTAGTTCAATGTTCTTCAAGGGCAGGTCCTTATATACTGCATCGCTGATGCTGTCAAAGGTATATTTGTAGTGACCAGCGTCTTTGGGTGCGAAATCCATGGTATACCGGAGGGATGATATCGGAATTTTCTTCGCCGGCAATCTTTTGCGACCATTGAAATGTTCGCTGTAGTAGACAGTGAACGGCGGGCTCCCAACGAGGTTAAGACTGACTTGCAGGCCGATGGGGTTTCCGGCGCACTTGTCGACGATATCGTCACTCGTCAAGCTCAGTGCTGGTTCCGGAGGATTCTGGAGCAAGCAAGAAGTGGGTTCGAGGACTTCGCCCTCGCAGAAGTCAGTGGAGACCGACTTGAGCGTGTATAGGCCAGGAGCTTGAATAAGTGGCTGCTCCTTCGTGTTGCGCATGACTTCTTTCTTGAGGACGGCATCGTTGCTGTGGTAGCCATCTGTGACGATGTCTTTCTCCGGGGTGAAGAGGTAGGTGATGGTATGCTGACCCTCGATTGCCCTTTTCGAAGTTGAGCTGTAAGTGACCGGAAGTCGCTCAACATTATTTTTGGCGACCTTGATCGGGGTCTGAGGGCTACAGCCCCTCAGATGGATGGTGGGACGTTCGTGGACCTTGAAGGCTTCGCGCAGACCAGTGGCCTTGTGTTTCGGCCTTTCGTCGTCGTCCACAGCAGCATAGTTGACGACATTGCCGAGACCATCATGTACTTCGAAGACCTCATACTCCCACAGGCCACTTACCGTCACGGTCTCATTCAATGGGACCGTGACTGTTTGCGACTGTGCCCAAGTGACGTCCTCTCGCCCGCTTTTGATCAAAGCTTGCGACGAGTGTCTTGATAGTGGGGAAATAGCATCATCAGGTTGCAGATTCTGGAAACCGAGGTTGCCTCTCTTCTCTCCGTTGACAAATACGCTGTACTTGATGCTCAGTGGTGGAGTACCATGGACCTCCAGCGCCATATTGGACAGATCGTTGCGACACCTAGAATCGCTCGTGGCCTTCACGCGGGCCTGCGGACATTTGGCGACCACAAGGCTTGAGGCGCGCGGGCGCACCTGAAGTTTCGATTGATCAAGAACCTTTTTCAAAAGATACACGCCTGGCTTCTTCACTGTATATCGCAGGGTCAACGGCTCGTCCGGATCCAGCGTCCTGGCTGACTTCTTGGCTGCCTTTCTTGCCTTGTCTAGCATCTTGCCGAGCTCCTTCTTCCTTATGGTAATCGTGTCGTTGTGGTTTGTCTCAGCGTCGATGCGTAGCAGCTCTATCTCGATTGGCTCGGTTTGGTTGATAAGGATGGGGATATCGAGCTGAGAGATGGTCGAGCTCAAGCAGAAGGGCTGCTTGTCGGGGTTCAGTATGGCAGATCCTTCTGGCAGAATGTTGATGATCTGCTTGCCGAGGATTAGGGAAGCGTTGTGCAGGATAGCGCCGGGCTTGACGCTGCGCTCGCTGATGGCCAGCTCGCTATCCCACAAGAAGCCCACCAAGCCCATGAACCACGCTTGTACCGGGATTCCAATCTTAAACATGAGCATGACATCGAGAACGGCATGTGCCACGAACAGCAGGAAGGCGGCGCCGTTACTCCATTCCAGCCAGGGAATCTCGAGTAACGGGATGCCAAACATGAAGAGCATGTCGATAAAACACCATTTGAGACACAGGACCAATGACTGGTCTTCCTCCACTATCAACGTGTAAAAGTCGTAAGATCGCCACGCCCATAGGGCAACGTAGAAAGCGAAGACATAGAATCGCTGTTGCGCCGGGTCGAGGATGTCGGAGGGTATCAAGGGGCCGGAGCCAGATTGCGCGGGGGCTTTGGGTACGTCTGATACAGATGTCCGTACATTAGGCCTTGGTGTTGAGGAGTCTGGACTGCGCACGCCTGGCGACCTGTTCGTAGTCTGCGGTGTTGAAGGGAAGCCACCCACGCCTCGTCGCGCGGGAGTGCCGTTCATTGTAGCGCGCCCTGGTGAGCTTTTCGCGAGTCGTTCAGGTCATGAGTGAGCGAAGGATATCGTGATCTCTGATCGTGGTTCGGAGCGTGGGAAAGGGTGGTGGCAGCGGGCTTTGTTGGACGTGATTCGAGCTCTCAAACAAAACATTTACGCTGGCCTACGCGACGGGGCGACACGAGATCATAGGGCTGACGCTGCAGCCAATCACGGAAGTGATGTGGGTCGGGGTCTTAATCACCACCACCAACATCGAAGCGTGTTCAATGTCCTGTTTTCACTTTCATCTTCACCGCCCCACACAATTGAGCGCCTACATTCGCAGCTATTGTTCGGCTTACGCACAATAGCCTGCATAGGGCAGCTTTCACTGTCAAGATGCCTTTGCCCTATCTCCGTGTCCAGCCTCTGATTGTTCACATTCACACCTGAGCACAGTCGCAACATCCTAGAAACCCTCGTACATTCCCTCAGATAATTACTCTATTTGCGGGTTTTATCCGACTCAATTACAATCAATGATGAAGAGCGACACGAATGCTGCCGGGCTGACAAGCCAACAAGATGCGCTCGAGCCAGCAAGCCCCCGAATCAGCGCATTGTCTGCTCCTAATGAAGAGCAAACACCAACAAAGGATTCCTTCCATACTTCCAAGGTAGACACAAACCCTCAGCCTCAACCTCCATCAGCCAGAAAGCGAGACCTCCCAAACCCATATAGTGAAGAAGAGCCCATGGCCAAAAAAATCAAAGAGGTCTCGTCCGCTGAGAACGGGAGCCAGACGGCAATCGTCTCAGATGAGACGACAGGCACGACGATCAGCAAGGAGAACTGGCAAGGTTTCTGCGAGATCGAGTCTGAACCCGCCTACTTTTCCGCTATACTGCGTGACATCGGTGTCGAGGACGTCACTGTGCGCGAAGTCTTCGCCTTGACGCCTGACCTGCTGGACATACTGCCCCAGCCCATATACGGTCTCATATTGCTCTTCCGCTACCGTGAGTTTGGCAAAGAGGACCAAGCTACCAATTGCCCTCGCGGAGTGTGGTTCGCAAATCAACTCCCAGGTCAAAACAGCTGCGGCACCCTCGCTATGACCAACATCCTCATGAACACTCCCGAAGTCAAGGTTGGCGAGCACTTGGCCCAATTCAAAGACTTCACCCGTGACTTGACACCATTTCAGCGTGGCGAAGCATTTGCCAGTTTCGACTATGTCAAGAAGATTCACAACTCCTTTGCCAAAAAGATGGACATTCTCGAGAACGACAAGCATCTTTCTTACAAGGTCAAGCGCGCAAAACTTCTAAAAGACCGTAAACAGCCTGCTAAACCCAAGACTGTCACCGCGACCACCACATCCACGTCCAGGAGCCGCGCGCGCCGCCACTCCCCAGATTCAGCTGCCAGCGACGACAGCGCCGAGTCTTTTGAGGAGAACGGGCACCACTTCATCGCCTTTGTTCCTGTTGGCAACTCTGTCTACAAACTCGATGGCATGGACGCCCAGCCCATCGATATCGGCACCTTCGATGCCGCAGCAGGCGAGACCTGGCTATCCGTTGCGTCCGAGACCATCAATACGCTCATGGCCGCTGGCGATGATGACTATGGCGTTATCGCACTAGCACAGTCTCCGCTATCTGCGAACCGCAAGAAAGCAGCACTTGGCATCAACACCGCGTCGCACATTGACGCGCGTCTCGACACTTTGTCGCCCTCGTGGCGCTCTGATATTGATGACTCAGATCTCCCATCTCCGCGCCTTCTCGGTGTCGAGGAAATACTCATTATGTATCCTGTTCCTCCTACCCTAGCAGCTGAGATCAATGCAGAGACGTCAGAGGAGTTGCTCAGCCGGCGCTTCATGCTGATGCTGGAGCTAAAAGACTTGCAGGAGAAAATTATGGAAGACATGAATACGGAGGCTGAGGAGGAAGAGAAGGCTAGCATGCGTAGATTCGACAGCGGACCAGCGATTAAGGTGTGGTTGGAGATGTTGGCTGCGAATGGATACCTAGAGGAGAATCTGAAGAGGTTCATGGGGAAGAGCAAGTAGATAGGGAGAATGAGTCGCCGGGATATGAATGAGTGTGGAACGATCGCCGGCTGGGGAAACGATGAAGCATAGGGTCGGAGATGTGGGTGCATCTAGCGTATCAGGGAATACCTGTCGAGTATATGAATCAAGCCAATGATCGAATTTGCATCGAAGAACAAATCGTGCTGCATGAAGAAGAATTCAAGACTGTCGTTGTCCATCACAGTTATCTCGATGCATTCCGGTTTCCTCAACCACTCCTATTCAGCATACACATTGGCGTCAAGACTTTCCCACCGACTAATTCTGTCCAACTCTATGTTTCGCGGCTATGCATTATCTAGAGTCTTACCCAGCTCACACATGTCACACAGCCTGTATACATTACGTCGTCGCTGAGCTTGGGTATCTCCTTCTTCACTCCAACCATAGCTGGCTTATTCGTCAATTGTCACGCTGCGAAGCCTAATCTTTCCCTTCCAAGGCCCCAGTTTCCAGGAGCGATTTGACAAAGGGTGATCGAGGCAGAAGGCACAAACGCTATTTCGACTCTGGGGAAAATCAATAGCCTGTCATCTGAACACAAGCCATCCTTTCAATACCTCTATATCTCCAATCCATGACTCCATCTCCAATGTGTACGTAGATCTACACCAAATGCACCATATCTAATGCCAACATGTATTCGTGTCCATGCCCATTTCCCAATGCACTTCATAACGTCGTGAGCTCATCAAATCGTCGTAACCTCCCCATCCATCAACTGCATACATGTCCTCCTCTACGGCCTTTTCATCTTCCTCAATACCTACCGCTTGCCTTTCTTCTTCCCCTTAGCTGGCACGCTCTTCAACGCCGCGTGCTTGGGATGATCCTGTAAATGTTGATGTAACCTCGTTTTCGACGGAAAGCCGGCATCACAGCCTATACACTTATGTGCCGTATCTGGATCCGTGCCGGTGGATGTCTCGGCTGCTTTGGCTGCTTTCTTTGCCCGCTTTTGGGCTGCTTTGCCTAATTTAGGAATCGCTGGGGTGGAAGAGTCAGGATCGTCGAGGAGCGTGGAGTCAGGGGCTTGGGTTTCGCTGGGTGCACTGGAGGCGAGGCGGGCTTCAACGTCGGCACGGGAGGCGTATTCGTCGTCTTCGTCTTCGCCTTCGTCTTCATCTTCGGAGGCGTCTTCTTCAATTGAGGCCTTCGTCTTGCTCTGCGTCTCAGGCTTGAGGGGAACGTGATCTTCGTCTTGGCTTTGGTCCGTGACGTCCTCCACTCCAAGCTCTCCAGTCCTCTCTGCAAGGTTGTCGACTGATTCGTCGAGCCCATTTGTGTCTGATGTACTCATATCGACGCCCAGGTCGTCGTCAGCAGGAACAATGACATCGCTGTCGATGGCATCTTGATCGAGATTGAGGTGTGCGTTGTCCTTCTGCATCTTCCTCTTGAGTGCCTGAATCGCCTTTTGATGCTTCTTGCTCCTCTCATGTGCGTCGTACTGTCTTTCGCTCTTGAACGTCTTGTTGCAGGCCACACATTCGTAGTGCTCTTCTTCAATCTCCTCCTCAGACTCCTCTTCCGCTTCGTCATCAGGCTGCACCGTCGCCCAACTAGGCAATTCCTGTGCCTCTTGCTCCAGCTTTGCCATCTGTGCAGCTCGTGCCCGCGCTGCTTGTGCCTTCCTCGCGTCTCGCTGCGCCTTTGCCTTCTCGTCTGCTGTTTGTGTGTTGGGCGTGTATCGAGGGTCGCGCTTGCGTACAAATGCTACCAAGGCCCTGACAGCATCGTTGAACTCGCGGCGCCCATCGTCGCGGAACTTTTGGTTTTCCTTTTCCATCAGTCGGCGTGTGCGGCGGTCGGGCGCATCCGACAGGCGGTACCTGTCCATCCAGGCGAAGCTCTTGGCCGTAGCAAAGCCGTTCCAGACTGTATAGAACTCGCGAACAACGTCATCATGGGTATCGTCCTTGTGTCCGAATGTGGGGTAGTTGGGAATGTCGACGTTGTCGTAGTCGGCGGCGTACTCCTCCTCCTTGGTAAGCTGCTCAAATGTCTCCCGGACGAAGCCAAAGAAGCCGTTGGGCGAGTCTGAGAAGTCTACATTTCCTCTGAACTTGCCCATCAAGCTCGTCAGGTCGTGCGATGTCGTCATGCGCATGCTGCCCTGGTAGTGGTCCTCGGTCGCACCTTCCCCACTGCCACCCCGCAATATGTCTCCTTCGTGGGCATCGTACCAGGCGCGCTCCTGGTCGTCAGAGAGCACTTCGTATGCTGTCTGGATCTCGGCGAAGAGAGCGGTGGTGCGTTCGGTGTCGCCATGGTTGCGGTCGGGATGCAGTTCGAGGGCCTTTTTGCGGTATGCTTTCTTGAGTCTGTGGGCGTTAGATGGTGTACAAGTGGTATGAGTTGGGATATAACACACTCATCCTGTGTAGCAGTCCTCTCTACATCCAGCAGCTCATAGTAACTCGTCTTGACCTCTCCATCACCTGCAGGAGCTCCCCCACCAGTCGACTGTCCAGCGCCCATAGTTGATCAACCCAGCTCTGACGCGTGTTGTGGCGCTAGCATGTGAGCTGGCGAGGTTTTAATGTTCTAGAAACGGCGACAGGTGCCGCTGCACAAATTTTGCGACCAACCGAAGTAATTGTCGCACGCATATGACTGTGCGCAAACACGCCCATTGGCTGCTGGTGGCGGCGGAAAAGGCTCAAGCACAAGTCAATCGCGCAAAAGTTGCCTGGTAGCCTCAAAGAGCCTAGCCACACCATCCGTCACGGCGACGCGCATTTCAATACTTCCATGTCGTGCTTTTTGCTTTTCTAATAAGAGAACGCCTCCCCCGCGTGTCGTTACCAAGCATTGTTCTGAATAATCCCCATCTCGACGATAACCGGCTTAGCGGCTCTCAACTATCCCCAGACTGGACCACCAACCACATGACCAACGGAGAACAACGCCGCTGTCGCAACACACAACTCAACAACTGCGAGGCCCTTCGCCTGCCCTGATCATTCCTCTTTGCTATCACAACCTCGCAGCTATCCTCATATTTCCACATCTCGATCGTGCATGTTCCAGGGACCGCAAACGTCGATCATCTGGAGACAGGCCTAGTCGGTGGAACCGGAAAATCCACCGCGACAATCGGAGCCTCGCCTGGGTCCACGTGCGATTTTGACAGGCCCGGAGTGCCCAGCCCTACCACCAAACTTAGGTCCCACGCCTCGCATCACCTACCATGAAGTTCGGTCAAGCTTTCAAGCAGAGCCTCCGCAACGAAGGATTCCCACCGGAGTGGGTCGATTCTGCCATTTCCTATTCGCAGCTCAAAAAGTGCATCAACCGGCTCACTGATGAGCTGCGACAGGTTGGCCTCGACCCTGAGACGCTGTCCAAGCTGCTGAAGCACGTCGAGGATTACAATGCCTCCGCGGGCCAGCAAGATGACCAGGAGCGCCCATTCGAGTACATCCTCAACGGCGATGATGTTACAACTTCTGCCTCCAAGTCACGGAAGCTTTTCCAGCCAAAATTGCTCTTCTATGTCAACGAGTCAACAGGCGAGGTGCACAGTGCCAAGCTCGACGAGGAGACGAAGCGCAAGCTGCAGATGCTCGCTGTCGAAACCGGCATCTCACAAATGCGTGTTTTCGAGGACACGAGCTCGCCAGACAAGACTAGTGACTCTGCAGATTTGTCTGACGCTGACGATGCCAACCGGGCCATTGCTTCCAACCAGCGCCCTGCCCACCGTACTGTCGAGATTCCACTGACCTCAGACACCGAATTCTTCGAGAGGCTCAGCAGTGAAGTGTCAGGTCTTGAGAAATTGCAAGAGCGCGAAGAGAAGAGGATGCACAATCAGATTGAGGACCTTGGAAAGCAAATAGCCAAAATGACAGACCCCGACAAGAGATCCAATCGCAAGACACTGGCAGCATGGCGCCAAGTATTCCAGATGTACATTGAGGAGGGCATTTTCTTCGGCAACACTGAAGTGGACCACAAATCGCACGACTCTGACAAGGCCATGCAGCGCCTTGCCGAATTCTCCAACAAGATTGCACAAGCTGGAGTGGTTGAAAGGTTGCGAAAGAAGGACAATCTGAAAGCACTGAACATGTTTATGCACGTCAATCGCGAGATTCTACAAGGCCTCCGCTTCGGTGAGATCAACCACAGCGCCATGGTCAAGATTCTGAAAAGTAAGTTTCATCCGAACAGGTTGCACTGCTTCCATCACTGACTACATTGTAGAATTCGACAAGCGGACTGCTCTTGGTGTGAAGCAGACCTTCCCTCGTCAGGTTGAGTACCCAGAGTTCTCAGAACATCTCGCCAAAGCTGTTTGTGCCGAGGTTAACACTCAAATATTGAGCAACATTCCCCAAATCGACGACTACTCCTGTCCCATGTGCATGGAGATCAAATGGCGACCCGTCAAGCTTCGGTGCGGCCATATCTTCTGCATCCGGTGCTTGATTGTTATGCAAAATAATAAGCAACACAACTGCCCATTCTGCCGCGAGCCTACCGTCTTTGATGCAAATTCTGGTAAGTCTATTCTGATATTACTGCAGACATGGGATGAATGACTAATGCAACACAGACAACCTCGATCACGAAATGGCCGCCTTCCTAAAGAAATGGTTCCCGGACGAAGTCAAGACCAAGCAGCGCTACAACGAACTCATGGCCGGCGTCGACCAGTATGGCGAGGTCTATGCAACACAAAAGTGCGTCATCATGTGAAAGGCACTTAATCAATGATATCTACTAAACTTTCTGGTAGGTTCCTCCGATCTGGTTCCCTGTGGTAAGACAAACCAGCCAGATAAATCCTGAAGCACAACGCTGACAACAAAACAGGCACATGGTTTGAATAGAGACTGATGCCGTCTAGTACGTTTCTCTGCATAGATAGCGGCCTTTTGCTTTCACACGCGTTCGAGATACCCAACTTCATTCTTAATTACAAGACTTAATAGATCGTTCTTTTCTCCTTGTACGATCTTGCCTTTAGCTTGAATTAGTCAGAACAGTGGCCAGATTGTTATGTTTCCTAGGTTAGGGACGCTCAAGAAGCAAGATCACAGATCGTGGTTTCCTCTCGTGGAAAGAGGACCCACGACTTGCCCCACTTGCCCAATGCATCTCACGCCAGGCAACAGTAAGTGGAAACGCCATCTTACATCCTACAACCACGACAACATGTACCCGCAGTCGCACAAGCCAGCCTCGGTGTTCGATTCCGATGGATGAACCCAATGGCGTCAAGCAGGTGCGGCCAGACGTCACGGCTTTCCTGAAATCATTCGAAGCTCTTTCTGAGGAAGACCAAACGGTAATTCGACAACGTATTGAGGAACGAGCTCGAGAAACCTCGGCGACGATTAGCCTGGAACAAAACAATGTACCAAGACAGATCGAGCGTGAGCAGATACACTCTTGCTATATTTGCAAGCAACTTGTTATCATCCATCGGTCTACATGGGAAAACAACACCGACAAGCGATTCCTGGACACTACGACTTTGACACTGACTAAAAACTCTTTGCGCCAAGGACTTGCACAAAAATGTGTCCTCGTGGAATGGATCATGACCGTATTGGTGGGCGGACTGCGTGACCTGAAATCGGATCTGGCCAAAAGCGTCAATGATCTTTCGCAGATTGGAATTATGCACGACGTGGCGGGTGACTTGCAATATATCAGCGCTGAAGGGCTGACAGTGAGCTGTCAGAGCTGGGAGCGCGATGGTCAAGCGCTATTGCGGATCGAATACGACTCTGAGCCATACCTGATCGACAGGCTATGGGAAATGGCGCATGATATACGTACAGGGAGCTCATACCGAACGTTTGTATACAAATACAACGGGAACTTAGAAGCTCCATTCCGTGTGACTTTCCCATCAAGTAAGTACATGGTCAACGATTTATTTTTCGACAGCTTGGCTTGATACACGAGAGATTAAATCTCGAGAGATGTGTTACAGCATGGAACACAGTGTTCACGCCAGCGGCGCTGCTCTTTTGACTTAATATACTACTATAAGGTATTTGTTCTGGGTCGTGCAAAACTGACAAAATCTCAGACGACCCTGTTTCCTCTCACAGCGACGAAGTCGGAAATGCTGAAAGCAGTCATCACGATGGTAACTTTCGACTGGCTCGATTATTCCTCAAAGATTGTCAAGAGAGCCATGAAAAGTGCCGCAGGGGCGATACGACGCTACCATCAAGAGTCATTGATGTTGGCACTAAATTTCCTATCAAATCAGTCCGGTTGCACTGGAGTGGCGATGACGAATCTGACAAGTACGCTGGTGAGTGAACGTATTCAGGTTCGAGTGCTTGAGATTGAATGCTTCTCAAAGTGCTTGGCCAACTCTCCGAATTTCAGAACTTCTCCTGGAGTCTAACTTCTGCCATCAGCCTTGAGTTACTGTTGGGGTGGTCCACAATTTTTAAACACAACTTTCGCCACAGCGCAAGACCACACAAACGGAATCATCTTTTCCGCTCTCCCCAAAACTCTCCAAGATGCAATGATCATAACATTCGAACTTGGTCTTCGATACATTTGGATCGATAGCCTATGTATTCTCCAGGACGATCCGAAGGATCTCAGTCGCGAGGTTGCGAACATGTCGAACATATATCGGAACGCTTTTGTGACGATATCCGCAGCCAGATCAGCCAGCGTACACCAAGGCTTTTTGACTAGCCAGTCACATCCAGAGCGCACACGTGTCGCCCTGCCTTTCCGCTCGACATCTACGAAACATGGTATCATCCACTTAGAACAAAGCCACCGGGCATACGATGCTGAAGAAGACCCAATAAACTTACGAGCTTGGACGCTACAAGAGCACATACTTCCTCGAAGAATGCTCATCTTCGGTACCAGGCAAATGTGGTGGACATGCGAGGGCGCAGTCGGTTTCGATAATACGTGGTCCGTCCAACGCGTCGATGAGATACCTGCCGTACAGCACAAAAAATCTCCTGACAGATATTCCATCGACTACTGGCGTTCCATTGTCCGCGACTATACACGGCGATTTTTGACAGTCCCCAGCGACAAGCTCCCCGCCATCGCAGGTGTCGCAGATCTCTACTCTCAATTCTTCAACACCAGATACCTCGCCGGTCTTTGGGAGTCGGCACTACTTGAAGAGCTCATGTGGTGTTCTGTACGTACTGATATAAGCAGACCTTTGGCACGGCGTGCACCATCCTGGTCATGGGCGTCAGTCGATGGAGAAGTGCATCACAACTGGTGCCCAAGCAAAGTAGGATCAGATGCACCCAAAATCATCAAGTGCGACATCCAACTCGTGTCAGAGTCTTCGCCCTTTGGTCCCGTTGATGCAAGTCGGTGTGTCTTGCATGTGGAAAGCAAGCTAATCAGAGCTTTCTGGGAGAGGGACCGGACATACATCTCGATAATTGTCGGCTATCGGATGGCAACGAACTCAGAGACAGGCAAAGATAAAGAAGTGGGAAAATGGGGTGAACGAGGCCGAACGCATGCCGATGCGTTTGAAAGTGATCCACCGAAAGAGGTTTGGGTGCTTCCAATCACGACAGACCCAGTAAGGGGTCTGCTACTTGCACGTGTCGAAGGCGACACGTATCGCAGAGTCGGCTTGGTGTCAAGGCTATGGTCTGACACTTTCATGCCTAGTGATATGGAGATACGAAGGATATCGATTATCTGAGGGGCGACAGTGGGTGCTCGGGCGCGTAAGGGGTGTGGATAGAGGACAAGACATTTTGTTTCGAAAATGTTTACATGATTGCCTTGGGTGGTATGTAAATAAATTATGACATGTTTACTAATTTTACGATTTCATTTCGTGCGTTCTAGCTTCTGGTCCTATTGTACTCAGAGGTTTTCTTTGAAGTGTTTGGTCAATTTACAAGCTCTGACTTGAACAATCATAGGTTCCAGCATCGATTAACACTCTCAAGCACGTCTACCTACGCCAGCACCCTCCACATGTTCATGTTTAGCCCGAAGCTTTTCCAACGGCGCATCCACATGATAATTCATAGTCTCCTTCATATCCCCCAGAAACACGCATCCCACACACGCCACGACCCCGAATGGTATGGTAATGAAAAAAACCACTCTGATCGAATCCGCAAACGCCTGCTTCAACGCTGCAGCAGCAGCTATGATAACTTCCGGCGTGAGTCCTACAATCCGCGCCAACCCCTCTTCATCCTTCGCCATGAACGCCAACATGAAGCTCTCTACAGAACTCTCTGGCAGTCCAGCTTGGAGCACAGCTGCCGGCACGTAGGCAGGTATCTTATTCCCTATCCTCGTCGTGAACGCAGCGACGTAAATCGCCGTGAAGACAGTCACTGCAATAGCTCTACAGGACGTCGTCACCGCTGTGGCAGTAGCAATGAGCTGGTGCGGCGTCGAGAGTTGAACACCAGTGATGATCAGAATTAGAGGCGCGCCATGGCCAGCACCTGACAGTGCGGCAAAGGCAAGGGAGCTGAACGATTGACCTGGCTGGATCGTTGATAAGCCGATAACACCAGCGGTCCAGAGCGCGAAGCCAGCTAGAAGGGGACCGCGGATGGTGCGCAGACGCGTGCTCCAGATTGCCCAGGCGGGGGTCGCGAGGATGCTGGCGATGTAGTATGGTTGGAGGCGGGCGGTGACTAGGAAGGGGTCGGTTTCGAAGAGATTGGTTGTTCTTGAAGAGGAGGTGTTAGGACGTTGAAAAGCGCAATGTGAAGGCGAAGGACGTGAACTTACAGTGTTGGGAAGAAGATTACATAGGAGAACAGCATGATGCCCTCGATGAACATGAGGCCTAGACAGATAGAAAATGTTCTGCCAGCGACTTTGCCGCCACGAAAGATCTCGTGCGCGAGCATCCCGTTGGCTGTACCTTTCCATTCCCAGACGCTAAAGACAGCGAGAATGACGAGGCCGATGACAAGAGTGGACAGAACGCGGGCGTTTGTCCAGCTATACAGCCCGCCGCCGAGATTGAGGCCTGTCAAGAACAAGGTCAGACCGGTCGTAAGGAGGGCGAAGCCTGGTAGGTCAAGCTGCTGCAGTTTCTGGACAAAGGACAAATGGTCTAGCCGTGTGTGTCTCTTGGGAGGTCTGTAGCCCAGGAAGATGCCAAGGGCAGTAAGGCCCCAGATACCCATCTGGATCCACTTCGTTTTGATGAGCATATGGTGATGCGTGCAAGTGCTTAAGGAGAGACTCACGTAATAAGTCCTCCATCCATTCGAGTTACTAGCCCTTGTCAATGCACCGATGATCAGCGGCCCTGAGGTGGAACCAAGGGCTGCTGCGATGTTGTTAAGTGCTTGTGCCCCTATATCTTCTTATCAGACCACTCGTTGCTAGTCCTGTCAGCCTCGCGGTTACTCACAAGGTCTCCATCGCCGCGGCAGTACCTCACTCGGAATGCAGTACGCGAGCGGTACAGCCGCAAATCCAAATCCGATGAGTGTTTGTGCGGCGATCAGTCGATATATACTCTTCGAGCCCGGTGCAATACCCGCCCCAGCAAATGAAACGAGACATGTCACCACGAGGATGCTCTTCCGTGCCTGGAAGGTATCCGATGCCGACGCGATGACTGGACCAAGTACGCCCTGCACGAGGGATAAGGCATTCGGTACCCACGTTTGTGATGCAGGACTATTGAGACTTGAGCCGATATATGATAGCTATGAAGAATTAGGCGGACGATCTGTAAATAGATGGTCTGCATGGATACTGACCACAGCTGGTGGACCCATAAGTGCAAAGACTTGAACAAAGTTCAGCATGAACATTGCGCCCACGGCAATCCATGTTTGTAGATGAAGCTCGGGTTCTTCATCACCATCGTATGTCAGAATCTCCTGACTGATACTTGTAGCCTCCGCCTTGACACTCTCCGTCTGATGGAGTGGTACTGTTTTGCTGGGAAGGATCTGTTCAAGGTTGCTGCTCTCGCGTTGATCGGCCATGCTTGCGCGTTAGGAATCCTGTCTGTATCTATTGTGGTAGAGCGTGCCGTCAGTGATCAGAGAGTTGTCTGATCGTGTTACGGCAGTAGCACAGATATCTGTACACAGTGTAGATCGCGGCTTATCGCTGAGGTTACACAGAGGCTCGCTGTTCGAAGTCGATGGGCTTGTGTACCCCGGAGATGATCGGAACTGGCGTTTCAAGCATGTTGCTGTGCATGCGAGAGCTCCAGGACCAAGGCACTGGCGCAACACATCGGCGACTCAAGCATGAAGGCGTTGGTACAATTGGACTACGTTGATAAATGGTCAAGTCGTGTCGCTGCCCGTGCCACGTTTCAATACTGTGAAGTCGTCCATCTGCCAGAGGCCACGCAGACACTCAATGCTCACACCTAGCCAACAGACACCATACACAAGCAAAACCAAATAGGGGTATAAATCTGCCTGATATTCGGATAAGAGAAATGCTCAAACCAATTTAAGCACATGTAGTGACTAGAAATGCAAGCACCTGCTATGCTGTAGATCTCACGTGTGATCTCGTAATGTACAAACCCAATCCCCAAAAAGCCGAAAAGCGCCACATGTGAGTTTTGCCTCAAGCCCTCATACTCCTGTTTACTCCTTCTACTCGTCCAAATAGCCAATCTTACAGAATTGATTCAGGCTTCTCACGTCAAGCTGGGCTGTCAAAAGAGCTCCAAGAAGCGTTTCCTTGCGGGGAAGAATGTCGGCTTTGACCTTCCATGCTGTGCCATTGAAGTTGAAGATATCCATGTCGTCATCATCCTCATCATCTTCGTCATCGTGCACGTGGCCGTTTGTTTGTACGCTCTTGACTAATGTCTCGCCGCCCTTGGACTTGTCTCCAAGTCGTTTGAGTGTTGACAACGCCCGATGGACAATGAGTTGGAAGCCTTCGCGGTCATGTTCCATGGGTCTTTGTCCGCGTGCGTTTGGTGGTTGATGGACTGTGGGCGGGAGAGCGGCATCTGTTGCTGAGAGCGACATGGCGAACTTGAGAAGACTATGCGCCCAGCCGTCTTCGGACTCAAGCCAAGAGCGGCAGAGGCTGCTCTCTGCTCCAGGAGCAAGACTAGCGAGAATGTCTGCTGCAAGCATGCCCTGCATCAAATATGCTTTTCTCGATTCTGCGATGCGAGCTTCGAACATGCGTACTTCCTTGGTAGGCTGGCCCTTCATCTGATACATCTTATTCTCGATATAGTTGCGGTCTGGTGCGACTGATATGGCCAAGGCGAAGGCACGAGTCAACAGGTCGTATGCGGGGGCTGAAGTTGCTTCATTGACAAAGATCTGCTTGTAGTAGGTTCGGTTGGGATCATCTCGAGCAAGCAATTTTGCTAAACTGTCGACCGCCGAAGGAAGGTAGCGGTGTATTTGCGGGTTGAAAGGCGTGAACTTTACTGGTTCGGTCGGGCGAGGGCACGGTGCAAAGGCGCAGAGGAAGTGAAGAACAGCGTAAGCGTCTTCGCGGGACGGTAGGACAATCTTCGCGCCTGTGTTCGAGAAAAAGGTAATGACGTCTTTCATGAAGTCGAAAGTGTTTACGTGGGTCCGCAAGAGCAGTACGCGCGTACCAACGAGTCGTATGAAGTTGGAGAGAAACTTCAACACAGGGAAGCTGACCAAGGAGGCATGGTTTACTTCGAGAAACGAGAGATTTCGCAGGATAGTCGTGATTGCAAGCAGCCGGTCCGCAGTCCGGTCAAGGCTGTAAGCCTTAGAGCCAGCTTCCGGGAGGTCCTGTAAAGTCGCAGCCTCTGCTCTGCAGTGATGCAGAACATCCTCATAAGGCGTCAAATCGAGGATGTCCGTTACTTCGGGATTATCGTTGCCCAAGATCTCCAGCTGGTCCTCAGCGAGGTCCACCAGTACATCCGTAAGGTCCTCGCATTGGCCCAGATCGAACTGTATGGAGTTGTCGTATGTCAACCGCGTAAGGGTATCTAGTGCGAGTCGAGTCTCCGCGTGAAGTCCTGATCGGAGACTCATAGTAAGCGCCCTAATATCGATAGCGCCCATTTCTGGCAACAGTGGTACATTTGGCTTGTACGTGATGATTGTTTCAATCATGGTCTTGAAGTTGTCAGACTCAAACTCGAGCGCACCCCATTTGTCTTGCGCGGAATAGGCTGGCTGATATACCCGCACTCCGTCCTCATTCTCGATCACTGGTTGTCGTTTCTCAGCAGTGATCGCTGCATCCAAGTCTGTCTCAGCCGGCGCTGCAGCTTCGCCAGGTTTGGATGGGGATGCCAGTGCCTGGCTAGGTTCTCGGCCTTGTGTTGGTGTCCCTTCCAATTGCCTACTCAAGCTCTTTCGAGCAGTGCCATCCGGCTGTGGTGTGCTATGACCGTTCATGGTCGGGAGGGAAGCGTTGCTCTGTAGGGGAGTCGATTGAGGTGGCTGAACTGCAGAATCGAACTGCTGAGGTTGTGGTGTCTGCTGCATTGGTGTTGCGGACGGTCGCGGCTGTTGCTGCTGTTGCTTCAGTGCTTCCTGCGATCGCTGCAGTTGCTGTAGGTACTCTTGCTGCGCAGACACGTTGTTCTGACCACCGGGCATAGTAGGCCTGTTCGGAGACATCTGCTGTCCTTGCTGGCCCATTTGGCCCATTTGACCCATCTGCCCCATCTGGCCTGGCTGACCACCCATCCCTTTCATAGCCTGTTGTCTCTGCAGATAGGCACCCTCATAGATGGCCAAGTTCTGTTCGTAAATTTGCTGAAGTTCCTGTGGGGCAGATGGGAACTGCTGCGGCGGAATGTTCATGTGCTGCGCGATTTTCGCCCAAGCCGACGACTGAGTGACAACCCGGTGGCCCTTGTACCGCAGGACAATAGAGTAGAGTTGCTGGAGGTTTATAGGGCGCCCGGCCACAGTTGGTTGGGGGTTGAAAGGCCGGCGATGTTGCTGCATCATTGCGCCAACGTTCTTGAGAAAGTGCTGATATTGATACTGGGGATTCTGCTGCTGCTGCTGCTGTTGCTGCTGTTGCTGGCCCTGGCCGGGCATCATCCCGGCTTGCATTCCTGGTTGCATCGCGGACTGCTGCATCCCACCTGGCATACCACCGGGCATGCCGCCGCCGGGCATCGCGCCGGGCATCTGTCCAGACTGATGCCGTTGTTGCGCCGCCATATTGCTCGCTGCCAGATTGCCCATCTGGTGTTGCTGTTGCGCTTGCGCCTGTAGGCGCATCGCGTATTGTCTTTGAGCCTCCTGCTGTCGGCTCTGTAGATTTTGCGACAATTGGACTGATTGGACAGGGAACTGTCCGTTGCTGCTCTGATTGAAGCCTGGATTCATGGGTGAGTTCTGGAAGCCCATTGGCGACATCTGCGGCGCGTGGGGGTTCTGAGCAGGAGAGGCCGTCTGCATCCTCTGCGGGCCCAGCTGCGACGCCGCAAAGTTCTGGTTCTGCATGGTTGGCGAAGGCGTGTTGGCGAAGCTTTGCTGCTGGGGAAAGCCGAACTGGGGCTGCGACGGGGTCTGGGAGCGCGAGAGGGAGAGGGTCGCGCCGGTCGAGTCTCTCTTCTGGGGTATTGATGACATTGGGTACGCGCGCGCGCCGTTCATCTGCGGGTTGCCGATTGCGCTCGGGTCGATGAAGCTCGAGGGGTCGTACATGCCGCCGTTCTGCGGCGACTGGAAGTCCATGGTGCGCGGCTAGGAGGGAGGGTCGGGGTGGTGATGCGAAGATGGTAAGTGACGGTAGCGACTGGATGAGTGAAAGATGAAGGGAAGCGCTCGTGAGTGCATTCAATCCACCTGGGAGTGGGACTAGTCAGCGCCTGTGTTGATGTTTAGATGAACGCGCCGACCAAGATGCGATGCCGGGGGCAGGCGCAGGCCAGACGGGCAATGGGGAGCACACATATCAAGAGAATACGTACCGCGCAACTGCTGAGTAACACTACAGCGATGTACGCATCAGGGCAGGACGGGGAAATGCGGGCTGTGGATGCGATCGCTATCGGTAGGTCACGTACCTCACGCTCTGGACGACGCGAGTTGGGAGAGGAAACCTGAGGTCTTGGCTCAGTCCAGCAGCGACTAAACCCCTTCTGGCAGCAGTGTCCAAAGCAGCGTCCTCGAGGACAGCAGACTGAGAGGCACAATCACGACGGGAGCAGCAACCGGCCTCGGTAGCAGCAATGTTTTCTCAAATCCAAGCAGTGTCGCAAATGGCTCCGAACACGCGTTCGCGCGCCGACGAGTGAAGTGGCTCGATTGCCGGCACTCACGCAGTCTAAACCCAAACTGACGCCTGCAAGCGCGGTCCCTTGAGCGGCTGTGACACGGAAACACATGTCTCTCCACTTATTACATCACTCCATTTCCTGCAGATTTGGCGCGTTGTTATTTCGCGCGGCCGCATGTTGGGCGAGGATCCAGATCCGGAGCGCACATGACACCCGACCGCCTCCACGCCTTGGCCAGGTAATCTACGGGCTGGCACGAACAGCGGGGAATGAAGAGATCTCCGTGGCTTTGCTCGACCTATCTTGAAGCATACTGAGGAGTACTAAGTCGATCCATCATTGGTCAAATAGCAGCGTGGAGACGATGAGATGTTATCCAGAAGTTCTTGGCACTTCTACTCGCATGTGCCCACAAGCTGATAGTGAAATCCACGAAGGCCATCGCCATCCTTCAGTCTTCTCTCATCATGGTTCATGACACACATCCTCGCTATGTCAATCCAAGAGAACACCCGACTTCTGTTCCTGCTACCACCGGCATGCCGACCAATTACATTAGGAACGCTAATAGGGTTCTGTTGAGCCAAACCGCTCTTATGCTACAGCAATCTCTGCCCGATATGCCCATCTCTTGTAGATTTACGATGAGGGAGCTCTTCGTGCCATCACACGGTCACCAGTCATACAAATTGACCGACGTGCTGTTTCGGTGTCAGACAGGGGTCTGGCCCTGCAGATTGCCACCTTGTCAATGTTTGGGCCAGCTGCCTTTCGTCAAGCCCCAAGCCGTGGCTTTGATCATCCTCAAGGGCGTCTCCGTCGACAAGTGACAGCACGATGATACACCCAGGCTCAAATCAGTCGTTGATAGGCGACGTTCTGGCGCGTTCTTACGTGGTTGACCGCAGAGGAGTGCAAATGTCATGAACGCTCTGGTGAGATTGCTGGAAATGGACATAACGGCCAGCGTCTGCCACATTTGTTCGTAATTTCCATGCCAATCATGCCATGACTTCCCATGTACATCTATCTTCTCCCCGTAAACATAGATCACAGGCCGAACAGCCGCGTGGTTAGCACGACGATGATGAGAGTGCACGGACGGATGTCGGAGGTTAGCGCCCTTGTAGACCGGTCGCGCAGCTTCCACGAGATGCGGACAACATTGTGACAAGCACACACTCCCTCACTCCTACCAACACTCTGCAGCAATTCTCACTTGCCTCGCCGTACACTGCGTCTCTCTAAGACAAACCATCGACCGTATCCCGTGACCATGGCTGACGCCGCCGTGGAGAATCCGTCCAACACCGTCCCGCCGCACAAGAAGCAGCTCCCGTCATCGATACCAAACTTCGATACCCTCGAGGGCTTCTCGACAGACGGCACTGATGACTACTCCACATTCAAGAAGCTGCAACGGCAGTTAGAGTGAGTTCGGCCTGCTTGTTGGTCTATAGCGATAGGTGGCTAACGGGCGCAGATACATCCACCTCCAAGAAGAGTACATCAAGGATGAGCAGCGCAGCTTGAAGAGAGAGCTTGTGAGGGCACAAGAAGAGATCAAGCGGATCCAGAGTGTGCCGCTGGTGATAGGGCAGTTCATGGAGGCCATTGATCAGAAGTGAGTCCATCACAGCCCCATGCAGCATCGAGGCTGACCAGCGCAGCACGGGTATCGTACAGTCATCAACAGGCTCGAACTACGTCGTCCGTATCCTCTCGACCCTCGACCGCGAACTCCTGAAGCCTTCCTCATCCGTCGCCCTTCACCGTCACTCAAATGCGCTCGTTGACATCTTGCCGCCCGAGGCGGACTCGTCAATCGCCATGCTTGGCCAAGACGAGAAGCCCGACGTTACATATGCCGACGTGGGAGGTCTCGACATGCAGAAGCAGGAAATCAGGGAGGCTGTCGAGCTACCCCTCACACACTTCGACCTGTACAAGCAGATCGGTATCGACCCGCCACGCGGTGTGCTACTCTATGGACCTCCGGGTACCGGAAAGACGATGTTGGTCAAGGCCGTGGCGAACAGCACAACCGCTTCCTTCATTCGCGTAGTAGGCTCCGAGTTCGTACAAAAGTACTTGGGAGAGGGACCACGCATGGTCCGCGACGTGTTCCGCATGGCGCGGGAAAACTCGCCGTCCATTATCTTCATCGACGAGATCGACGCCATCGCTACAAAACGTTTCGACGCGCAGACGGGTGCCGATCGAGAAGTCCAGCGTATTCTCCTCGAGCTGCTCAACCAGATGGACGGTTTCGACCAGACCTCCAACGTCAAGGTCATCATGGCCACCAACCGCGCCGATACCCTCGACCCCGCGCTCCTGCGTCCTGGTCGTCTAGACAGGAAGATCGAGTTCCCGTCTCTTCGTGACCGTCGCGAGCGCCGTCTTATCTTCTCTACTATCGCTAGCAAGATGAGTCTGTCACCCGAGGTCGATCTCGACAGCCTGATTGTGCGAAACGACCCGCTCTCTGGTGCGATTATTGCGGCTATCATGCAGGAGGCAGGTTTGAGGGCGGTGCGAAAGAACAGGTACAACATCATCCAGGCAGATTTGGAGGAGGCGTATACCAGCCAGGTCAAGGGAACCACCGAGGCGGATAAGTTCGACTTCTACAAGTGAGCTGTTCTGCTGAGGAGGAGGGTGCAAGAAGCTGCGTTTGGAAGAGTGGCAACCCACAGCACTGTATACTACCATAGACGCCATCTCTGCACGCATAATGAAGAACACGCTGCGTGTCTCATCAATTTGGTCCAGGCAAATGTGACTTATGCAAACAAACAGATTATGATTGCAAGAAGACATCAAGAGCAGGAAGGATCTTGCAATATGATATGATATGATATGCCATGCCATTCCGTCTATCTACCCAATCAATACCCAACACCGCAACCCCACCCAATCCCCACGCTCAATCGAAACAACCATCGTCAAGCTTGTCAGCATAGCATTACATTCTCGCCTTCCCCGTCCCCCTTTCTCTCCTCTCTCTCCTCCACTGTGAAATTATCCTATTTTACAAGAAAAGACAGCCGCCATCCCACCACCAACAACACCACACCACTCAAACGAACAAAAGTGAAGTAAGGGGGCAAAAGAATCAGAGTCCCATTTGCCCATTGCGCTATAGAAAAAAGGATACATGCTACCAAATACGGCCACGCAGGACAAAAGGGAAGAAGAAGACTCAACCACCCCAGGTACGGAATGGGGTGTGAGTGGATGGAGATTCTAACAAGAACACACACACACAAATAGAAAAAAGGAGGAGCTCGTGGTATCATGCATACGCGAACGACGCAAGAGCGAGATGGAGATGGAGGACAAAGGAAATGGGTTGTTTGGTGGTTGGTGGTTGGTGGTCGGTGAATGCGGATAGCAAAATCAGTCCTTAACCAACGCGAATCGACGCCCCCACGTCCAACGGCGTCCTCGGCAACTCCTTATTCCGCTCTGGACTCCTCGCGCGCCTCTCCTTGGGCGGCGTAGGTGGACCCGAGTGGCGGTGCTGTGAGAAGTCGTCTTTGGGGGGTGTGGGAGGGCGGCCTTCGCTGGAAGCCGTGCCCGAGTCCTTTGGTGGAGTGGGTGGCGGACGGCCAGGATTTTCGTCTCGTGTGCGTGAGTGTGAGCGGCTGGGTAGGCCGAGATGTGATTGTTGCAGAGGCGGTGCGGGTGTGGAGAGGTTGATGGTGTTGGCGGCGCCGTCGGATGCACTGCGGTTACTACGTCCACCAACGCTGGACGACTCGCCGGCCTCTTCGACCACAGGTAAAGTGGTACCCAATTCTCCACGCTCAGCGGATGGGCTGCGTACTGCCTTCATGTCGCGATTAGGGACGTCGTCTTCGCTTCGCCCTCGTTGTCTTGATCGCTCCGCTTGCCATTCGGCCTTCTCCATGACACGATCGGTTGAGTGCTGTTGCGAGGCGTTGGAGTTGATGCCTGCGATGACGGGCTCACTCTCTGCGTTCGCGGCCTCGTGCTGTTTCTCGCGCTCTGCAGCCTCTTTTGTCTTGGTGACGCCGCTGATGAACTTCACGAATCGGTCACCGTAACGTTCAGGCGGGATGGCAGATATTTGTGATTCTGTGTTTGCCAGGCCTTTGAAGAAGTGCTCCATGCGCTTGATGACAGAGTACTGAAACAAATTAGCACATAGTCATCACGCGAAACTTACGGAACTTACGTGTGTGAGACAGTCAATGATGCCCAGGTAGTAGATTTCCTCGCCAGGTGCGTCGTCCTCATGTGTTGCCTGGAAGCCGCCGTCGTCCTGGTAGAAGTAAAAGTTCCGCTTAGGATCCCGTAGTTCGTCTGGCATCTTGCTGGATGTTTGTTCCATAGGCACGGGCTTCTGAGTCTTGACCATTTGCCGCAGTTCCCTAGCCTTTCGTGACGCTTCGAGCTTCGAGGGTGTACGAACAAGCATGTTAGGTTGTGGATCCTCTGCCGCATCGCCACCAGGCTGGAATACCTTTAACGTCTTGTCTCGCAGATTCTCCTCGTTTCCTTTTTCCAGATCGTGAATGCCAATAAGGAGCGAGTAGTCCATGATATGCAGGCGTTGCAACAACTTGACGTCCTTCTGCATCTGCTCAATGAACATTCTCTTCTTCGTTGGACCAAATTCCAGATGGAGATCTCGCCTTAACCAATTCAAATCTTTCAATGTCGCGCGAGGGTTTGCTGCCAATTCCTCCTCTTTAAAGTCTCGGCCAATAGTGGATCCTTTCAGATCAAAAGTTCGGTGGATATCTCGATGCGGTGGGAATAGATTGTTCATGACAACAAAGTGGATCTTGCGTCCGTAGGGTATCTTTACGCGATGCAGGCCGTAAAACTGGGAAAGAAGGGTATTGGGGTTCTCCTGAACGTGTGTGTAGTAGTCCTTCAAGATTTTGCGGAGAAATTTGTGTTCGGCGTGGTGTATAGTTTTGATGATGTACTTGTAATCTCGGGAGAAATAGAAAAAGCTTCCGCTCTTGCCAGGAGAGCCGAGCTCGGAAAGGATGTACTTGCTGGTTAGCGATACGAGATAATCGGCAGGATCCAGCTTGAAGGTAGAGCGGAGATGGCGGAAGACCCAGGGAGCGTAGTCCTTGAACTTGAAGTCATACTTTGCTGACGGGGTGAGCTCGTTGCCGGTACTATCAGGGGGTTAGCAGGAGAGCAATGAACGAACGCAGGCCTCCCGAACTCAACGAAGCTAAATTCTAACAAATGTTTGACGAGATGAGGAAATCCGGAGGGCACGTACATGTCAAAGGAGAATTTGTGTTTCGCGTCAAAGTCGGCATCGGTGAGGTCGCGGTCCATCTTGGCGTTCGTCCTCGATACCGTGAAGCGGATACCCGTGAGCATGTTGTAAGCTGTGACCCAGTTGACGTGATGCTGATCGACCTTGGTTCCGACCACCACTCGGTCCTCGTCCTCGTCTTCCTTGCGCTTCCGCTTGCTGGCCCGCTTCTGCCGTATGTGCTCCGCCCAGCGTGCGGCATCCTCGTCCTGAGGCACTTCGTCAAGAGGCATGTCCGAGTTGACGGAGCGTGTGGTTCTGCGCACCAGAGACATGGAGCCTCTCCGGCGCCCGCCAGCTGTGGGTGAGAATCGGCCGCTGGCTGAGACGACGTCGTCGGTGTTGTTTTGGGAGTCGCGGGCGCGTGCAGTGGCCAGCTTGGGGACCTCGAGGGTGTGACGCTGCTGCAAACGGTAGGGATGCTGTGATGGGGACGGGGCGTTGTGGTTGAAGGCGGGCGGGGACGACACGCGGTGCGCCGAGGTGGGTACCTGAAGGTTGCCAGCCGCATCGTCGGTAGGAGTTTGCTGTAGCTGCATGCTCGACGCGCCGGGTACGTGGCCGACGTGGGGCACAAAGTCTTTGCTTGCTTCCTTGGTACCGTCGAAGGAGTCCATCTGGCCCATCTTCACGTGCGTGGTGCCTCCAACGGCACGATCTTTGCTTTCAGTGCTGTGCACCGACGCGAAGTAGCCATCGTCTCTTTGCAGCATGTCGCTCGAGTTGCCACGGCGCTCGGGAGATCTGTTCAGGCTCTCCGACTCTGTGCGGTCCCCACGGCTCCTCCGTGAGGGTGCCTCTTCTTGCGATACCCGCTTATCAATGCTCACAGGTTTGACAGGACGGCCGTTGGGCATGGCCTGCATCGCAGGCGAGCCATTGGGCACATTGCCATTCATCTTCGCACTTCCGTTCGGCAGGCGTGCTCCATTCTCCCTCCCGCTCAGTGACCGCTCGGACGAGTTGCGCGTGGGGAGACTGAAGTTGGGGTGTGATTGTCCGTGAGACGGGCGGTCGGAGGAATCGGCCGCATACGGGGGCATTATCTGAGATTCATGGATGGTCACGCTCATCAAGGAGGCAGTCTTTCCAGGACCTCCAGGATGGTGCGGCGAGAGGGTCGAGGAAGCCAGCTTTGGGACAGGCGAGATGTGGCTGGTGATGCCGGTGTTGCTGCAGAGACGGCGCGGATGACGTTGGTGGTGAGAGAGTTCTCGTGGGCCGGTCGACGCGGAGGTGGATGCAGCAATCGGCAGTACTCTCAAGCTGCCTGGGGTGCTTGCGATAAAGTTACGAGAGTAGCAAGAATGGCAGCGCGATGTGCTGGAGAACGGAGGTCTGACTGACAGCCGCAGCGAAGCCAGCCGTGATCCCGTCTTGATTATCTTGGCGCAGCACTGGCCCTCTTGCAGCACTGGAATTATTGGTTGCGCGGTGCACGAAACAACAAGAAAATCACCACTTCCTACGCTGCGGAGACTCAGAAGACACAAATCCTGTTCCAGGAGAAATCATTATGCCCTTCTGCACCGTCACAGCGCGTCTACAACATCACTTGCTGCTGTCCAGGGGAAACACGCGTGCTCGTAGCTGGAAATTGGGAGCTGGACGGCCATTCTAATTCGGGATGGCTACACAGGCACTGCGCCACATGAGCATTCCAGAACCTTGGACGCGAGCCGGCAGTCTGTTTCTATCTACGCCTTCCCGCGCATGGATGGAGCCTCCTCAGCATGCAGTCATGAAAGGAGAAACACTGCGACCCTGCAACCTTGCGCACAGCTGATGGCATCGTTGTCAGACCCTTGCAGATCCATGCGCCCAACTCGCGCAGTGCGGCGAAGTGAGCGCTCAGGGAAATGAGATTGCAGCCCTGTGGTCGCCCACGCGCTATCGATGGATGGCACTTGTGGCTGTGACGTCGCGCTTTTCGTCCGAAGAACCTGAAGGCTCAAAGTGCTCCGAACTCACCCAGTACACTAGAATCCTTTGAAAAACTGCTTCATAGCATTGATTGTGTAACTTGGCAGGCCCATACATCGCTGACATCATCCAGCATGTACAGTCGGCTCTGCATCC
Organism: Phaeosphaeriaceae sp. SRC1lsM3a; assembly: GCA_001644525.1. Taxonomy (NCBI): domain Eukaryota; kingdom Fungi; phylum Ascomycota; class Dothideomycetes; order Pleosporales; family Phaeosphaeriaceae; species Phaeosphaeriaceae sp. SRC1lsM3a. The sequence continues at coordinate 590,091 of KV441713.1, read as the reverse complement.
TGCAAAGGAAACTGCTAAGAACAGCGATGCTATATTATGCAAGTTCGGTTCTGTCTTTCATACTGTACAGAAAGCATATTTGCAGCGTCAAGACAAGATGATCACACAAACCTTGTCGGCTAGCAAGTCTCAATTCTTCAGCTTATCTCCAACAGTGATTGTCAATGGAAAGCGTAGCACGAAAGTCGGAGAATGAGCATATGCTGCACCCTGTCTTCTGGACTCTACGCGCCGTGCCGCGTAAGAATGATCCATCGAGGGCGTGGCTGTATACATGGTCGTGGTGATCATCATGGTCTGTGGTCGCGCTCGATCCGCAATGATATGTTCAAGGCGGAGGATCGGACTTAGCGACTCCGGATGACAATGATGGTGGACATGACTAGACTTTCAAGCAGTCCACAAGCCCTTTCCCCAAATGATATCCCTTCTTCTTCTCAGTAGAGTACCACCTGTCTCATCATGGTACCTAAGAGAGTGCGATGTTCTCCTTTATGCTGTTGGATAATCTTCGTCGTGTGCCAGCCTTAGCTCACCCAACTTCAATACGATGCTCCTCACCCGCAGCGAGGCTGACGGCCTCAGTACGAGTCGCACTGGGTCGTTTGCTGTGATGGCCGCTCTCGAGCATCCTCATGACCTCATCCACGGCGAACTGGCCAATGCGTGTTTGCTTCACAGCCCATCCGCGGTTATCCTTGTCGGCATCGTGCGCGGAGATCCAGGCTCGTGCGTATAGACTTCGAGCAATCTCGAGACCACCTGGCGATCCGGCACATATGTTGCCGCCGAGCCACCACGGATTGTCGACGCAGTCGAATGAATGCAAAAGAGCAGTCAAGGGAAGAGCTGACTCTGATACGAGATGTGAGGTGGCGTATGGACGGATGGTATCGAACGAGACACCATGTGGTGAGTAAATGACAGATAAGGTTTTCTCACGATCGTTATTCGGCGAAGGAACAATGGTGCGAGGCGATGAGGCTACCGCCATCGGAGACAGTGGCGATCTAGGCGAGGCTGGAGGGCTCATGGGGAGATCAAGGTAGTACCCCGGGTTCCGCATCGAAAGTACAGTACATGGTGGACGATACGTTATGCCTATGGCGTGATGAACAGCTGTCACATCACGCTTTGCGGGTAGCCAGGAGATGGTCACTTCACCACATGAGCCCCGTGGTGTAGGCGGTGGTAGTACGACGCGGTAGATGGATCTATCATCTCCCTCCACATATTTCGTGAGGGCATGAATCCTCTCAGGACGGAAGTGGTTCCATGACTGTATCTTCTTGACAGCAGCTGGTGTCGCAAGGATGGTAGACTCGCAATCTCGCGGCAGCTGGCGCAGTGTCTCCTCGTGGCAGTGGTCTGGTTTGTGCTGCGAGATGAGAATTAGGTCTGGCTCGCGCTCGAGCTCTTTGAGTGACGTGATGCAAGGCTCATTCTTCTGCTCAGAGTGCGAGAAGATGGAATTGAGGATGATCGATGGGCCTACTATCCAGGGATCCAGCAAAATGGTAAAGCTGCCGGGGAAGAGGCCTGGGCTCGAAAGTGGAGCAACTGGGGGGCTAAAAGTGAGGAGGAAAGACGTATCAGAATTCAGAGATTTGATGGTCAGAGACATGACCACACATGCGCAGAACGCAGTAACGTGCGGCCGTGATGCTGCAGAGAGGCATGAGGCAGAAGAACAGCAGGTTCCGGGGGATGCGATCCATCAGCCGTCATCGTTGGATAAAGATAGGACAGTGGCCAGTTGGTGGACGCCACAACGGACATTGGAGAGAGTAGTGTGGAAAGTCGAGGCGGGCGGACAGGCTACCTCGTGTGCACCTTCCTCTCGTGCTGCCCCTCAAGCCCCTTTCCTCAACATTTTGCTGTCAGATCTTCACATGGCATGTTTGCTGCAGCAGAGTACAAATTCTGACGGGTACCCACCTGTTCGCTCTGCACGCAGTTTTTTCACCACCTTCCGCGCCGGACCTCATCGTCACATGTAAACAGCCAATCACATCGCAGTAACCAGGTAGGAGTGTCCTCGGCAAGCAGCTCGTTAGCAAAGCCGATCCAGCTGCAAGCCGGTCATGTTTTCACCAGCCCGACAATCAGAGCTTGCTCAGCACCTCAGGCGTCAGAAGCCCGACAAGGTAGGCCAGTACTATGCGCGACACGCTGTGTGGTGAAAGCAATTGCTTCTGCTTGTCAGGTGGCGGCCGTGGCGCATCAGCGAGCTCATGGCAGAGCAGAGATGCTGCAACGCATGACATGACATGCCCTATCTAGGCTGAGACATGGTGTACCTCGCCCTTTATCCGCGGTTCTATGTCAGCGAGCAGGTTTCAGTGAAGCTGAACAAGCCGTGGCAGGTATCGCTACAGCGTGATACGCAACTCGATGGCAGCACTCGCGAGCTGCGGCGGTGCAGCATAAAGCAGTCTGCCGTCGCAGCCCAACACTTGTCTAACTCTGTCCGGTCACTCACGGCGTGCGGCCGCGGATTGGATGACTGAATAATTCACACAGGCTGTTCGAGCTCCCCTGTCCAAGACTCAGGCACAGCTGTGACCTATCAAGGGCCTGCAATTGCTGCTATGAGTGGCGACACAAGCTCCGTAGCCAGATCCAGCTGAGCGCAATGAATGTTCTCACCAGCTCTGCAAACCTGATCGCATGCCAAAAAGCCTTACTTCGATGCATAGCGCATAGTCAAATTGCACAGTCTTTGAGGTTTCATCACGGTCGCTACTTTGGCAAAGGACGGCTTGCCTCTGTTACCCCGCTAGCCACTCAGCAGCACCGTCAACCTCATCCCCACCCACCAGAGCTGTTTTCAAGACTCCACGAGCTTTGCTGCTAGCTACACGGACTCCTGCAGCATCGGATACAGGTGCTGGAGCTTGCGACAAGCTTCCCGAACGTATTCAACAGCTGAACAGCTGCCATTGACCGTCACACACCCCACCCTGCCGGTTGCCGACGCCTCGACGCCGAGCTTCCTCAATCAATGCTGGCTATGCCGCCTCGCGCGCCGCTGACGGGCTCCTTCTCTGTCAATGAGGAGAACAATGTCGTCGTCTGCCCCCTCCGCAACCATGATGGGTCTGCGTGTCGAAAACGCTGCACAGGCGTGAGTCCCCATGCTTCCAGTCGTGCTTGAGCCCCCACGTCATATCCGGAGCATGTTGAGAGCGAACGTGAAGCTTACCCGGGTGCTTGTAGGAGAAACGATACCGCTCCATGCAGGAGCATATTCGCCGTGCACATCCCGAGCACTACATCTCGAAGCTGCCAGCGACCGAGGAAAGCTTCACCTTGATGATTAACACTCCTCCCCAGGAACGACCGCCCCAACCAGCCCTTCCAAGCAGTTCAGCAGGCCCACAAGGTTGGTGCTCACGCCTCTCCAACGGCACTGGGGACTGACACAATTGTCAAGTGTATCCGCCGAACGACTTCAGCGCTTTCATCGAGGCCGACTACACCACAAGCGCGCCAGCCGCAACTGCTGCAGCTGCCCTGGCATCGTTACACAATTATCGCGCCGAGTTCGACTGGGATTCCGATCCGGTAGGCACCCGATCGGCAGCAGCCCTGCATGGAGCTTCGCTGACACAGCTGTTGTGAACAGGATGCGCCCTCTGAGACCGATTCGAAGAGCTATCGACCTCGTGCCCGATTTGCACCTACTACGCTGGAGCAGCAGTTTGCTCCAGAGGAACCATACTACACCTCCACGTCGATCCAGCGGGAGCTATTACCCTCGTCACTCGCACAATCGCCGCCCGGTCGCTCATCCACGCTGCCGCCCGCTCCGCGCTCCATAAAGCCGAACCGACCCCGCAAGTCTTCAGTTGGTCAAAATGCACGACGAGGAAAGCACGAGCGCCAAAAGTCAAGAGAACATAATCGACGATTGAGCCATGACAGGAAGGCGTTTTCAGCTGAGCCGCAAACCGCTGCCGCCATCATGGGCAAACGTTGGGAGGATCTCATCGACGCCGCCGCCTCTGCAACAGAGGAAGACAGTCGGGACCTCACTCCAGTAGGTATACGGGCTCATTCCCCTTCACTATTCTGACGGATACAGGTCCCACAATCTCCACAGCACTCACCGCATGTCAACAATCGAACCTCACTACCGCCCTTTACTACCTCACACTTTCAGTCGTACACAGCATCACCGCTGCAGAACACGTTGACCCCTCCTCCTCCCGATATGGGGGAACTGCAACCCTTCCCTTCTGTCGAGTCTTCCATCGAATCTGCCGTTTCTGGTCATGGCTTCCATATTACGTCTCAAGGTCTTTCTGACTCGTCCCCAACCTATCCGTATCCTGTCCAGATCTACTGTGCTGCTTGTCGGAAGCTCTCTGTGCTGCGAGACAGCTATGCATGTTCGGAGTGTATTTGCGGCTTGTGTCAAGAATGCGTCGACGTTCTTGTGAGCGAACACACCCGCGGGCGAGCACCACGGTGTCCACGCTGTAATGCGATTGGGGGCAAGTTCAAGCCATTCCAGTTAGATATTAGATGAGCAGCTTGCTCACTGTCTTCTTTTTCCCCAATACCCCACATTCTTTCTTCACTTTACGGCGTTGGTATTTCAGGGCATGACGTTGCGCTGCGTTGCATTTGCTCTCACATATCGCTAGCTCTGCAGGGCAGGTTCTGGCGTTGCATAGAAATGGGAGGCGCCGGCGTTATTTCACACTTGAAAAGGTATTTCGCAATCAGGTCGTCATATCAGATGGAGATTCATCAAGTCCGAGCTTCCTCGGGAAGAAGTCAGATCTGATACGAGGAGCATCTGAACTTTCTATAGTAGCGTGGCCACAATTTTGTGTTCCATCATTCACGCAAGCTGCTCAAGAATGACATATTGTCTCCGAGAAACCTGACACTATCGACTGTATGCAACAATTCATGGTACCTTCATTGAGGTCGGCGTTCCGTGCTGATCGGGTTTGTTGACCGAAGGATTCAATACGTTGAACGGCGCTTCTTCGCAGCCTTGAGACGCACCTACGCCATGCGTTCCAAAGTTGAGTCTTTGTCACGGGAATTATCGCGTGAACCTTCCATACAATTAAACATTAACATACGTCGAAGATCATGGTGATATCGTCAGTGGCTGTAGCAGCTCCCGTCGGAAGTCGACTTGCGACAAGCTGAACCGTGGTTCTTCCTCACCACGATAGTTTAGTGTCCAGGACAAAGGACAACTTTGCCGAAGTCTAATATTGATGACCCAGAACGATTCAACCGTGAAACTGCCTTCCTTCACGACTTCTTCCACGGAATATAGGGAGTCTAGAAGCCTCGGAAAAGTCAACGGAAATTGCTGTGGAGCCGTCCGAATGCTTCGGTTCTCTCACAACGAGAAGGTACCGTGATCGCTTAATTCTTCATACGCTGGCTATTTACAGTCTCTCGCTGTCCTGCAGGGTAACCAAGCCAAGTGGGTACAAGTTCATATCTTTGTCACTTTGGGTCCCAGAACTCGCAGGAACTTTAGCCACGCGCGAAAGGGGCGTACCGCGGTGCCTTGTCCGGCGCGCCATAGTGCATTTTTCACAGCTTCCCCATCGTTCGAAGCGCACGCGAATACGATGATCTGTATCTCCGAGGCGCATTTGGATGGGTGCTTTGGCCGAAAAGACAGACAAACGTCGATCACGGTGCGGAAAACGCGACCACAACAAGGCATGGGCAAGGCAAGCGACTCTGCAGCTTGCGGTGGACGCAAGTCATCGTGTGACTCGCATCTGCATTTGCATTTTGCGGGGAACTCGCACATGGGCACATTCCTGCGTCATGTTCATTCGTGCGAGGTGTCCGCGTGCCCTCGTGGGCACGGCGAACAGGGAGACAAAGGACCGGCGTGGCTAATCTCGTAGTGGTCAAAGTGCATCTCAGGACCGCAAAGACGAAAAGGGTTCGGCAATGCACAGCAGAGCGGTGAAAGGGAGACTAACTATCACCTACCTAGTCAGACAGTCGTTCAAGCCCACAACCAACATCATGGTCACATTTCAAGGGAACCGTAGGGAAACAGTGGGAGCCTAATGACATGTTTGACATTGACATACCGCTACACCTCCCGAGCTATTCCCACCGCTGCTTCGCTTCGACTTCCTTGTTCACACCGCATCGCATCGCACGATGCATCGTGGGATGGCAACGTTCCTGCAACGCAAGTGAGGAATGCAATACGCGAAGAAATTCAATATATCAACCATCCACCTCACCGTCGCAGTCTGTAACACCCAGACCATTACAGACACACACACATACACCCCTGGCCCCCCTTTGTGTTCTTGTTCCTGGACAAGTCGGCGGGATCGGCAACACGTACAGTAGCGCGAGTCACCATCGCGTGCGACCCACAATAGTCTAGAAGTCTGGACGCTGTGCGTTTTGGGCCATGTGTGCGTTTGGGGCTACTGCGGGTGTGTATTGGATTCTGAGTCTGGTGTGTGTGTGGATGAATGGGGTAGGGGGCGCATGGGGCTTGCTGCTCTTCTCCTCGTATGGGTATTTAGAAAGGGACGTGTGCTCGCACTTTGATGTGGGTTTTTGTTTTGATCTACGGTGCATATATACGATTATATATACTCATATCAGAGTGTTTCTCTCCCTTGGGTTGGACATACATATAACATACACACACACCCTCGAGGAATATCAACGTTGACTCATTCGCCATTCCTACTTTCGACAAATATTACCTACGAACATAAACAAAATGCCAATCCTCCGCTCCCTCACAACCAAAATCAAAGTCGCAATCTCACCCTCGGCTTCTCCCTCGTCGTCGCCTACATCCTCCCCGACAGGCTTCGAAGTCATCAGCGGCCGCAGAGAATCCGATGGATACACCGTAAAGCGGCCCGAGACCAGCATGCGCACGGATTCCTTCATCACGGACGAGACGGCGCAGGCAAAGCAACGCCGCGTGAGTCGCTTCAGGGAGGAGTTGGGCGTCGAGGCCGTATGAACGTGACGATTGCATGAGAAAAATCAAAATGAACGAGGTAAGTTTTACTCAAATCATGTGCATGTTTTGAGACGGGCATGTTTCAAGATTTGTTTGTTTGATCAAAAGGTTGTATGACGCTAACGCGCTACTCTGACAGATTTCGAATCATCATGTTTCTTCCGCCTCGGCTTCTGGCACGGGTGTCCCGCTCCCGCTCTTGGGTGGTCCTTTAGGTGGCCCTCCTGCTTTGGGAGGAGGTGGGACCCCGCCGCTCTTCGATTTGGGCGCATTGTCTTCTGCTAGACTCTTCTCCTCGCCTTCTTTGAAGTAGTCGTCTAGCCCGCCGCCACCTGCTGGGCTGGCAACGGGGTGCGCTCGACCCTTCTTGCGGGGCGGAGCGTTGCCTTGCGGTGGAGGTGGGGAGCGTGAGGGAAGCGCCATGTTTGCCGGGACGAAGAGCTCGGTGGGCGCGCCTTGCATGGGAGTGCCAGGTGCCGCTGAGAGTGGTCTCTTCTCATCAAAGGATGTGGCGGCGTTATCGCTTGAGAAGAGCGTTTCGCCTGGTGCTTGGGGTGGTTCCTCGAGGGACGGTGGGATACGGTGCAAAGCCCCGAAACCCAATACGCAGCCCAGCGCACCTTCGCCTCCCCAGCCGCGACTAGGCGTGATGGTGACAGGGCGCGTGACGTCGTACTCGTGGTTGTAGACGATGAGTCGCAGAGGCCGATCAAGAAAGTCTTCGACAAGCTCACCGAGTCCGGATTCACCACGGACAAGACCCTCGGGACTACCGATGACATAGTCGCCGTAAGGAAGCAGGCCAGCTACGTCGGCTGGAGAGTTGGGAGCTACGTCGAGGATGTGCCAGACATCTTCGGCGAGCGAGAGAGGAGACCATTGTAGGGAGATGCCCAGAGTGGGGTCGCCAGATGGAATGGAAATGTAGACTTCGCGGATTTTTTGGCCCTACTGAGGTCAGGACGGCTAAGAAATCATGATATGTCGAGTAATGTCTGTGAATAATGAAATAGTATGACAGCATAGATCATGTTGAGAACCTTGAAAATGTCCTCGTGACCTTGATGGGGAAATGATTGAGACGAATAATTGGAAAGATTTGCCTGACGTAAAAGAAAAGTCACAAAGAGATCTTACCTTCCCACTAAAGACACCCAGACTGATCGTCTGGCCAGCACAGTTGCGCACCTCAGTCGCAAACAGGCCTGGGTCAGGATTATCCTATCAAACAAAGTCAACCACCAGCCTCCCAACGGCCAAATCTCATCACTCACAATCGTCCGTCCATTAATGCCAATAATGAAGTCAAACCATGGCTCCAATGGCACTTCTTGATTCGTGTTCCTCAGGATCTGGAAGCCGTACGCCCCAGTAACAGACGAGTGTTGCTCATCGATAGGCGCAGCATCTAGCCGCGAGATAAAGCGGTTGAGAGCGCCGAACATGCTCATGATGAGAGGTTGTGGGGGTGTATCGTTCCTTTGTGGTGATGTACTGTTGTTGTTGAAGGTCGAGGACATCTGGAGGTTTTGGGATTGGGGTTGGGTCATAGCGCTGATCTGCGGTGGCGCTAGCGGTGCTGGTGAGGCTCAATTGCAGGTCGTGTGCAAGACACTTGATGCGACAATGATGTGTAGGCAGTATTGAAACTCGAGGTCTTAGAGTAGTTCAAGCTTGTAAGACCACATTTTTCATTCATTAAGAAACTCAGCAGGCAGTCACTTTTGGGCTACGCTAGTCAAAAGTGGTCTAGTTTGACGATTCTACCTTTCTTCTCTCGTGGATTGCTTGACCACTACGACATTACCACTTTTCGAGTCCCACTGTAGCAAGGTGCTCGCGCTCCCTCAAAGGTAGCGGTGTTGGTACAGAGTGCGACATGTCGGCCACACCAAATGAGAAGGGTATCCACCAGTGGTTAGACGTTGAGCAGTTTCCTGAACAGCTCAAAAAGTATGTCATGTTGTATCATTAAATGCTTTTCTGACCAACATATATAGATATTGGTTTCAACGCTACAAAATCTGGGAGCAATATGACAAGGGTATTTGGATGACAGAAGATGCCTGGTTTGGTGTGACTCCAGAACCTATCGCAAAGTACCTTATTCGTACTTCATTTCAAGACAAAGACTAACTCGGCCAAGCAAGATCGCGGCACATATCGCGGAGTCAGCGCCCAAAGAGAAGACTGTAATCGTGGATGCATTTGCAGGCGTGGGCGGTAATGCCATCGCCCTTGCGCGTTCCGGTCGCTGGGAACGTGTATTCGCCATTGAGAAGGACCCCAAGACGATGAAATGCGCAAAGCACAATGCCGAGATCTACGGTGTTGCGAGCAAAATCTTCTGGCTGACGGGAGACTGTTTCGAGGCCATCAACAGGTTTGCAGGCAACAAGAATGTGCTCATCTTCGCAAGCCCGCCATGGGGCGGTAAGTGCTAGGCTTGCTTGACTGGTAGCATTTGCTGACTAAGACAGGCGTGGCGTATGGAGCAGACGACGTGTTTGACTTGAGCAAGATGGAGCCTTACAATCTGGACAAGCTGTATCAGAGCTTCATCAAGTACAGCAATGAGGTGGTGCTTTTTCTTCCTCGCAACTCAGACTTGAACCAAATTGCACGGTATGCAAAGGACGGAAAAAAGCTTGAGGTGGCTCATTATGCCATCATGGGTGCCAGCAAGGTATGTCACTATCTGATCACGTAGTCAACGGCGACTAAGTAGCATAGGCGTTGTGTGTATACTTTGGCGACTTTCAATTTGACGAAGAGGTAGAGCAAGAGGCATGAAATTATGAGTACATCAGGCGGACGCTGAACGAGCGAGTTTGCCACAGTCAAGTACGGGTGATATGACAGCCCCCAAGGATACACCAATCGATGATGGAGGCGCCGCACGATGCAATCGTCTTGGGGTAGGACAGGCAGTGCTATGGTAGCCTGTTTGACGGGTGTGAAACGGGCTTGAATGCGTCCAATACTGATCTACAGGGTTCAAAAGACACTTTATATATAGCAAATGATATCCAAAGACTGCTTGACAACGATAGTCCAAGGAACAAAGACCATATCAAACTGGTGAGTGATGTTGTGTCTCATTGGTTGACGACGCACGGGCCTCATCCGTGAACTCAGAGCGCGGCGACCTCCCATCACCTTTACATGACAACCGTGCCTACGGGCTACATCAACACAACGACTCGAATCGACGCCGAATACATCCAGAATATCGCCGTACATCTCGCGCCTATATAGGACGCCCAAACACTCGAACATACGACATCCACGACGGCCAGTAGGGCAGGTAGCCTGAATGACGGACCGCTCGTCACGGAGCGTTCACTCATCTCGCGGTGCGACCTAATCGCGCCACGGCAGGCTGCGCGCGCCTTTCACGCCTTGTGACCCCGACGTCGAACGCTCACTATACTTTGTCCTTGACCTCAACTTCGCGCTCAACCCCCGCTATAGCGCAATATGGACGGAACACGTACGCCCCCAAACGACGGGTCGACCGCCGACGATGACATGAATCTGCTTCTCCAGCAGGCTCAGGCGAGTGCGGCTCAAGGTGGAGGCAACTTTCTCGACGATCTGAATAACCGCGAGCTCGACCGTGGAGAGAAGGCAGAGGACGCGATCGACTACGAAGACATAGGCGACGATGACCTTCCCGATGAGGAGTTCGCCGACGGCAGTGGCGAGGACGATGGCTTCAATCTGGCAGACTTTGCTGGCGATGCGGTTCAAGATTCCGGCAACGTTGCTGATCACGATGACGACGCGATGGAGCGCGAGCTGTTCGGCGATGACGACGGGTTTGACCTTGACGCTGGCGATGCGCATCACGAGGACCGTCCGCTCGATTCAATCGAAGGCCTGCGCGGGGCCAGCAGCACCCAAGGCCACCATGCATCCCGCAATGCTGTACAGCAGGAAGAAGAGGAGGATGATGATCCTGAGTATCTTGAGCAAATGGCCTTGTTCAACCAGGCGCGGTTAAAGAAGCCTGATGACAAGGAGTACGAAGCTCCAAAGACGTCTCTGGAAGAGTTCGAAAAGGTCTGGCCCAACTTCGAACCGGACAAACCACCACGATTCTTCAGCCTGGTACCCCGAAAACGCGCCTACTACATCCCGAAAGTTCCACAAAAGCCACCCAAGCTCATGGTTCTCTCCAAAATCAGCCTGGAGATTGCAACGGACCAGGAGAAGAGCTTCCGATTACCTCCGACCACAGTACCCACAAAGACAACACGGCAAGAGGAAGAAGGTGGCCTCATTCACATCATGGACGATGCTGAAGAGCTCCGGCAAACTGACGAACAGATGGATCTGGACAACGTTGAGACCTTCGATGAGAGCGAGAAGATTGGTAACGTCTCTTGGAACGATCTCATGATCGCGTGCGAAGACTGGGACATGCCGGATGCCCCCAGCGAAGGAACAATATCAGAGGATACTCGGGAGCCAATTACACCACCCGATAGCAACCCTGATCACATTGACAACAGCTGGACAAGTCCTGTTCCAGCGAAGAAGCGCCGACTTGGAACTCGCGAGGACCTGATTTCATTCTCGGTGTATGATCACATGGATCTACCATCATGGGATGACCCTGAGTTGGAAACAGCACGCCTGTCAAAGAAGATCCTCCTTGATATGAACGATCCGCATCTTCTCCTGGATGTCCAACAGCCAAGTGCAGAGCCGCAAAAGCCTAGGACCAATCTTGGGCTCAAGCGCGACAACCGGGGTAGCCTCGCGAACCCGATGTTCAAACGATACAACATCTCCAACGACGAGGCGTACGACGCGCTCAAGGAGAGCAGCACACAAAAGGTTCGCAGCACTATTGGTCATATGAACGTGGAACACAGTTTGCCGGCCCTGAAGCTGCAGTATCCGTTCTACAAGGTTAACTTGAGCGATCGTGAGCTACGATCATTCCACCGTCCCACCATGACGTTCAAACCTGGCGAGCGAGCAGGTATCACTACGCTGAAATCCATGAAGCGAAAGCACAAGAAGAATCTCAAGCCATCCGAGGCTTTCGCAGTGGCGGAAGATCTCAATGTTGGCGACAATTCCGATCTCCTCCTTGCCGAATATTCCGAGGAGTATCCTACGACCCTGTCGAACTTCGGTATGGGCGTCAAGATCATCAACTACTATCGCAGAAAGGACATCGAGGACACAGCACGCCCGAAACGCGAGGACGGTATTGGCGAGACATCTGTTCTTTTGCCCCAAGACAAGAGCCCGTTCTCTCTATTTGGTCAAGTCGAGCCAGGTCAAGAGGTTCTCACTATGCACAACGCCATGTACCGCGCGCCTGTTTTTAAACACAACCCTGAATCAACAGACTTCCTTGTCAGTCGCAGCCACACTGGTGTGAATGGCACCAAGTGGTATATGCGCAACATCCCCAATCTCCTTGTTGTTGGCCAACAATTCCCATCTGTTGAGGTTCCCGGTACACATGCTCGTAAAGTCACAGAGGCATCGAAGAAACGCCTCAAGATGTTGGCATTCCGTCTTTACAGGCGTGGTCAACAGAAGAGTGCGCGACAGCCCTGGGTTAGCAACGAGATGATCAAACAACATCTACCAGGAACCGAAATTGCCCAAAATCGATCTCGCATGCGAGAAATCATGAAGTACCAGAAAGACATTGGCACTTGGGAGCCGATGCCTGGCGAGACCATTCCCGAAGAGCCGATTCTGCGAACCTGGATCAAGCCCGAAGACGTATGTCTGATCGACTCGATGCATGCTGGAGACAAGCAACTGCAAGACGCTGGTATCAAGTCGAATGAGATCAAGGACGATGAGGAGGAGCAGGATGGCGAGAACATGGACGTCAAGCTTGCACCATGGAATACAACCAAGAATTTCTTGAACGCCTGCGCCGGCAAAGCTATGCTAGAGCTTCACGGAGAGGGTGATCCTACTGGTCAAGGATTGGGCTTCAGCTTCATCAAGGTATCAATGAAGGGTGGTTTCCGCGATGTTGGAGAGAGTGCAGCAGACCGTGTCGACGCCAAAAAGCTCAAAGAGCTCGGCGGTCACAGCTACAATGTTCAGCGCCAACAGATGATGTACGAGAACGCCATCAAGCGAATTTGGAACAAGCAGAAGGAGTCTCTTTCTGCCACCAACCCACCCTCGGAGATCGAAGACGACGTCGAATCTACGGCCGCCGCACGCAACGCAAATCGTCAACGCTCTGAGGTTGGCACTCCAGCACACATGCGTGGCGATGATGATACAATGTCCCAATTCTCGCGTAACAGTGGTGCTGACTCTCGTGGCAAGAAGTTGCGGATCACTCGAACGGTCAGGAACAGGAATGATGAATACGAAGAGGTCACCGAGACGATCACCGATCCCGAGGTCATTAAGCTATACCTGAAGCGCAAGAAGCAAGAACGTCTCATGAACATGAAGCTTGACGACATCAAGCCTACGGGTGACGAAGAGTATGACAAGCAACAAATCATCAAGCTCAAGGCTGAGTTTGCTCGTCTTGCTCGCAATATAGAACGTCGCGAGGGACGCGAGAAGGCCAAGGGTATCTACAAGAACACGGGTGAGGGTGGCTCGTCTGCCGGCCCTGGCAAAGGTGGTGCGACTCCAAGGAAGTGTGCCAATTGTGGTGAGGTCGGACACATCAAGACAAACAAGAAGTACGTATTCTCCTCAGTTTGCGGGGCGAAACGCGGTTTCCCCATATTGTCTTTTCCCTCGAACCTTGCTAACATGATTAGGCTTTGCCCATTGCTCAATGGTCAAAAGAAGCAAAGTGATACTTTCCGAGACGCAACGGCAGCATCTCCAGCCACCGTTGCACCTACGCCATCATTTGCCGGATCGCCGTCTTGAGTACACAATCTCACCTCTCACCCGTTATTACCTTGACTGGACCCGGAAAAGTATATGTTTACAGATCAAAACTTCATGGGATTTGCAAGACGCTTGTCAAGGCCACAAGCACATACATTGTTTTCAACATGCATAGCAAGGAGTTGGTGGAATTTTCCAATATGATTCTTGGGGGCATAAAAGAGACGGTAAAGTTTCCATCTCGCATCGGATCGGCGTCTTTGTCCGTTCACTTCATGCTGTATCATACATTAAGAAACCGTATCAATTGTCTAATAATTAAATCCCAAAATTCACTGATCGAACTCAAAATCTCTCACATCATCTCACTCCACCCTCGCAAACCTTCTACCCTCGTCCTCGTTCTCCTTTATCTTCCCAATCGTCCACGACCACAGCTCTTCCTGAACACTTTCGTCTTGCGCCTGCTTACTCGCCTCCCTCTCCTTCCTCGTCTCAAAGTACTTGCTCTTCACACCATCCACCTCCTTGCTCGTCGCCAACCACGCCAGCTTTGCGCCCGCCTCCTCAGGCGGATTTATATTCTCATTCATCAAAAGTCTGAACAAGCCTGTCAAGCGCGGCATAACCCACTTATTCAACCACCTCAAAATCGGCCCCGCGTCTCGCGCAAATTGCGTGCCAAACATGAGGCCTGGATCAAACGCCAACACTGCCTTCGGCGTGTCTTTGACGTGATGGGACAGCGCGAATGCCCAGATTGCATTTGCAGCTTTGCTCGTCGCGTACCTATCACGTCCACCACTTTCCTTTGCGTCCGCGGCATTGGGGTAGGCGACGCGGTCGCCCGTCGTGTACCGCGGCATGAAGCCCCAGCTCTTTGCTTGCTCTGCATCGTGCAGGCCGCTGGATACGACGACGATGTGTGCGGCAGGCGTTAGGTGAGGCACGAGTAAGTGGAATAAAAGCGCGTGGCCGACGTGGTTGATTCCGAAGTGGGCTTCGATGCCGTCAGATGTGTACTTTACTTCTTTGGCGGGGAACTGGACGCCAGCGTTGAGGATGAGCGCGGAGATGGGTGGGTAGGCGGATGTGGTCCAGCGGGAGGCGAAGTCTCGGACGGAGGCGAGCGAGCTGAGGTCGAGGGGTGTGAAGAGCACGTTTTGCTGGGAGAGTTTGGTGTTGATGGAGGATGCGGCGGAAGAGGGGTCTGTTCGGGAGGCTAGGACTATGAGGGAATTTGGTTGAGACTTTGCGAGGGAGAGGGCAGTGTGGTAGCCCAAGCCCTGGGTTCCGCCTGTGATGAGGATTGTAGAGGAGTATTTGGTTGTGGTAGACATTTTGATGTCGTCCAAGTGAGATGATATGATATGATGTATAATGTCCTTGAACAGGATGCTTTTGAAGACTGGAACTTGATGATATGATCCTGATGATTCTGCAGAACAGTAAAGGACGTATCTGTCGAAATATATACAGAATCCCATCAATTCGATGCCATCTGCTTCCTCACTTTTCAAAGAAGTTTCGTCCGCGCACCAACTTCCGTTTCTCCACTACGACTCGCCCAAGCCTCTGAAATTCTCAGACTTAATGCTTCGTAACATACGTTACAGGCAATCTGGCGAAGTTGACAAGCATGACGGGGTACAATGGTTCCCCCTTATGGTTAGCGTAAGCGAGCTCGCGCGCTGATTGGTCGAGGTCGGGCAATTGTTGTTCAGATGATTATCGTGTTCAGATAATCAACGGGTGATTCGCAGCCCGATTTGGGACGGAGCTCATGTTTGGTCGCACTTTCGATTGTTCGATAGGAGGCGGTATCGCCTATGAAAAGATGCTGTACTCGGCGATGCTTTGATTTTGATTTCCCTTTTCCTATTTGTAGGCTGCTTTCCAAGTTTCCTCCTCTTTCTCCTCGAGCGCCGCCTACCACCTTGCCATACTTGCGCATCGAGCATACACGCTTCATTGGCGATTCTCAACATCTACAGAATGTGATTGCGACACATATGAATCGAAGAACTGAACGATGCAGCGTAGGCAGGTAGTCACGCACCGTACTCGCCAGTTTATTTTGCATCTAGCAAGAAAATGCTTGGAATGGCTTGTACATACCATCATAGACGGAGAAGAGAGCACAATTCTGCTCTCTCATCTGACATCTACTATAGGTATTTGCAAACACACATCTGCACCAAGCAAATGCACATGCAATGCATCTACATGCACGCCACCAAAGTACTACATAGACCAACACAGCCCGTCAGATGCTCATCCCAACCCGTCAATGCAATTAGTGTTCCCTGCATCTCAACCGCCCCAACCACCACTTCACCTACCTACCTACGAACCATTCCCAACTACCTAAGCACGCAGAAGCTCCCATCGGCCCCTACCCAGCCCTCCCCACCACCACGAAACCAGACAATGCTAAGTCCCGTTCCTGCGGGTGGACCAGCCATGCTAGCCAAGTCCGCCACCCAAGCGGCGTTTCGCTTCCCGCAAACGTCGCGCCCGCCCCGCTGACATGTTCGGGCTCCGAAACACCGCCAGGACGCCCGCCGAGATGCGCGACCCCTGCCGAGAAAAGGACAAGACATGGCAAGATAATGTAACGTTAGAATGCTTGTGCTGTGCATTTGTGATGTGCATAATCTTCTTCTTTGACTGCCCGGGCAGGGACTGGGGATATGGTGTGGTGGCAGGGGCGTAGGTGCGTGTAGATGTACTACTTACTCTACTGTAGACTACGGATGATGTGAGATGCATGTGGCTGGATGTGTGGAGGTTAAAGGGGTGAGGTGATATGGCATATATTGGGGCGTATTTGTGTAAGATGAGAATGGAACCGTGATTAGGTAGGCCGCGAACCTTTGCTGACAGGAGATCTGGTGAGTTACTGCTTTAGGATATGATATGGTGGTGTGGTTGTAAGGGGAGGGGGCAAGGGCTGGTGAGATGTGTTCCTCAACGGCGTGGTCTCGGGACGGGTCGAAGATGCAAGGGAGACTAGATCTGGGAAGAGATGTACCTTTTTGGATTTGAGACATACCCTTCGAGAGAGATGCGATAAGACGTAGAATGCGATGTACGAGGAAATCAGAATTCGATGTTGCGGGATGAAGTCGATATCAAATGTGTTTTCTTTACTGGTTCTTCTCTTGGTGAGCTCCATGGGGCGGTGATTTCGTGAAGTCGTGAATTGTAGGAATGTATTTCATTCATCATTATATGCCTCCTGACATACCCAATATCCAGATTCTCTGCTCTTTGCCATGACACCAAGGAGAAATAGCTAAATTGCATATATACACCTCTTTCATGCAGGGCCGTCTACTTCCGCCTCCTCCCTTTCTTTCTCTATCTCCAAAGCACGCTCCTCTCATCCCTCGCATTGACCCAGACATACTCCGTACACCTTGGATCCGACTTGCTGTTGCCCAGCGTTACCGCAAATAGGTTAATCTCAATCCACGCAGGGCGCATGCCCATTCTCTCCAGCCTCTCCCACCACGACTGGAAGCGACCAAAGTCCACGTGTCCGCCCGCGTTGGGGTTGTTCATGTTGATGCCGTCGCCGAGATGGATTTCAATCATGACTTGTCCAATCGGGATGACAGACTTTCCTGACGCGGACTGGATGCCGTCAAAGGCGTCCATGAACGTGTCGAGGGCGTCGTATTCGCTGCCTTCGATATCAATCTTCAAGATATCGATGTACGAATGGTTGTTGTTCGCCATCAGCGTCGGCAGCGTGTAGAAAGGAGGGGACGCATCGTGCTTGTCCTCCTTGCCTAGTCCGATCTTCTTGAAGAATGTGCGGTGGCGTTGCGACATGGGGATCTGCTTGCCCCATCCGTCGACGGAGAAGTCGTAGCCCCAGATGCGTGCGCTGGGAACGCGTTCGAGCATTTCGGCTTCGAAGGACGATTCCCCGTTGATGCCAAAGCTGTAGATGACGAGACCTGCGTCGGGGGCGGTGACGGGCTGCTGGCGCGACTCGACGACCTCGATGGAGGGGAAGGACGGTGCGGGAACCGCTTCGTACAGACTCATGCCGCACACCCACTTGCCGCCGTCGCCGAGGCGGCCGACGCGCTGGAAGTCGTGCGGACAGGTCCAGGTCGCTGGGAAGAAGTCCCAGATGGTGTAGGGGTACTTTAGGAAGTCCTGAGGAAAGAAGGGGACTTTGGGGTAGTCTGGGTGTTCTTTGGCCATGACATCGCGCTCATCGACGCTCTTCTTCCACGCTTTCTCAGAAAGCGTCATGCGTTCTCGCAGCCATGATAACCGGGCCTTCGACTCTGTCGAAGATTGCCCCTTGGGTAGCACAGGCAAGTATGGTAGGAGTGCAGTACTAGCTGACTCTTCGTTGTGAAGTGCGAGGATGAGGATCACAACGACGACGAGGACGGTTGCGATCTTGCCTGCGACGACAATTAGGGTGCATGATCAATCACGGCATGATCAGGATACGTTACCTCCACTGGAGCGGAACATGGTCATTACGAAAACGTTGGTCTGGAGAATAGCAGAAGGAAAGGAAAGTGCTGGCAATAGCGAGAGTGACAGTCGCGGGTTGAGCCGGACAAAGTCAATTCCGCAAAGGTACACAAATGTTGAAGTGAAGGTAGGTGTAAGGTAAGGGTCAGACTATCGAAACCAGAGTTCCAGATGCGCTGGTCATCAAGTATCCCCGCTGCGCCAAGCGAAACACGCCAGCCCGTGGGTCCGACGTTGGGGGCTGGGGGGCTCGTGAATTGCGATCAGCTGAAAGCGCAACAGCAGCGAGCCAAGAGTGTGGTTGGCGGCGACTTCAGTGCACGAAGAAGGATCATCCCCATTCGATAGATTGGTGAAACGGTTGCCGAAGGCGGCGGAAAGGGAATGTTGTGTACGCGTAATAACCGCGGTGCTGGTATCAGCCGTTTGATAATTGCGGGGAGTGGCCCGAGAGGAGGGGGTCCCGATCAATCATCAATCAGGCGTGTTTCAGCTCCGAGGCGACAAAGCGAGATCGACCACTGGAATGTGGGTCACGGTACGCTTTTAGGAAGCGGCTAATCAGTATGATATCATTGCTCGTGCTGTCGTGTCGGCCTGTTGGCTCAAATGGAACATGCAATCTCACAGAGACTTTGGCTAATTCAGGTACTATTCTAAACGCGATCCTGCCCCTGCGCCTGCGTCTACGATAGCACTTTGTGTACAACAATGGCTGCCACAATCAGGAGAGCGCTGCATGTTGTAAATACCAAGTCCCTATGCGCCTCCCCTAACGCGAGTCAGCAAAGCGTGCATGCATGTAAGCTAGTGGATGATCTCACCTTCTTTAGTTGTGCTTAGCGCGAGCACCACAAACACGTTCAGTGGTATGCGAAGCATGCCGTAGACGCTAGCCCGCAAGCCATCATCTACCAGCTTCCCCTTCAGCGAAGCCATGACTGGGTAATAAACGCCACAGCAGAGCTCGAAGAAACAGAAGCACCAAAGCGTGATGCGCTCGTCGCGCACATGGCCAGGGATGAAGAAACACAGGGAGGCGAGCACCAGAACGCCTGTGAGAATCCTTTGCGACGAATATGGATTAGCCGAGGTTGAGAGGCTTTTGTACATTAGCGAACCAAACATCATGGAGCACATGAGGATGGCGAAGATAAGCCCAAAAGGGAGTTCTGTGCAGGGTCAGTTGAGTTCGAACCACAAGGCCAGGCACGTTGCAACTTACCCTCTTTGGAACCTGCTAGCTTGTGGCTTAGCTTCAAGGCCGGGAACTTGAAGAAGATGAAAAGGAACAGCGAGCCTTCAAAGAAACACGAAGTTAAAGCAAGAACCAAGATATTGCGATCTGGGCATCGAAGTTAGTTTGTACTTTGAATGTGAGGTTCTCAGCATACCCTTCAACATGGTCCGCAGAGTGGAAGTTGGTGGCATCTTAGCCTCAGCTTCTTCTTGCTGTAAGAGCGAGGCGCCCTCGACGGAAGCGTGGTTTCTTGCGCCGTAATTCTCTCCCTTGATTGCATTAGCTACAACTTTGAAGTCCGAGACCGAAGGGACCTACCCAGTATTTTCCAATTGCCAAAAATGCGAGAGCCAGGCATCCAGTGGATAGCAGGAATGGTGCTTTCGCTGTTCCGGCAACACGTACGAGATACTCGGCAATGAGTCCTGCGACGATGGCGACACAAGTGTTGGATGTAGTCATCATGCTGAAAATAGCGCTTAGGGCAATGTCTGCCTCTTCCAGCATCAGCTTGTTGAACTCAGCCACGAGCCAGCTCTCGAAGACGCTCCATAGTAGGGTTCCAGAGATACCGCCAAGAATACGGCCAAAGAAGAGAACGTAGATGTTATCGCTCAGAAGAGTGAGAGAGGAGAATGAATAGATGACGCAGTAAGCAAGACATGCTGTTCGACGACCATGACGATCTGCAAAAGTGCCTGCGAATGAAGCAGAAATACCAGCTGAGACGAATCCGATGAGGAAGAGGAAAGCAACCGTCTCCTCTGGCAGACCCTTTTCGTCTGTTGTTTTGTTTAGCCAAAGCGTTGACCAGCATTCGTAGCTACAAACCTTTGTAGATGGGATAGATGTAGGGCCCTTGGAGCCAGTCCGCGGCATTAACCAAAAGGTAGATGGGGAAGAATCGCCATTTCAATTGTCGCAAACTGTCTCTATCGGAGGCTTCGCGACCTCGATCATCAGTTTTATCCGGGTGCGAAGTCGACGCGAGCTCGGCCTTCCGGGAACGGTGAGATTGGTAGACAGCGAGGGTATTGAGCAAGACCGAAGCCGCAAAGGTGGCGCGGTAGAGATCCATCATGATGAGATGTTGGAATAGAAGCGCAATGGGCGGAATCCTGGGTGCGAACAAGGTTCAAACAAAGCAGACCAGCTGATGACGAGGGCAGGGAACAACACGTGTTGAAGTGCTGGAATGGAGGGGGCCGTTAGCGGCGTGAGTTGAGGGAGCAAAGCAGCAACGGCAACGATGTGCGGTGCACGCAGAAGCCTGCCCTGACGAGATGCTTGGTAGCACAAGACGCAGGGGAACGTGCCGCTCTAATTTGGGGCGTCGGTGGATCCGGGATCAGTGAATGATGTCGCCGTGCGCACAGATTGCAATCGACAGACACAGCGGCTGACTGATGCAACGGGCGACAGCTGGCTTCATTGGCCAAGACGAGGCGGTCGCAGTGGCCGACACAGAGGCAGCGGCGGAGGGCGTGAGATCATGACCAGCGCAAGCAGCTTGGCTCGTTGCGCGTCTGACCCGCGGCGTCTCAGGAAATGTGGAGCTGGCAGCCCGAGCCAAGTGTGGGGTTCACCTGTTACTAGAAGCGGGCGGCTGGTGCAGCCGGCCCCACCAGATGCTTCTACTTCCGCTAATCTAGACACTGCGCTGCTACAAAGGTTGAACAACTTCTTCGTGTCTTTGTGCAATTTGATGAGAGTCCATCTCAAGTCGTGCATGTAGCCGCGACATACGCTCCCGATTTTGAGGTGAAGCTGCGCACAACCCTAGCCCTCGCTGCACGGTACCACACAGAGACAGCCAGGGACGACATTCCGACTACATCGATGCCAGCCACAGAAGAGAGTCGCGCCTGGTGAGAGACAGGTAACAAGACATCGCACCATGTCTGGCCATCCGAAGGACCACCCAGCCTCCCGAGTCTATCTGTTACCACGCCCTCGTTCAAGCTATCCCTAAGGTGCTACCTCGCGTTTTTTAAGCGGCTCAACGGAAGGAATTGGCTGCACTGAAGGCGTTCGGGATCGGATGTAACAGTTGACGATGATGGCAATCGAGCTGGCCCAAATGGTAATAATCGAAGTCTGCCACTGAACAGTAGTAGCGGGAGTGAGGCGGTGTTTTAGCTTCACGTAACGCGTTGCTGGTGAGCCGCTTGGCTGGTATGGTGAGCTGCTTTCTATCAACTATCACTTCCATTTTCGATCGCATCACGGCCACTGAGAGCAGTATCGAAATTGATTTCATCATGTTAATTCGCCATATTGAATTCATCTTGTGTATGCGCTGTGGCACTACTCATTGCATCACGTGGTGATGGTTGCATTCTGTCACGTATCGTCAACTCAATCCACCAGTCATGCTATTCTCCAAGTCATGCAAATCTTCAATACCTTTTGGGTAACTCGATGCAACTCAACTCTCAACCGCCGGACGGGCTGTACTGCATCTTGGATCCAAAGCCGCCAAAGGCGCCGCGACGCTCATGGGCGATGATGTCTCGAAGGCAAGAATCACAGGCCATCACCTCGCATCCAGGGCAGCGACTGCCACCTTTCTCAATAGGACTTAAGCAGAAAACGCAGATCTCTGTGCCAGCTGTGTGGACACGCCACGTTTCGGTGCGCAGCGTACAACGCTGAGTGGTAGCCGGGTGCGACTCCATTTTGACAACAAAGCCATGGGCAAACCGCGAAGACGAGGAAGACGATGCTGATGATGAGGCCTGTGAGAAGTAAGATGGTCTATGAGGGGTCAGCAATATGTCAATAAGTCATGAGCACCCAAGGACCACTTACCCTTGCTTGTACCACGGATGGTCCTCGCGATACTTGGCGTAGCGCCTCTCCCACGCCAAGTAAGCCTCCCCCAGGAAATAAGATGCACTGGACTCGCCGGGCTTTCTCGTCGGCTTTATGGGCGGTGGAGAGCGTCTAAGCTTCTCCTCATACATCGCAGTGGCAGCTTGCTCTGGATCATAAGCATTCTCTGGATCCCACCCAGCTGTGCTTGCCTCGTACTCATCGGTGCGGGTGCGTACGTTCTGGTAATCCCGGTCATACGCAGCGCGAGAGATGGGATCAGCCAATACGTTGTACGCCTCACGGACGCGGCGGAAGATGGTGGCATCATTTGTGCCTGTCTTGTCTGGATGATGCTTTTTAGCCAGGGCATGGAAGGCTGACTTGATCTCGGCAGTGGTGGCATACTCATTGACACCAAGGTCCTCATAGTAGTCGTGGGCGTTCATGGTTGCTGCGGAGTGGACTTGATGATTGGAGGTAGAGAAGACAGGAGATGATTTTGTGGTTGATTGGAGGATCGAAGTAAAGTGGTGTTATTGTGCTCAAGAGCTAAACGCATGCATGGTTGCCTGGGTAGCTTGAGGCGTCAAATGACCTTCACACGGTACAGTCATTGTCGTTGCCAGGCAGGTACTCATACAGGCTTCTCACTGGGCAAGGCTGTAGGCATCTATGGTAGTGTGCTGCGTGCAAACGCGATTGAGGGTGAACAGACGACATCCAGCATTTCACTGGTGTCGTCAATGTCGTCTCAACATATTCTGCGCATCCAACAGCAAGGTGCATGCAGGAGGACCTTGGGTGAGGTGCAGGAAACAGCGGCGTGCGATCATGTGAAGGTGAACTAAGCTTAACACGACGTCACTGCGTCGCTCTGAACGGACGACTTCCAAACGCACACATCTCTTCGAGAGGCTGAGATTGAATAGCGAGTCTAGAATTATTCTCCACTGTTCAAGGTTCACCATCAGTCCCATGTATCGGGCTATCAGTCACCGAAACAAGATTCATGCTATTCAAGCATTGGCCTCTACATTAACACCAAAGAGGATGCTGCAAATGTCGATACTCAAGAACAGATTAGAGCTGATGAAAGGTTGCGAACGTCAAAGTACGCTATTGCGGAGCCGATCTCACAATTGCAGGGCTCAAAGCTTCGCTGAGCAATTCACATGCTCAAACACCATAACATTCGGGTCCACTACACACGTCCGAGTCTGGGAACAAATATTGAACTTAATAGCCCTTTCCATACTGCCTTGGCACATCGACATGCCTCTCCCCTATGCAACATACGGCGCAGCTGTGCGCTTCGCGGCCCCCTTCTTACAAACCGTGCCAATAGTCTGCGTAGGTGTAACGCACACGATTGAGCGGGTAGTTGGCGTCGGAGTCTCCACAATGCTACCGGTTGGCCTCACACCGACTGTGATATCGGCATTGCCTCGGCCTTGCTGGCCCTCAACGACAATATACGTGTTGCCTAGAGTTCCCATGGGCAATCCGGCAGCAATCCAGGCTTTGTAGTGGTTGTTGAAGGTGATGGTGCCACCGCGGCGATTCGTCCTCCGGACAGAGAAGTACTGGCGCAGGTTGCCATTGTACTTGGACCAGAGCTCGTACTGAGCGCCATCGCTGTTATGGTAGCCGTAGAAAGAATGGGCTGCGTTGTCGGAAGGATTGTGCGTGGCGAAGGCATCCATAACATAGAATTCTACGCGAGGATTGCTGGTGAAGCCATAGAGAGCTAGATATGAGTTTCCTTGGGGGTTGTAGTTTGCAGTGTAGTTGACCACGCTGTCTTAAATTTAGCTGCAGGGCATAAGACGTGGTAGATGTGGAACGAACAGTGTCGAGCTTCCTCGATAGCCTTTGCCGACAACGAAGTTTCCCCCTGCCCCTAGAATCCAATCAACGGTGAAGCGGCCGGCTTCAAGACTCTTGTAGGTATAGTTCGTGGCATCTTCACCATTGCCCCAGTTCTGGATCAAAAATTGCTGACTTTGGGCGAAAGTGAAGAATGCACAAATTGCGGCAAGTGTTAACTTGAAGGACAACATCTTGCAGATTCAAATTATCCTTGGAATACAGGATGATATCGACTCAGCAACACGCTCAAGGTGCCTTTTGTACTTATTCCAGAGGTACAACGCCGTTCTCGGAGAGCATCATTCTCTCGTATTTTGCAGTGTTGGCATCTTACCGCATCTGCAAGTTTGACTTATCCGGTGGCAATGGCGTACCTTAGCGTCAGTGAAGCTCTTCTACAAAGTCTGCGATGCAACACTGGAGAAGAGTTGACTTGCACGTGTGGGTAGTATTATTAGAAGTTGCTGTACCTATCAGTCGTCGCTTCCCGGTATCTGGGACTTGTGTTTACCCGGTAACGCACATATAGCGCGGTCAGGTAATATCGAACACGAGTCATGCAGATCTCTTACGTCTTTCGGTAGGCTTCTACACCAGAACTGACTGCAGTCTGCTCTGCTCGGGAAGATACGTATCGACGTGTGCGAAAGTATCCCAAACGTCAGCCACTTTCTGCCTCACAACGGATATGCATTGTGGCGCATGAGTCAAGCATGATCTAAGCCTTCGAAGCTATAATCCTACGAGACAAGCTTCGCAAGGAACAAAAGAGCTTGTAGGCTACCTACGGAGTGGCTTGATGTAAGCACTGAATGGTGTGAGCTTCATCTGCGGGGTCTTGGAATACCTACGGGCAGCACGGCAATGAAGCTAAATCGATAAAGCCAAGGGCGCCACAATGGTCGTCTGCATTCGCTTCGCAGCGTCGACATGGGCAACCGAGCCGGCTGACACTCGCTCACGATTACCAGGTCTCATGCGCCGATGAGGCTATCGTCCAGGAATATGATAGCTTTGGCGGTATCATGCCAGGTTACCATCTTCTTCCGTTGTTCTTCGAATGCGATCACATACGGATACAGCACATATACTCTGCACTCTCACTTCGAAAATCGAGCGAAAGCGATGCCGTTGCACGTTTTCGAACGTTCCTAGGTAAGCAAGCAATTGCGTCCCGGGTTTCCCGCCCCTAAGAGATGCCACTTGCAAGCCGCTGACGGAAGCCATTGTTACGCTGCAGCACCGACTTGAGCATCGCATAACCTAAAAAGGCAGCTCTATGTACCTTTACCTGCAGCGGACTTCATTCTGACCCAACCGAAGTCGATGCCAACACTTCAACCTCGTGTTCGCGCTACATCTTTCGTCACATATGCCCGCTACCGCACCCAAGCAAGCTGCGGGTGTTTGCAGGAGCGCCTGCATATCAAGCCGGTACACTTCCCCGGCAGACAGCAGCCTACATCATACTGCAATTCCAATCATGCATGGCGAAGTCCGCTCATCCTATCAACTGCCTACACTTTTTGGTAACCACTAGACATCATCCGACATATCTGCACCTGATCAAGTAGATACATGCAAATCTTTTCCTTTTAGCGTGTGTAATAGATTCCGAAATACCTCAAGATCTACAGCACCTTTGAAATCTTGAATCCACCTGGCACAAGGTGCTGGAATACTCCCCGTGGATCATACTTCGCTGCTGCTACCTTCATCTTCTCCACATTCTCCGCGCCATAACTTGCAAGTGGATCTTGGCTCCCGTCTGCGTAGTCCAGGTACAGATACGGACAATCGGCGCCGATGCTGTCAGCATAGTCACGAATTCTGGCTATCAATTCAGCACCAGCACTCTGAAAGAGCTCATCCTGTTCGGCGCCTTGCCAGGAGATGTACGATTGATATACTGGACCGTTAGGCTCGACGTTATATTCATTGTCAAGTGAGCAACTTACAGCACAGGACCTGCTCGTCGAAACGTTCGAGGCCAAGCACATTGCCACCTCGTTCGGCGCTATGCTTCCAGTAGGCTGGTGGAGGTGGCTGATAGAGCACGTGTACACTCCACTCGCCGGTCGCTTTCGCTTTGAGGTTTACAAGTACTTCAATATATATCTCATGAGCTTTGGCCATGACTCGGAAATCGTTGGCAAATGTCAAAGTGCCAAAATACACTCTAACGTTGAATGAGCCATCATAGAGACACACCATACATACAAGTGACTGACCTGCTTGTGGTCGAGCCAACCAGCTCTTGAGCTAGAGACGACATGTTCCTGAGGCCAGTAGTATCTGAAGTGTTCCCCGGAATGGCCAGGAACTCGCTATACGCTTCGGGCCACATTGTAGGTTCTGCGTAGTCGTATGCATTCAGAACGAAATCATCGCCGACAGCACTCTCATATGCGGCTATGACAATAGCTGCTCCCTTGATGTTTTGCCCTACATTGTTGGCGAAGTTGACCAGCGCCTTGAACTGCGCGTCGATTGTCGACGCTGGATACACGACGAGGCCGCCCCATAGCCCTCTATATGAGAATGTCCTGAAATCGAAGCGGGTCACTATGCCAAAGTTGTTGTTTCCACCTTTGAGTATCGTAAATAGATCCGGATTAGACTTCTTCGAGGCACTCGCGATGCTCCCGTCCGCAAGCACCACCTCGAATTCGACGATATTATCACAGATCAGACCGTGCTCCGCCGAGAAGAAAGAGATTCCACCACCGAGAGTGATCCCGCCTACTCCGACTGAAGATGATCGGCCACCTGTTGTAATGACTCCGAGTGGTTCGAGCGTGGTGAAAACACCGTTCCATGTCGCACCAGCGCCGACTTTGGCGATGCTGTTTCTACATCGTACTCCACGGATTTCATATATTGTAGATCGATCGTTACTCCGTCTTGGATATTTGACGCTCCAGCGAATGGTGTATGGCCGCCACCGCGGATGGCAAACTTGCATGGCTGGGACGTGTTCATGCCTGTCAGTGTTTTCACCGCAAGCGAAACATCCTGGCTGCTTCTCGGCTGTATAATGCAAGCTGGAGTGATGGTCTGCTGTTTGGCATGGAAGTATGATGCGACACGCGATTGGTACTCGCTCTGTTCTGCATACAGGACAAAATCGTTGAGAGGTGTTTGAATCAATGCTGCGCACTGGGCCGACATTTGTTAGCGATCGTCAAAATTTGACGGGCAGCACTGCTCACACATTGACTGGTCGTTTGATTCTGCGTTCTCACACCTGAGAACGCCGCTGTGGCGAGCAGTATCCCGACACCAGCCATCATATGAGTAGCCCGCGGCTAATCTAGAAGCGCAAAATATGAGCAGTAAAAAATCACTCTTGGGCAGACCAGAGCAAAGTATTCTGGCATTTCAGGCTTCATTCTCATGTGGTCAGTCATCTCCGTACTTTTCACATATTGAAGCCGAGGCTACTGTCGCTCTATGCAAGAAGTTTAATTCAAGCGAATCACGACCAAACAGCACAAGCAATTGACAAGGATTGCGGTGGGGGTGATACACGTAGATGAGATGTGCTGTTGGATCAAGCAAATGAGTTATGCTCAGATAAGGATTCCTCTGCATCTGCCCAAGTTGCAGACTGTGATTCGTGCGTCTATCCGTTGGATAAAACGGCCCTTCTCCTACTTACGAAACTTGTGTGCTGAGTATTAACTTGGAATGCAGGCATGGTATTGGGGGCCAAGATACAGCATGGCAGGAGGCCGGCGGCAGTGGGCTGTGCCGCATACTCACATCATTTGAGGGACAACGCAGCATTTCGTTCTCTCTCCCACACTCATGTCCGCACCTGTATGTCAACGCCAACATTTACGAACCTCCACTATTTTGGTAAAGAAACTGAAGTAGTGGATAGAAAGGAGGTAGCAGGATAATGGTTAGGCCAGCAGGTCGAACAGTATGAAACACCAGGTCATAGTCGTGACTCCTATATGCCAGCTCCCTCCAATCTTTATTAGAGTCACACAAAGCGTGTCTCTTTTCGAACATATGAAAGATCACCGCCCTTCACGACTAAAATTTCCAGTTCTGAGATGTTGCGCATTGCGCCACATGTCCCAAAGAGGCATCCATTTCGTTAGCGTGCACCAACGTCATAGCATCCGCGTTGTAGCCCACCACCAGCAGTTGCAAGGTTGAGAAGTCTGCTTGTGTGCTTCCTATTTGAGCCATGCGATGCACCAGGTTTTCCGAACTGTACGAACAAAGGAAATGTCTTTACACCGCATCATGTGTCATCCAGCATCAGCTGGTATCTGAGTTTACTAGAACTCGTGTGACTGTACATTGGATGCTGGCGAGGGTTACACTGGAGACATCTGCTTACAGCATGACTCATCGGTCTAAATATCAGTAAAACCACGATGCGCTCGCTGTTCTTTGTAGCGGCGGGCGGAGAAGTCAATTACGGCTGGTAACGTACATTCCAGTTAGTCTATTCGTCCACTATGAACTATGGTTGAGTGGAATGTCAGAACTCAAGGATAATCGTTCTGTGTGATGCGCCGTGCTGAGATTGGATCTCAACAACACAGATTTTACGAAATGCCTTGAAATAGTTGTTCATGCCTAGTTGAGGTGCGCATGCGCGACCTCAGAGGCCGCGAGCACAAAGGAGCTTTTCCCCTTTCATCACGGAACTGCAGGGTTGTGTCTATGACGCTAAGCCTAGCGGGTGCAGATACCTTGCGAGTCCACCTGATTACTACCAAATCCCTCTCAAACATTGATCGCATACCATCTGTTGAAAGCCGGATTTAGAACCTAGGATGCAGATGCACCTGTCTAGAAAGGGTAACAGTTTCGTTAGCGCTATTACGACTAAACTGATTCGTAGTCTTCTCCATATGTGATCCCAGTAGGCAGCATCCGAGAGCGCCGCTACTTTGGACAAGTGTTGTGTGGCTCGACGCGACACTCCAGTCCCAAACTCAACTATACTTTTTCAATCGCGTTGACAGTCAGTATACCTAGATTTGAGAGGTGCTCAGTTCGTATGTGGGTAAGGAATCCAGCGCTATAGATTGTGTGAGAGACGAAGAAAGGATCTTGCCGCATTCGGTGATGGAAGACTTTGGTGCATGAGGTTCATCTTCGTAATCAAGTGCAATGGGACGTGACAGGCTCAAGTGTACCACAGCACAGTCAGGAGGCTTGCACAGGATGTTTGCCTACATGGATACGTTTGTGCGTATGTCTCCAGAACTGGTATAAAAACTGGCTTGAGACCGGTGCCCTTCGTTGGTATCGGCACACCGTCCTCACTCACCTTCAGAAATACTTTCTAGCAAAGCTGTAACTCTTCATGAAGTACTCGCATATCTTCATCTGGGCGATAAGCATCGTTACAGTTACGGGCGCGCCGAGCTACAACTGTATACCAGGCAAGAAATGTTGGCCAAATCAACAACAATGGCAGCAGCTCAACCTAACGCTCGGCGGACAATTGCACCAAACCATCCCCTTGGGAGCGCCTTGTTACAGAAACTCGACTTATTTTGAGGAAGACGATTGCAGCTCGGTCCAAGCAGTCTATAACTCCAGTCTCGATCGAGTTTCCAACTATGGACAGACTTTCTGGCAGAACTGGGAATCGTGTGGATCATCAGGTTGCTCTCTGCTATCAAGCGACCCCACCGAAGAGCTTTTCCCTACTTGTTCTCTTGGGACACTAGCTCCATATTATGTTGATGTGCGGGATGCGTCCCACATCTCTGCCGCCTTACAGTTTTCGAAGCAGCATAACATACGCACCAGTATCAAGAATACAGGTCACGATTTTGCGGGCCGCTCGGTCGGGCCTAACACTCTGGCCATCTGGACTCACAACCTCAGCAACATGTCATTCCATCGCAATTTCACGGCTTGGAGGTGCCCAGCGGCAAATGGACACAATGTTGGTGAACTAGGCGCTGGAGTGGTGGCAGTGGATGCGTATCGATACTTTAGCAACTATGGTATGGATATCACAGGGGGATATGAGGAATCTGTTGGCCTCGCGGGCGGGTTTGCGCAAGGTGGAGGTGTTGGTGATTTCACCGCACGTTATGGACTCATGGTCGACAATGCCATCGAGTTTGAGGTCGTCACAGCCGATGGTCAGGTGCGAGTCATCAACGAGTGCAACGACCCGGACCTGTTCTGGGCTATGCGTGGTGGAGGTGGTGGCACCTTCGCCGTCCTCACTAAGCTTCGCGTCCAGCTCTATCCTTCGTTGCCCATTCACACCTACCGCTTGGTAGTCAACATTAGCAATTCTGATGCTCTGCGTGCGCTCCTAACACTGCATGCAGAGAATCAGATCATATGGTCTGACGCACTGATTACTGGTGGAACCGACTACTATGTCGACAAAGCATCGTTTGGCATAGTTCATCCTAATCACGACAACGGTACCAAGTTGAAAGAGACTACAAAGGCGTTCCACGATACAGTCAACGACTTGCAGGGTATAACAGTGATCCAGAACAACTACACTACCTTCGCCAATTATACCGCCTACACTTCTTTTTCAATCGCAGATGCGCGTGCCACGGAACCGGCAGGCATCTCGTCTTTGCTTTCGTCACGGCTTATGCCCCGCCATCTCTTTGTCTCATCGTCCTCGATTGCATCGCTTGTGGATGCGGTAGTTTATGGAATCGAGACAGCGTACAATCTCATCAGCACTTCTGGCGTGCAGGTAGTCTTCGAGACGCCGCTGTCTAACCCGGATATCGACCGCAAAACTTCAGCGCACCCAGCCTGGAGGGACGCTCTCTGGCACGTTATCAATGTTGCTGAATGGGAAAAGCCTCTTGACCCCGCTACATTGAAGAAAGTTTCTACTGGCTTCCTCGACCTCTTGGAACCGGCAAAGGCGCTGACCCCTGGCGGCGGCGCGTATATGAACGAAGCGTCTTACGAAGAGCTTGAGTGGCAGCAAGTCTTCTTTGGAGACAACTATGCCCGCCTGCTCAAAGTCAAGAACCAGTACGACCCAGATCACGTTTTTGATTGTTGGAAGTGCGTTGGATGGAGAGGCGAAGAGAAGTAAGTGCTTTCCTATACTTTAATAACTTTCATTATCTATAGCTATATTTCTAGCTAACATTAATGCAGTATTGCATATTCCTGCTATAAGGAACTATAGTATACTATAGTACTGAGTATGAAGTATAGTATATAGAGAGTTTTTCTAAGAGTAGAAGTAATTAGTATCTTTAGTATACTTGGCAGTGGCTAATCTGATTTTTACTTGTAATTATAAGAGTTACGTTTAAGTAACCTAGAGTGGAATTTCATGCCTACCCGGGTACCTAATCAACTGTCGGTCCATATGGTTTGCAAACCGCGCCAGGCGTGGGCTCCTTTGGACAATTATGCCACCTTCCGTCCATCCAAACCATTTTTGTTGCCTGTCTTTCATCCTCTATGGCTCGGTCGTTGAGGATACTTCTGTGGGTTGGCAAAAACCAACCGATATTCAGAGGGTCGCAAAAGAAGTGATAAGCTATAGCTATGATGGTAATGAGAATAGCCGACAGGATATATCGCATTATTTTCCGACGTGGTGAGGGATTTGCCAAGCGCTTGGAGGCTGGAGTAGATTTCTTGTCCGACGACTCGACCATCGCAGCAATGTTTGTACTCTTGAGTACTGAAATTTATGTATTTCTAAACAAGAAGAGAGTGACAACTATGCAGAGTATGATGGCTATGGTGATGCGAAGGCGTGCGGCGTGGAGTAGGCGGAATCTAAGGTGCTTGAAGCTGACTGTAGGGTCATTCCAACGGTTTCATGTTCTGCGGGGCAGAGGCGAAGGCTAGCGTGGTCTCTCTGATGCTTTTTGCCGATATTGCGTGAACGAACCCTGCAACGCTATTGCAATTAGCACATTTCAACAGATGATCTGCATAGAACAAATACAGAGTGTTGGTTTGAAGCATATATATATTGACACAGTTGGACTTCCTGGCGCATGATGAGAGACGGGTGCAACTAGCGGATAACTCTGGCAAAAACACTGAAAAGTCACAGACCATTGTACAGATTACTGACCGTAGATGTTCTAAAGAGAGCCTGTACAGATGTTCATTGAAGCTAAGAATGGCTACGTTTACAGTCCGTTTACGATCTCTCAACCTTCCTGAGTAGCGATAGCCTTGTAGCCAAAATTGCGGGGTCCAATTTCACTAAAACGACGGCAGCTAAGTCTCTCACTCAGTCGCTAAGGAATGCCAGACCTCACGGTATACCATTGGAAAGCCTTGAGAGGCCGTCAAGTCTGTCTGCTTTTGCTGTTTAGATCGTGATAGTCACATGGGGGTGCAGTCATTGCACTTCGACTTTGCAGAGCTTGACACCGAGCCTGAGGTGGTAGTTTTGCTCAAACTACGTTTGACCTTCGGCCCACAACCAGCTGGGCTTATAGAGCATATCAGTAATGCAAATGCTGGTGGGATTCTTGCCGAACTATGGCAGGCAGTGAAGCAGAATGATGTGATTGGAGATTTCGCGGATTGGACAGAGGACGTGTCTCCTGCCCCCACGGATGAAGCAATCAGGTTGATTTTAAGGATAACCAATTTCGATCCAGCTAAGAGAGAACCGATGTCAGACATTGTTAAGGGTGTGTATTAGGCCGAATATAAGAAGTCTCGAGTGATGATTGGCTAAGAAGATTCCGCATGTCAATATTGATGTATGGCATTGTGGTGGCTTCCCTAGGTCGACAGCCGCCAGGAGCTGCACGGGGATCATGAGGGCTGACAATTCCGAGCTCCGTATTGACCTACGCATTTACTCTAGAACAAGAGATATGGGCAGTAATATTGGCCTTACGGACTATTATAAGCGTATGGTAGGACACTTTCATCGAATATACGGTGGTATGAGATTCCGACTTCGAGATGGTAGTTCACCAGGATCTGGTCGGAAGTCTGCCTGGCCAAAACTTCTCGGCCCTCTAGTATCGCCGTTGTACTCCGCGTCTTCACCTTCCCAGTCAGGCCAATAGTTCTTCTCGTGAGCGTCCGTGACAAATGGTGTCCATATAAGCGAGGAATCTCGTACAACTTGTGGATATCGTTCGAAAAGATAATCCAGTGCACCTGCAAGCTGTCGCATACCTGTTGCAACCCACATCATCTCTCTACCCTCCAAGGTCTTGCAGTTGCCGTAGTGTGTTAGGTAGCCTAGGGACTGAGTTGCGTTCCGAAGCTTCGGGTTGAATTCGTAGATGCAACATGCTTCCACCCACATGGTTACTGCCCGTCGATCCACGAGGAACGCAGCGAGTAAAGCAACCCATGACTCGGCGAAGGTCGTGACACTTTCATCTCCCACAGCTTTGAGCCGATAATTGCTGTGCTGGTGCGCATAGTCGATGTGTGTACTCCATGCTAATGCAGCATATCGAAGCAATGGATAGCGCGTGCGAAGAGAGTCCAAGGTATACGCCCGGGTGACTATGGTTCCTTCCTGACTTGAAGCTTGCAAGGTAGCTGCAGCGGCTTCCACAGGACCTCGACTGTATCTCCCTTGTTGCATTTCAAGGGGTTGCAAAGGTTGGGCTGGTACGTCGTTTGCCAGATAAGAGAGGCATTTGGTCGCTAATCTAAGATGTATTGATGGCCAGCCGTCTAGGCCACCCAAAGGTAACGATCGAGCCGAATTCATCCTTGCTTCCAGGTATTCTTTGAACGATAAGTGAATGAAGCTCACTTCGCCAGCCTCTGTGGTTTCCACCAAAGCACAAGTTATCCTGGATATGCAATCTGGATAGTCGATGAGAAAGTCAAGCGAATGTGTTTTCTTTCCGGGAGTAATTGCTAGTGCTGTATGAAGCACTACTTGGTTGAGTGGATATAGTGCTCCCGACAGCCATGCAATAACGTCTTCGGCAACTTTGGTATTATGCTCACCACTCCTTTTGATGAGCGACAAGATGGAGTCGTACAAAGTATCAATGCCAACAAATGCAGATGGATGCTCAAGCGAATTCAATCGCTGGCGAGGCGTGAGTGCAGGACTGCACAGATAATTGAGAAATAATCGTGCCCAAAGGAACATACCACTGGAGTGGTTTGTTACGCTCTTCGCGGACTGATCAACCGTAGTGTCTTGCAGAGGCGGGCTACCGAAAAGACATGCATTTGACATTGTCTTGAAGTTTGTGGTCAGAAATCTTTCAATATCTTTTTGATTTAAGACTCCAGTGAGCCTGTAGCAGCTACAAGCGGGGAATGGAGTAGTTGGACGTCCAAGAAGAAGCGCTCGGCAATCGTGGGCTTTGGTTATCTCGAGAAAATGTCGCTTAAACGCGTCCGGCTCAAGACATTCATCTATGGCGTCAATGATGATGTATGTTGGGTGTCGTCGAAGCAGCAATGCGAGCGACGCCAGGATATCGTCAACAGACGCATGGCGCTGACCACTACCCGTTTCATTCAGCAGAAGAACTAGAGCGTCAATTGTGTACTTATCGTGGCTGTGCAAAACCAATAATTGCGATGTTATCGAACGCAGAGCGTCTTCAGCTCTGTCCGAGCTCCACTTGTTGGTTGACGTGAAATGGTAGAATACCACGCGAGGCCTCTGAGTATCAGGCCGACCGGAGTCGCTGGTATTCTCGAGCAGGTCGTCGATGACTATTCCCGAGAGATAGGTTTTACCGTACCCAGGCTTTGCTGGGCGGCGTTAGTTATGGTGTCCTTGTAATGTTTTGCTAGTATCTGAAAGTTTTGGCTCTACCTTGCACAAACAATATGCGCTCTAGATGAGCGTCCAGCGAGTATGGCTTAGTAGACTGTGCGCTGTTTGTAAAACCGTTGTCACGCCATTTGATGTATCGCTGATCCAGAAGAAAGTCCTTGCCGCTTCCAGGTAGCCTATCCCTTCGAGTGCGTTCATAGATGTCTCGGTATAACGGACCAGCAATCCAGTCCTTAAGTAGACGGACATTGTGCGCTACGGCTGATTAAACTTGGCCCAGCGTGAATCAGACTGCTGGACATACCATATTCCTTCTCCTGCATGGCTCTCTCCTTGTATTTTTCTCTATCGTTCTGTGTTTCAGTCGACTTCAGGAAGTCCTGAAAGCTATCGAAATGTTCTGTGATGGTTGCATGTTGATGAATCGAAGCCTCGGTTTCGAACCAAGCCTGATGCTTTTCAAGGCTGATCACTACATCAGAAAAGTGGTGTTGAAAAGGCTTCCATAGCAATTCAGCCGCGGACCTTGCTCTGGTCAGAAGTCCGGAACCTGTCGGTAAATCTTTAGGTACTGTAAAAGGCATACACTATGACGAATGCACGGCTTACTCTTGGTTGTACGGCTGAAGATGCGGTAGACGTGCAGACAAAATTGAATGACGTCTGAATATATGAAGGATAAGGCATGTGCAAGCCGAGCTTTGTCACAGACTCGTACATTCTTTCGACACAGCTCGTACCAGGATTGAAACTGAGGCAGCCTAAATGACAAGTTCTCGAACATGGTCGCAACGTTTTCAAGGAAGGAGGTTAAGTTGTTGCCGAGCTTCAGAACGGACTGGTTAACGTTTGTCCTTTCCTAGTAGAGGTTGCACATGCCTGCAGAATGAGTGGAAGGACACCCCAAAACCAACCGGCCCACTCTGGCTTGATCTGCACGAAGATACCTATGACGTCGAAGTACGGCGCGAAGGCTTGGGCGAAGAATCCGATCTTTTTACAGCAAACCGCAAGCTTACTGCGATTCGCATAATTCGTTGATCCCTTTTGCACTTCTACCAACATCTTCTTTGAGTCGCCATAAGACCGAAATGATGCAAGATCCGTAGAGGAGAGTGTGTCCCGGATGGCTTCTATCGAAGACTCAAAGACATGCTGGGCACTACTTGCGCGTCAGCATAACACCCCAACAAGATGCGATAAATCAGAAGCGTACTCTTCCATATTTGACTGTTGCGGTACAAACTCTGCCTGAAGGTCAAGGAGAATATGTGACGGCCTCCATGTCGTGTTCAGAATAAGTTGAAAATCAAGCGCGGTCCTCACCAATGGTTGCCTTGGATCAGGTCAGCCACGCGCGGGGTGTGCATGACAGCAAACCCGGTGAAGAGCTTTCGAGACACATAGGCGCCCATGTCCAGACTAGCAGACGCTAGCGCTCTTTCCAGAAGTAACGAACATGGCGCGTTGGCACGTCTCAAAATACAATGACTGCCCATTCATCAAACTGATAGCGGGTACAATGACGCATCATACCGGTACAACAAGCTTGCGAAGTTGAGTGAAGCCAAGTGAAAGCATGTTTCACACTTGTCGGAGTTACTCTCTGCTGCTGAGAGAGCTGCCGAGGCGGAGCTCGTACGCCTTGAGGATGAGGTAAATAGATCTGGCACCATCTGTTGCCATCGTGAGGGCGTACAGTGTCATAAACGTCCACGAGACTCGAACTGTTCTCTGGATACTATTGCTTGATATGCTTGATAGTTTTCCTCGGCACGAGTTGCCTCCATCTTCAATGCTAATAAACGCGCAGGATTCATTTGCAGTACAGCAGGCCTTCTGATCAGGAAGTTGGCCCGAAGCGGCGCAGCTGGTATGGTATACGTATTTCGAGAGACCATCAACATTCCCGCCTCCTGCCCGAAGAGTGCTGTAAGTTCATCTTCTGTACCGCAAGCCATGCATTTTGGAAGTTCGTGAATGAGCCCAGCTACAAGAGCAGCCAGATGGCCTTGATCTTGGACGGCGAGGAACATCCGATTCTGGGTATGCACTTGGACACCCAAAGTGAGTGTGCCGTACGCGTTTTAACCATCAGGAGTGTCAGCGACGACTGCTTTGGGGCCAATCCCAATAGATAAAGGAGAGTGATATTTGTGACTGGTTGCATATTAAAATGGTTGGGAGTAGTTTGGAGAGGACTTCGTTCCTCTTATATATCAGCGATGCCTCTGGATGAGAACGTATACGTATGTGTAGAAAGGGACGCAGATGAGACGTCACTCCATCTTTCGGCCGGTGGACACGTCTTTTGCATCCTGCTATACGCTTCCTTTACAGCGACCTACCCTCTGGCAGTGTGCTGAAAATACTTCAAAGTTGCAGAGCTTACCAATGCTCGTTCATACTAGTTAAAGCCGTAAGGGACGACGCGCTAAGACAAATCAGGTCCATGTTTTGCGAGGGAGCTAAGCAGGCGACAGGCATTCGAACATCGGCCGACCACCTTTGTAGAATATTCACACTCCTCATGAAATACGTCCTATGATTTGTAGTTAGGGTAGCAATCCTACACCACGTCAGCGCGACAAAGGACAATTGAGCTCACGAGCGTAACGAGGATCTAGTTGCGCTTGCGAGGCCATCTACATCCTCTGATGATTTGCGTTACTTTATCACCGTCTCGGCAGGACGCCTTGTCAGCTGGAGTTAATAATCCACTGCTCTTGGCGACGCGCAATGTGACCCGGTGCAGTGACTTCGGTCATCCACATCTGGTGGTAAATATCCAATACTTTGCTATTCATGGTCGTGGAGCAGTCCTTCTTTTTCTCGCAACTCTTTGCCAGTTTCATGCTCGCAAAACATTTCCTACATCAGTACCAATCCAAGTCACCATGGTCAATCGCGGGCGTTCCGCAGGTTGCGTCACATGTAAGACGAGACGAGTAAAATGTGACGAGGGAAAACCTCACTGCTGGCGGTGTCAACGCCTTGGGATCGAATGTGGCGGGTACAAGACCAAAGTACTATTCAGGGATCAGAACTACAGGTTCAACCTGGTCAAGCGAGATTCTGATGTCGATATTGGAGGTAGCATGGTTGTTCTTCCACCTTCGCCATCCGTCCCGGATACGGCGGTCGACTTTTATCTCCGGCACTATGCCACTTATGGTCGAGATATAGCCTACGCCCGCGGCTTCTTCGAGGTTCTGGTTCCTGTCTATCGCTCGCAGACACACGACTCTGCCCTATCACATGCTGTTTCTGCCCTGAGTTCTCTGGTGCTAGCACTCTGGCGATTGGGCAGCTATGCAGCGGACAATTCCCAAGCATCAAAAGATGCATACGTAAAGGCCGTTGCCAGCCTTCGAAGAGCAATCGCAGATCCCAAGCAAGTCCAAAAGCCGGCAACTCTGTTGGCCGCGCTGGCTTTGCAGTTCTATGAGAACATTACTGCTATCTTTACCTTTCGCCTTGCTCCTCGCGCCCATCATGATGGAGCAATTTCCCTGATTGGCTCGAGAGCGCCCGGGCAGATGAGCGCGATAGTCGGTGAATATCCCAGAAAATTCGTTATGCACCTCGAAATATCTTCGGCTATGCGCCGTAAACGGCCAGTACCAAGCGCAGTAACTTCATCCCTAGAGAAGAAGGTCCCGACGGCCATGCCATATAACTTGAGTGACACGCTAGATGGCATTGTGGCCGCCATTGCTGGAATACAGGCTGCTCTCCTGGAACCCTCAAAGCCACGTCGTTCAGATCAAGCTCAAAAAGTTTTGATGACCGAAGCTAAGAGGATCGATGGCCAGCTTTTGACATGGGCTCGAAGCATACCTCGGCATTGGAAGCCGCTCACACTTGTCAGTGGAAATGATTTCCTTCCTTCAATCCCGAACTACATGGATCTCTGCGACGGCTATCCCTCGTGCCAGATCGCGAACATCTGGAATTTGTGGCGACTTCAGCGCCTTACACTCGTCAAGCTGATCTTGGGAATCGTCGATTTACCCTCAATCGACAAAACGGCATGGCCCCTGGACGAACATCATCTGAACATCCCCAAGGATCTTGCTGAATATCGGGAAATTGTCCAAGAT
The DNA here is from genome assembly GCA_001644525.1 of Phaeosphaeriaceae sp. SRC1lsM3a. Classification (NCBI taxonomy): domain Eukaryota; kingdom Fungi; phylum Ascomycota; class Dothideomycetes; order Pleosporales; family Phaeosphaeriaceae; species Phaeosphaeriaceae sp. SRC1lsM3a. The sequence continues at coordinate 550,984 of KV441713.1, read as the reverse complement.
TTGGTAGACTCTGTATGCCGAAGCGTACCCTTTTACCTGGGCAATCGAACCACACCATCGAGCATGGCTGATCTCACCAATCCGGACATCTTACTTCTCGATCAATTACCTTTACAGTTAGAGCAATCTATCTATACTCCACAGGATCGTAATCTCAATGTACCATCGGACGAACATAGACGCCATGTCATTGCGCAAGGGCCATGGCATCTCATGAGCCCACTCAGTCGCCTCTTGACCATATTATCAGAAAACGCAACTATCGCAAGTCTCCTTCGACCAGGACAGCGTCAGTGGATCCAAGCGCAGTTTCTCCGAGTTCTGACACTCCTGCATCTCTTCCCGGTGGATCATGATCATGCGGGCGACATCACAGCTGATTTCTTGGCAAAGCAAGTCCGGAAAGGCGCAGTGTTCATGAGTGGGCCATAGTAGACTCTGTTTGCTTTCCAATGAGCTTCTTAGTCTGATCACGAATTAGTCTGCGTGCCATAAAGTGAGTCGACTCCTATCTCTTGACTCGGTTAGTCGTACAGTGACAGGCGAGGGAAGGTTGCACACACGGAGGGCCGTCGGTGAGCAGAACGAGTCCGACCAAGGAGAAACGTCGCTCGGTTAGCGAATGTATCACCGATAAACGGGGAGATCAAATAATCTGTATGACGTAGTTAGATAAATTGGTGAAGCCCGTCGCCAATCCAGTGTGCCCATCTCAGCCACCCGGGAGGGGAGATCAGACCAGTAACATATCTGCCTACCGATATCAGCATACACCAAAAGTTCGCTTGTTAGAGCTTCTCAATTTGTGTTTTCTTTGTATATGTATGCAATATTGCAACGTGACAATATGTCTCTTTGAGGCCCTTGATCCCACTGTAACCCCAGTGGGTTCACGGATGGCCATGTCAACCTCCACTTTCATGTCCGCATTCCGCGCACCTTACTCTAGATGCGCCCTGTGCACATACGATATATCTGTGCACCAACTTTGCCTGGATTGCCTTGTGCGCTTCGTCAGCACTTGCTTGAAATGTCAGACCTGCGTGTGTGGATGACAACTAACAGCGCCACCACTGGGCAGTGCGGACTTCTTGAATTGGGTTAAGGAACTCACTGGACTCAACAAGTCTGATGCCATCTGGTCACGTTGAGTGACTGCGATGTTTGGCGTGTTGGGCCCTCCTAGAAAAGTCCTTCTCGTCTTCGAAGACATAGAGCCCCCTTTGTGGTATCTATTTTTGTCAAGAAGTGGCTGCGGAGGCAAAGGAATAAGTTACGGGGTACTTATGCGAGGTCACGCACAGGTTCATTACCTTGAGCAACTCAAAGTACAGTCGTCAGTGTCTACCAATGCCTTCACGTGCCAACCTACAGTAGAGGTAGAAAGTTGTTCGACACTATATACAGCCAATGCCACACTATTTGTATCGCTAAGTTCATGCTCTTGGGCAGTACATGATGTATAGAATATAGATACAGTCGCTCGAAGTGTGGGGAGTGTCTTCGCGAGAAGCCGGGTCGATGATGTTTGTGGATAGCCGTTGAGAACACCGAATGGAGATGAAACGTCCGAAATCACGTGACATATCACCCCAACAACCGATGCAAAACAAACATCCTTGCAGCACAACCACATTTCTACCACTCTTGGGCGAGTACTTTTCTGGGACCAATTGTGCGCGAACCGTGAACATACATTCGATCATCCCTACCACTTGCACAATTCGAATTGCGACGATGGCACGCCTACGCAAACCGAGCCCAGACGAACCTATCTACAGGCCCTCAACCACGACAAGACCAACACGTTCCAGCCCGAGGAAGCCCGCACGCTCTGTACAGTACACAGAGTCGTCAGACGAGGAAAATATAGTCCTCGTTCCAAAGCGCTCAACGCTTGACTTGCGCAACGACAGCTTGTCCCAGGATGCAGACGAATCTTTCTTCACGTCAAGGTCTATCATGTCAACTGACCTCACACCAAGAAAGCAGCGAATCTTGCGCCCTATGGAGAGCAACAGCCGGCTTTTGCGAAAAATTAGCGATGAGAGCCTCGCAAGCCCAGAGAAAAGGCGACGAGAGAGAAGGGAGCGCATAAGAGCAGCAGAAGACCACATCGGCGCGAAGTCACGACAGCTATATGCAAAAACTCTTGCTAAGAGCATGACGAAGAAATCGATGAGCTGCACTAAGACTGATGTCGTTACAGACGCAGTGCTGCGCGATATACCATTCAAATCCGTGGAAGAAGACGACACGCAAATGAATGACGTACATGAAGATGTTGAGACAAGTCTCTGGTGTGGAGATGCAGAGGAACAAGAAGAGAAGGACTCGACGCCACAAGAAGAAATTAGCGATGAGGAAGATGATGACCCAGTGGTGTCCACTCGTCAGAGCAGACAACGACCTCAAGCTCGACGCGTCGTATCGGAGTCCGATTCAGACGACAGCTTTGAAACACCCCAATCTGAGTTCGCACATTCATCTAGTGGTCGCTCTGGGACTCAAACGATGCCAAGAGCCATAAAAATAGAACCCGCACAGGAAAACATTCAACCACTTAGATCTATGCGCCCACCACATCGAAAGGGCCACAGCACTATATCGAATTGGGCACAAGAGGTCATTGATCTTACCAGCTCACCAGACCCAACGCCTTCATTCATACCTCCAGCTCTTCCAGAGTCAACCCGTATGCGATCCGCCTCATTCGCCTCATCGAGACCAGAGACTTCTTCGTCGTCCCACGGTGGACTTGCTATCCTCACGTACTCGCCGACGCCGACTAAACGTCGCTCGCCTTGCAAAGCGCCTCCTATTGCACGTCCAGGTACGCCGCCTCTTGCACCTCCCAGTCCCACCAAACTCGTCTCGCCGTCAAAGAAGAAACCAACCATTCCCAAGGCACCCAACCTACGCCCGAGCCTGGATGCATTCTGGGATCCAGAAGTTGTGAACAGTCATAACGATCTGCATTCTCCATCGAAACCCCTCGTCTCGCCTCGTAAGCAGAAATGGCGAGATGACATCGTCAAGATGATGGAAGGCATAACTCTCGACGACGAGGAGGATAACGAGCTCGCCGACCCTCCAAGTCCCACGACCAGCCCACGCAAGAAGACAACCGCGGAACCTACCAAGCCAAGCAAATCTACCAAGAAGCCAGGCCCTACTTCAGTCCCGAACGATCCAAGCATCAAAGCCGTCCGCGCCCAGCGTAAAGCCTTTGCCGCCGAAAAAGACTCCCTTGCCACCTCCTTCCTCACCCAACTCGACGAAACCATCACCTCGGGACAAATCTCTACTCTCTGCGCATCCACCGGCGGCATCAAACTCATCTGGTCCTCGACCCTCAAGACGACCGCCGGACGCGCCAACTGGCGGCGCGAGCAAATCCGCCTCCGCACCGGCCCCCTTGCCACAGATATCCAAACCACAATCCGACACCACTGCAGCATCGAGCTCGCCACCAAAGTAATCGACGACTCGACGCGTCTCTACAACGTTCTCGCGCACGAGTTCTGCCACCTCGCCACCTTCATGATCTCAGGTGTACGCAACAATCCACACGGCAAGGAATTCAAGTCCTGGGGCGCGAAATGCTCAGCTGCGTTTGCGCATCTCGACGTCGAAGTCACGACCAAACACTCGTACGCCATCGACTACAAGTTTGTCTGGGAGTGCGTCGAGTGCGGATATGAGTTCAAGCGACATAGCAAATCCGTCGACGTTGCTCGCCATTCGTGCGGGAAATGTAAAGGACGGTTGGTACAGACGAAGCCGACGCCGAGGCAAGGGGGTGGACAGTCGGGGTATCAGGCGTTTGTCAAGGAGAATTATAAGAGGGTGAAAGAAGAGATGGAGAAGAGGGGCGAGGAGACAGGGATGGCCAAGGTCGTTGAGCGGGTTGCGAGGGAGTATAGGGAGATGAAGGAGAGGGAGGGGAAGAAGGTGGAGAGTGGGGATAGGGGAGCAGCATTGGAGGATGTGATGGGGGAGTTGAAGATCTGACCTCACGATAACGAACACTTGTTTTTGATGCTGGCGTGGTTGAAGGGAGCATGATAATGTGTTTTGAATACTTCGGCGCTTCGGAAAAGGTTTTGGCGTGTAAGTCAGTTCCAGGAGTTTTGACATGTCTATTTTAATGAATGAGTTCATTTCACTTTCGAATCCATACGAGTCAGTGCAAGAGGAAATATCTTTTCTCGACAACGAAGAATGGTTTTTTGTTTAATGGTGCTACATAGCACTACAGTGCGACTTCATCCAAGCTCGCTTCCATTCACATCTCAATATACCACGAAGTTGCTTCGTGATGATGGAGCCAATGTAGCATCTCTGCACTTGCTCACACTGCACATAATGATACAGAACACGCAACAAGGCACCGAGATATGACCCACCTATCCAGCAAAACCAAGAGCGTTCAACTCCTTGCGGATCTGTTCTTCTGTCGCAATCTTCTTGATCTGCGTATCTTCCAACTTTTCTCCACCGGCCTGTCGCATCTTAAGCTCGTCGATAGCGCGCATCTTCTTCAGCAGACCCCGCATCTTCTTATCCTGGGGGTTGTTGTCACCGGGGCTGGTGACAGTAAGATCAGGAGCGGGACCATGGTTCTCTGTCTGGATCATAGGTGGGGGAGGACCCTGTCCAGAGCCATGTCGCTGGTGGTGTTGCTGACCCATCATCTGCCTATGATGTCCATCTTGGCCGGCATGGCGGTTGGGGCTGTTGCCAAAGTTGCGTTGCTGGCTAGGGCTGCGTCCATAGCCTCCGTTTCCAGTCTTGCTACGGCTGCGCTGCTGACTACGATCATTGCGGCGCTCAGGGCTGCGGCCGGCGCTGGCAGGGCCAGTGGGAGCATTAATTCCATCAGCGGCGAGACCGGCGGCCTTGTCAGCGGCCTCGCGAGCCTTCTTGGCCTCACGCTTCTTCTTGTTCTTCAGAGCTGCCTTGGACAACTCTCCATCAGCATCTTGAGCACCAGTGAGGCTGACACCACCACCGGGGGCGGCACCGGGTGGGAGATTGTCAACAGTCTCCGCACCAGGGACCTCACGACGACGGGGCTTGCCAAAGCCATTCTGGAAGCCGACATTGGTAGAGGAGATACCCGTGTTGGTATACGCAGCACCACCCTCGTCCTCACGCTTGAACAACAGAGGCGTAGTCGTGCCACGCGCTCCAGGAGGGCGGTAGGCACCGGCTGGTTTGGAAGGCGTCTTCTGAGTGCTCAAGAAAGCAAGAGCCGAGGGGTGGGGGGTCGGGATGGGACTCAAAGGGTTCTCCAACGGATGAGTCTGGGTTGACTGAGGGCGCCATGTAACGTGATACATCTCCGTCATATCCTCGTTGTACTGCAGTCCTCCAGTGACGTGGTAGATGCGAACGCCGTTGTCGACACGCAGGCGCGGGCTGGTGATCGCCGTGAGAATGTGCCTGCCGTCAGGGCTCCACTCGCAGTATGTGCAGTTGGACGCCTTGACGGTGCACACCTTGCTGTAGTTCTTCTCCAAATCATAAATGTCCATGTCGCCTGCCAGATTACCGAATCCGGCTACGAGTACAAAACGACCGTGGGGAGAAAAGAGAATTGTGTTGCGCGGACCGAGGTCGAAGCTGTGCTGAGGCACAGCGCGTGCGTTGAAAATGGTCGTCTTCGCGGGCATGTAGCCATACGTGACACCGAACTCTTTCGAGTTGGGCGACCACGAGACGTCGTGGATGGGTCCTTCTTTGTCGAGGGTGATGCGCGAGTCGAATGAGCCATTGGCGCTGAGAATGTACATGTTGGTCTCGCCATAGTAACTCTTGTTCGTCTTGTCAACCTCTGTCTGGGCGAGAACGATCAAGCTGGTGCCGAGGTCGTTCCATTTCAGCTGGACCTTGTCTCCCTTGTAGAAAGTCTTCTGTGAAACGGCGGAGGCGAACTGCGGGACTTGGAACACCTTCACGGCGGCAGGCATGCCCTGTGAGATTCGTTAGCTCGATTCAGACTTGTGCCTAGAACAGTCATACCTTGCGCTCTGGAACAAAAACGGCAACTGAATGGTTCTTGCCAGGCGACACCGCGAAGTCCGTCACGCCCTCAACGCGCAGCTTATTCCAGACAGTGCGCAAGTCATGCGACTGGTAGAATTGCACCTCATTTGTGACGGTGCGCGCGCAAAACTTCTCGTCTGATGTGTACTGCAAGTTCCAGCCAGTCTGGTTCTTCTGCACGTATTCGCCCACCAATGAGTGGTCATCTTGAGCACCCTCCGACTCGGTCCTCCAAACCTTGAGGTTTTTTACAGCATTGCCGGATTCGTCCTTGGTGGGGCGCTGCCATGTGATAATATAGGTTCCGAGGGGTGAGAAGCCCAGCTCGAAGACATTGGGTGTGGGGAGGGTGGTAACAATGTGACCAAGCGAGGCGTCGACGACCGAAACCCTGGACAGTGAGTCAGCTGCAGAAAATTACCGACGCAGATTTGAATGCTTACTGTTCGGGTGACGCCCAGGCAAAGTACCTGCTGTCGGGCGAGTAGCAGCAGCAGCGCAGATTACCTTCAGGTCTGGAAAAGTCAGTACTGGCAACTCGACGAACGGTAGATAACGACGTACCGCTGAAAACCAGGTACAGGCTCATACACAGGCGCAGCGTTGAAGAGGCCGATGCCCTTGGAGGTGCGATAGGCCAGCTGAGTGGGGACCGCCATAACTAGCTAAAGTTACAGTCGAAGGCGCACAGCGGGCGTAGGGCAGGGAGCTGGTGGTCGCGAGTCTGGGTCAACTGGGTTGTTGTTGTGTGTTCGTTGGCGGTGAGTAAGGCTAAGACAGGAACACGTCGAGTGTGCAGGGTGACGTCGTTCGGGGCAAGTTGAATGGCCAAAGGCAGACTGGGGGGCGCACGCAGCGGCAGCGGGGGGAGGCGGAGGGGAGAGGAAGGACCACGGGCAGAGAATTGAAGTGCGACCGTGTGACTTGCGGGCGTGAGACACGCTTGCAAGAGGGTCGAAAGAAAACCGTCGACGCGACGCTAGTTGCGGGCCGGAGAAAATGCGGGCCGTGGCAGTGACATCAGCCTCATGTTTGACAAGGTGCTGTTCATGTCTACTTGTAGACTACCTCGTACATGTCAGAGGCCCGCGAAAGAAGATGCGACTCGGCCTTCGATTCCCTCGAGATTATAACGAGCATCTAGTAGCGAAAGAACGAGGTGGCTGAAAGACGCATTGGCCTGCTTCTTTGCTGTGACTTCTCACATGTGAGCACCCGGCTGGGCCGAAAAGGCCTTGCATGCCCACAAACATCAAAATAGATCAGCTATGAGAATCAAATTTTTGCACTGGTTTTTATTCGCTAAGAGCCCCAGCCCTCGATCTCGACATTCGTACACAGCGTAGACAGCGTTTGATGTCGAGGCATCTTTCGCAGTCTTAGCGCGTCTTCACATGTGCAGCTCGCCGGGCCGATCGTCGAGGTTGAGCTCCACTTCCCCATCCTCGACGATTCATAACATTGTGTAGACAACAGACATCACCCCGAACCACACGCAAAGATGCCGACATCAATGCCAGCGCCCTCGATACGCATCCCCATCGAGTTGCTGACTCCCACCGCATTCGCGCAATTCGGCGTCGTCGTCGAAAACCCCGCAACTGCACCCTCGGCCAAGCTTCCAATTCCACATCGCATACCACCGCCCGACAAAATCACCGCGAACCAGGGCTCTGCCACCAAATATCTCGATGTATCGCACATGTCAAATCTCTACAGCCTTGCGCCCAGCAATAAACCCGCCAGGGCTGTCATGAACATGTTTGTTTGTGCGCCTCGAGACCTCCGTCCACATGAGCCGAGCGAGAGCATGCCTTCGAGCTGGGGCGATCTCGAGCTTGATGATGACGACGAAGATGGCAATGGCAACTACGAGCGGCAATTGCTCGACGTTGGCATTCTAGAGAGGCACCCCTTCACAACACAAACCTTTATCCCCATGGGCCTGTCTGCCTCAGATCGGCACACGCAGTATCTTGTCATTGTCGCGCCCACTCTGCCAGCAAGCGCGTCGAGAAGGCACACCGGGAGGCCGCCGCCGTATCCAACTCCCAAAGTTGTGAGGAAGAAGAGCTTGAAGGACATCTTTGCCCGAGCCAGGCCAAGTCCGTATTCGAATGAAAAGTCACCGCCACCTAGCGCATTGTCGCGCCTTCCACCCTCTGCGCGACCGAAAGGTCCGGGTCTACCAGACTTGAAGAACCTACGCGCCTTCGTTGCAAGTGGTGGCCAAGCAGTCACATACGGAGCGGGCACATGGCATGCACCCATGATAGTCATTGGAGATCGACCCATCGATTTTGTGGTAGTCCAATTCGCAAACGACGTCGGAATCGAAGATTGTCAAGAGGTCCTCTTGAAGCCGAACAGCACTGCAAGCGAAGGGGTCGTGGTGACAGTCGGTACCGATGGTTCTGGGAAGGTGCAAGTCAAGGCTGGAGTGGGTTCAGTGAGATCGAAACTCTGAAGACATCTGACTGCGCATTTGCTTTTGCACCAGCAGAGTTGCTCAGTGCGGTAATTCTCGACAACTGGAAAGTGCTGACAGGGTGATGACCAGCACGCCCTCAGCCACATTACCAACGCATATACAAGTAAAGCTGTGTACTCTTCTCTGGCATAAGGATGAAGCTGCCGAGGATGTAGTCGTACAGAGTCTCAGTGTGCGTATGATGGTGCTCACCTTGCAGGACCTCCAGGTCAGGAACATGACCAATTCAATCAGTTCTCAGTTTGCAGCATAGGAAACAGCTCACTGGCATCAAAAGTGAAGACGTGTAAGCGTGCAGAGAGTTATGGTTATCCATGGCTTACGCCGCCTTCGCTGTCGTCCTCCAATTGTACAGTGGCTGCTACTCAAGTGAAAGACTGCCTTTTGTATTAAAACCACTACTTTCATCAGCTGATCGTCTTTTAAACCCACTTTTTGAACCACCAGTCAGTTGCGATGATGTCTATGACGCATGGCACTGCACTCTATGGAACATCTCGTTTTAATTTACAGCAAGTATCATGATTTGCGATGTTCATCTTGACCTGCTGTCACCAGCTGAACCTGTTCTCATTAATATTTACCGCCGTCTTCAACTCAACTTGCTGTCGTCGTCCAAACCCGCGTCCTTCATTGTGGATATATGCCTGTATATACTTTCTTACCAAGCCCTTCCAAAATCAAAGCTACGCCAAGCACTCATCAGCTCATTTTCGACGACACTACAGCAGGGAACGCGCTCCAACTTTGCACTATCAACGCCAATTCTTCCTCTCCAGCCCTTTCTTCACCACAGCGATGGCACGGAAAGCTTGCAGGACCAATGTTTGCATACTTAATTCACATCTACATAATTCAAAACTTGCGGCTGCTTGTATGAAGATTGCAGCCCTTCGCTCTGCTATTGCGCACGCGTCTATCCTCTTGAGATTGGTGGCCTTAGTCGATCGATCGAAAGTCCCGATATTCGAAAGCTCTCATGTCTAAAACCAAATTATGGGAACTATGCCACAATTTACGAAACAATGCTTATTGTTGAAAGGAAGTGGTTGAAGACGGAGGTGAGATGGTTTGTGTAGCTTTCAGTATCATGAAGATGTAAACCCGCCCCCAACGTACTAGGTTACAAATGCGCTCTTTCTTGACTCGCAAGATCCAGATTGTCGCCCAAGTCGAGCCTTTCGTAAGCTACACCGATGCCCAGTATGCATGGCGCTGCAACAGGGATGCGCCCCACCGTAATCCTTAGCCATTGCCCCGGCCACTTAAGCGGGTTGATAGCCATGCTGACATCTAAGACAATTCGTTCTTTCGATCTTTGATTCAACGCAGTCATTGACCTCGACTAAGTAAACTGGCTTGCAGTGTTTTTTCTAGGTATCATGGATGCGGATCTTATCATAATTGGTGCAGGTACGTAATGCGAACGAATCCGAAAACAAGGCCACAACACAATGTGGTGACACAAAACTTCGATCTAACCTTGGTATCCACGATACAATGGCCATAACGGAGAACATCGTGGACCATCATCAAAAGCCCATGCCATATCATCCAAAGCGTAACGCTACATACAAAATATTTCACTCAGCTAACGGCCCCAGGTATCAATGGCCTGACAATGGCCAGTACCTATCACCATCTACATCCAGAAGCTAAAATCCTGGTGCTGGATGGCAACCCCTGCATTGGCGGAACATGGGCCTCGCATCGGATCTTCCCAGGACTGAAAACCAACAACCTCGTGGGAATGTACGAACATCCCGATTTCCCCATGGACGAGGCGAGATTTGGTGTGAAGAATGGCGAGCACATCCCTGCTGGCAAGATGCTTGAATATCTCCAGACTTTCGCTGAGGACAGTGGGATCTCGAGCTTCTTGAGACTCAATACGCAAGTGCAAGTCGTGGAGAAGACCGAAGACGGCTGGAAACTGCAATGTCTCTCATCGTCCGACAACAAAACATTCTCTTTAACAAGCCCAAAGCTCGTCATTGCAGTTGGAAATACGAACAAGCCCAAGATGCCCCGGTATCCGACATCCCCAGCATTCAAGCCTCCTTTCCTGCACTCTCGAGACTTTCCTGCTCAGTTTTCGGTAATCATCAAACCCGGGGCTCACACGCTCGTCATCGGTGGCGGCAAGTCAGCATTGGATGTAGCATATGCGTGTGCAAAACAGGCAGATGCCACCGTCACCATATTGATACGTCCTTCTGGAATTGGTCCGCACTGGATATCTCCGTCACATGTTACGCCTTTCGGATTGTGGCTTGAGAAATTGGTGTTTACGCGATTCTTCGATCGTAAGTGATCTTTACACGTGCATTGGCCGAAACTGATATTGGCCAAAGTCATGTCCCCCGCTCCATGGACCCGAACAGATGGCTTTGAAGGTTGGGCTCGGTCCTTCTTGCACGGTACATGGCTGGGTCGCAAGATTGTCACAGGGTTCTGGAAGGTCTTGGGAGACGACGTGATTGCGCTCAACAAACTTCATGATCATCCTGAGACGAAGAAGCTCTTACCATGGCGAGGCGCATTTGAAGTCAGCAATTGTCTTAGTATACACAATTACCCGACTAGTTTCTTCGATTTGGTAAGAGAGGGCCGCATTAAGGTTGAGATCGACGAAGTGCAGAGTCTCGAAGCGGGACAGGAGGTAGTGCTGAAGAGTGGAGGGAAGATTGAAGTAGATGCCATCGTATGCGCAACGGGGTGGGAAGTGAGCTCAACGCTACAATTCAAGCCTGATGGGTTGGAAAAGGAACTTGGGCTTCCGTCTGTACGTACCAGTCAACGACTCACCATCCAACATAGGCTCAAATCATCGACCCAAGGTCGCTCAGTACGACCCAGACTAACACATTCCCCCAGACCTCACCACTTACTCAATCGGAATCCGATCTCATCCACGCCGCTGAGTCCTCTCTCCTCGCCTCCTACCCCACGCTCGTCCGCGATACTGCCCGGGCAAACCACCCCATCCCTTCTCTCCGCCAGGCCCAACCTCCGAACAAAGTCCAACAACCCTATCGCCTCCACCGCTTCATTGTCCCACCCTCGCTCCTCCCCTCGCGCTCCATCGCCTTCGCCGGCGCGCTCTACTGCCTCGGCACATTTCCCTGCGCATATATTCAATCGCTGTGGATATGCGCGTATTTCTCTTCTTCGCTCTCAGCACCCTTTGCAGCGCCGAAAGAAGTGGAGGAGACAACGTATAGGGACACGCAGTACTGCGTGCTGAGGGCGGCGGGCGGGTATGGAAGGGTCGCGCCGGACATGGTATTTGATAGTTTGAGTTATTTCGATGCGCTGTGTAGGGATCTTGGGGTGCAGGAGAGGAGGAAGGGAGGGGTTGGGGAGTGGGTGGGGGGATATGGGCCGCAGCAGTATGTTGGGTTGGTTGGGGAGTGGACTGAGAAGGGAAAGCAGAGACAGGGAGAGGGGAAGAAGGTAGTTTAAGGTGGGAGGGAGATGAAAAATATGGTAGAGTGATAGACTCAAGAGGAGTCAGGAGAACTTTCCAAGAAGAGCGGGGACAATTGCACTGTCTGAACATTACAGTGGTTCAATTATGGACAATACAGAAGCGTATTTGAGAACAGAAAGATAGAAATAGAGAAGGACCACGATGAAGACTCCTTGTCGTGGCACTACAACAAATATTAGTATGGCCTCTCCCATCACTCTTCCTAAGTGCTCGTGGTATTTCTGAAGTAATCTAACCATCTATTGCGCATATTACCAAGGACGTGGTGCTTAAATGGAGGAAGGCAGTAAAATATATGCGCTGCTCAACTCCACTACTGCTCAGACCAGCTTAGCGTGTTTTCTGAAGTGGAAGGAGGTTGCTACTCTGCTCAACCCCGCCTCGAATTCTCACTCACAAAGTAATCGCCGTCCATGTCTGAACTCAACACGCAATCGGTGAATCCAGAAATTGTGCCTGAACTATGCGATCTATGCTACTATCCATCGTGGTCAACGGAGGATAATTCGCTTGGGCTCGGGAATGACTATGAAGTTACACTCGAGGACTTTGCTGCTACCATCCTATCAGCAGAAGATGGCTGCGATGGGTGTAAGTTTCTTAGTCAAGTATGGAAACTAGTAATACCCGACGACTCGAAACGACAGGAGTCGGAGTTCCATTTCAACAGGTCCTGTGAGCATCTGTGGATCCACATTTTCAGCGAAGGAAGGGTGCATGATATAGAGGCACTGACACTACACGGTATGTCCCCAGCGATACGTAGAATCTAATCTCGCGCGGCGTCGTGCTGAGCACAGTGTCATCAGATGAGCCTTCCTTCAAGCATGTTCGGGTTGCAAGTCTACTGCCGCCAAGCACACACCTCGAACACAACCTGTCCTACATCAAAACGTGGATTTCGGAGTGCCAGAAGACTCATCCAAAGTGCAATGCGCCTGTTTCGTATGTTCCCAAGAGACTCCTGGACATCAACAACGAGAATCCACACACCGTGAGGCTCATTGAGGTACCTTCAGCTTCACAAACACTAAGATCATATGCTTGTTTGTCGCATTGCTGGGGCAAAGTACGATCAAAGCACATCACGAAAAGCAGCAACCTGGCCTTCAACATGAACGCCATACCTCTATCAGAGCTTCCCAGAACTTTCAGAGATGCTATCGACATCGCCAGAAGCCTTGGGCTACGCTACCTCTGGATCGATTCTGTATGCATTGTACAAGATAGTGAGCCCGATTGGTCAGCACATGTGGGTTACATGGCGTCTATTTACGAGAATGCATTCTTGACTTTGGCCGCCGGAGCAAGCGAGGACGATGATGGTGGATTTTTTGCTGTACCTCAAGAAAAGTTTGCGCGGCCACATTTGTTGGCACTAGAACTAGATGGCGTACCTCGCAATATATACGTCCGATACAGTGTTGATCATCCTGACGCTTACTGGCCGGCCCGCGAGGTTCTTCCTTTGATGCAAAGAGGCTGGTGCTTTCAAGAGCGACTCCTTTCACGTCGCTACCTCTGTTTTGGCAGTAACGAGATCATGTGGGAGTGCATGGAGGACGTGGCATGTACCTGCTCGATGGCGTCAGGACCTTTCAACCAAAGATTGTTCGACCGTTCTCCAGCCTTCAACGGATGCTCTGCCACCAAGTTGCAGCTCTCAGCGGCAACGGGAGACCACAGGACGTTGTGGCGAAACCTCGTAACTCACTACAAAGCACGCAAATTGACGTATGCGCGAGATAAGTTACCCGCACTTGCTGGCCTCGCGGACGCATTTCAGGTAAGGGTCATTATATGGAAAGCGACTCGGCTGCTGATATTAGTCTCTAGCGGAAGTTCAACCCAGGTAAATATCATCATGGCATGTGGAGCTCATTGCTAGAGCAAGATCTCTCGTGGCACGTTTTCAGTAAGGAGACTTCTTTTGGGCGTCCGAGGCAAGGACCGTCTTGGTCGTGGACACATAGTTCCGACGATAGTGAAGAGATTGCCTTCTCGCGTCTGTACGAAGACAACTATTACCAGCTGCATGAGATTATCGAGCCAGATACGGAAGGCGATGTTGCATCGGTCTCTACTGCGATCTTGCTAACTGGCACTATACTTGCAGTTTCTTTACAAATTTATGAAGTAAGAGGAGGAATGGAGGTTAAGTTCCCTTCAATGAGGAACTGCCGCGTTTTCGAACAAGAGGGTGATATGCTCAGCACACAAATCGAACTTTGCCCTCTGCCAGGTTCAGTCGAAAGCTCGCTCGACCAAGGCGACACAAATACGAGCGCGTCATTTCTGCAAGGCGAATTCATGGCAGACTATAGATTCTGGCCTTCGGAGGCAGAATTGCAGCACGAATTGCAGCATATCATGTTCTTCCCACTTGGAGTGGACGATTTTGACGACTTCCCTTACTCGCATCAGACTGATGAAGCAGCGTGCTGGGTAGCAGGTATGGTTCTTCGTCCTTCGAGTGTATGGGGCAAGGGACAGTCACCAGAACACGAGAATCAGTTCGAGCGAGTTGGATGGCTAAGATACTGCACAAACAAGACAAGAAGTCAATACAACCAGGCTGGAACTAAGACCAAGTTTCTGGTTGTATGAGACCTTGCATCCTCTATGACACATTAATCACCGACTACGAGTACGATCAAGCTCAAATAACGACGGTTGTAAATCAATAAGTACATCACTTGCGACTCTAGTTGCTCCCCGTCAGCGGTCAGACGCGCTCTAATACGCTTCGACCGAGGTGGAACAGGTCGTGATGCATGACATCATACTCGTCCAATAGACACTGTAAGCATGCTGCAGCATGACCATGAACAAATAAGCAGTAGAATAGGTAGATTGTCCAGTAGGTTCTTATCAAGGTATTGATTAGTATTGACGTTTGCCAGACATGAAATGTCGTGCCCGGCGTTTCGGTTCTTCGCACGAGCATCGGACCCCGCATTGAGCCCTCCCGGCATCGGCCGACGCGCCCTATATGTATTTACAATCAACAACAGATAGGTATATATATATGGCAGAGCAATTTCTCTAGTACTATACACCACGATTCACGAGAACTGCACAATGGCAACTAACACTTCAATACCGAGGAAGATCATCGTCTTTGGCGCAACCGGTTTGATTGGCTCACACATCATACAGCAGATCTACAACGCGCGAGAATCGTTCGAAAAGATTGGATTTTTCACTTCAGAATCGACGGCGAAGAACAAACCAGATGAGCTTGAGGCGTGGAGGAAGAAGGGCGTGGATGTTATTGTTGGCAACATCGATTCGGGAGATGATGTCGCAAAGGCATATGAGGGTACGTTCATGCCGGCCTGACGCAGACAACGGAAGTACTGACCATCCCAGGCTATGACACTGTCGTCTCTGCCCTGGGTCGAAATGCCATTCTCACACAGATCCCGCTCGTCAAGCTAGCGGAGGATTCGTCGTCGATCAAGTTCTTCTACCCTTCGGAATACGGGACTGATATCGAGTACGATGCTTCGTCTGCAGCGGAGAAACCGCATCAACTTAAGCTCCAGGTCCGCAAGTATATCCGCGAGAACACCAAGAAGCTGAGTGTGACCTATCTTGTGACTGGTCCGTACTCTGACTTGTTCTTTGGTTTGAGTCAAGAGCCTCGCGCCGGTACTTTCGATGTCAAGGCAAAGAAGGCTACGCTACTGGGAACTGGAAATGAGAAAGTGAGCTTCACGACAGAGAAAGATGTTGGACGACTGCTCGTTGCAGCCCTGAAGACTCCAACAAGCGAGAGGGAGCGCATTCTCAAAGTCAGCTCCTTCACCATTACCTCTAAAGAAATTCTCGCGGAATTTGAGAAGCAGACTGGTGCGAAGTGGGATGTGAGCTTCACGCCGCTGGATGAATTGAAGCAGGCGGAGCATGAGGCTTGGGAAAAGGACTCGCCGTTGAAGACGTCACACACTTTGAGAAGAATTTGGACACAGGGTAAGACGCTGTACGATGAGAGCGATAACGGCAAGATTGGTTTCGTCGGAGCAGAAACACCAGAAGAGCAAGTTAAAATGGTGATCGAAAAGCAGACGAAGAGCTAGTCTAGTTGATCAACCAGACTTTGTACCAACAAATCTCAAAGCCTCGTGTTACAGATTACGAGCTGCAGACTTCAATGACATGCCGCTACAGCTCGTTCGGCCGAACTGCCCGAGCCCCGCTGTCTGATTGTGATGTTCGTGATGGCTGAGCTGATATTCCACCCCTGCAGCGCCTGGGTTGATCAACAGTTTCAGGGGGACAAGCCATCTAAGCTCCCGCCTGCTCCGCGCTAAGCTGACAACCCTCCCAGTCAAGACTTTTGCGTCGCCATGGCATTGCTTGATTGCTCCTCGCTTGCGATTTACCCGCCTGGATGCAATGTCATCGATGCCTCGCTCCAGGATGGATCTGAGCTGGGGAAGGACGCCTCCAGCGCGTAGACGACGTGAGGCTCCAACGGTATGCTTGAGTCTCCACGGCAGGATTGCGCGAGCTCGACTCAGCTAACCGCACCAGCCGAAGCGAAAGGAGTAAGCATCTTGGCAGTCTTGGCCAACAGGAACGGGGTGAACGCCCGAGCTGCAAGCTGCGCTGTGCCCCCTGCATCGACTCCTTTCCACCCTTGGACCCTGAACGACAGACTCCTCCAGATTTTTGCGATCGTATTCAATGGGGCGCCAGCACCGCGCTTATCACTCATGCGGCCAAAAGCGCAGTCCCTAATTGGTGCAATCGCATGGTTGTTCGTTGTCGCTTGCTGTGTGTGGCCTGGCGTGGAGGGTAGCCCAGGGGCTCTCAGGCCATGCGCCGGTCATGCACCAGCTTCGAATGGCTTGTTCTCTCCTAGCTATTGCTTTTTAGGGAAGGCACTGTGAGATAAGGCGTATCGACGGGCCACCGGGCGACGGCGAGGTCTTTGCTCTTTTCCTAAAGTCTTGTCCATTTCTTTTCTTCACACGCCAGCCTTGTCGTGCACCTTCGTATTGCCGTAAGACTGTTGCTGTCGTCGCTCTTTATCCACTCGTTATGCAATCATGATCAACAAGGGCTCTCGTGTGTCGTTCTCGCACCTTTTCTTCTACATTACTTCATTCGTTATTGCGACGCAACTTTGGTCGATATGGCGGCAATCGGCAGGGAGCTATTCTTCTTATATGCCCAGCGACTGGACATTTGAGACCGACGCACACGCAAATGTTCACACTCTCAGCCACGAGCAGTGCGACATTGCGTTTCCAGAACTCTACGATGGCCTTGACAAGGCAGTAGCCCGCAGAGCGGGACGCAAGGTCCACATCCAGGACATCGAGATTGCACAGGGCAGATGTATGCTGCGAGTAATGATATATCAAGGCGAGGTACGTGCAGGCTATCAGGCTGGCGCTTAGACAGCGTATACTGACCGCTATACAGCTCTTTGTCGTAAATGCTGGCAAGCCTGAAGAGTGTTATGTGACGAACGGCAACGAACGCGAACGTATTCTCGGTACCCTTGCTCAGATCGACCGCGCATTAACTACCTCACCCACGAACGATCCCACCATTCCCAACATCGAGTTTTCCTTCTCGCTGGACGACCTTCCACTACGATCCAAGGGCAAGGGTACATTTTTTGGTTACACACGGAAAGACGCGAAGGAGTATGATAACATCTGGATGATGCCCAACTACGTAAGGCATCCGTTGGTAATAATCCGTTAGCAGCATCGCTGACAGATCGCAGGCATACTGGAGCTGGAACTACACGCATGCGCCTAGCTGGAACAGTATTCGCCGGGAGATTGACCAGGCGGAGAAGAAGACACCATGGCACAAGAAGGACCCCAGGGTGGTTTGGCGTGGCAAGATCAAAATGGCGAACCTGCGCAAAGAATTAGTGCGTGTTAGTGAAGGAAAGCGCTGGAGCGACATTAAGCCTGTTGTGATCAACAACGCGACAGATGTGCACACCAAGGACGTCATGAACTTGCGACAGTTCTGCGGGTATGCCTACCCCGCCTCCAAATCCGCAATCGCAAGCATTTCTGACATGTTCCAGGTACAAATACACCGTGCAGACTGAGGGCACATCATACTCTGGTCGCTTGAAGTACCTTCAGCTCTGTCGCTCAGCACTCATCACCCACCCGCTGCAGTGGCAAGAGTTCCACACCCATCTATTGAAGATCTCTGGACCCGATATGAACTACATCGAAACAACAGAGAACTTTGGAAATCTGGAGGATGCGATGGAGTACTATCGTGTTCACGATGACGAGGCAGAGGAGATCGCAAAGAATAGTTACAACACGTTCGCCCGCCGATACCTTACTCCTGCTGCTGTAAGTTTGCTCCAAAAATCTCGATTTCAAGTGTATACTAACGCATTTAGGTCACCTGCTACTGGAGACGCATGTTCTGGTCATGGGCATCGGTCCAAGGCTACGAGCCGCAACTCTACGCACCAGACAAGCAAGGCAACATGGTCATGCGTGCCACGCCATGGACTGCTTTCGCCGCAAATTGGCCCAAGGATCCTTCAATCATTCCTTAGACGGTTTTTCTCTCTTCGACATTTAAATTTCCAGTGTTTTGACGGAGTAGGATGGCAGATGGCATAGCATGACTGGCGCAAAAGGACTAGATACGATACCCGTACATACGATATTACCACAGCGTAATAAATATTACTATTGAACAACCCCAACAAAGTAGGAGAAATTTGAACTGTTGAAATTGACAATGATCTTGAAAGGTCGAAGCTATGTGACAGGCAGATTCAACCGAACCCTGCTCAACCATGACCTCGGGACTGTCTCGGGACTCTACGAGCTGCGCCTCTATGTAATATTGATTAACCACTAAAGTGAAGATCAGCACAGATTCTGCTGCATTCTCTGTTGGCAGCCTAATGTACAAGATACCTTACACGAAAATGGGGGAGCCATTTACACATTACTTGTAATCATATGCACTGGAGTCGCTTGGCCAATATAGGTTGATGAGTGGAACAAAGCGAGCCGGACCCTTCCGCCAGTACGACGTTGCTCAAGAAGATGGTTACCATGTTTGTGACCATATTGACGAGTGTGGTATTTAAGTATCTCCGCATGGACGGTTCCTCTTCGCTTTTTCGACAAGATCACCATGTTCACCTTACTTTCGTTCCTGGCTCTTCTCCCAATAGCTTTCGCCTTTCCTGGACTCGCTGCGGCCGAAGAGAACAATCTCATCGTCCTGGACAATGGTGTCGGATATCGTAGCCGGGTAATACGCTCCTGGTACAACGCGTGAAGAGTCCCTATATGCGGATGTGCTCAGACATCTCAATTGGCACTGCTTCACACTTACCTCCCCGTAACCATCAAGACACATACTAACAATCCACAGTATGTAACCCATTAACAACAGAACATCATATCCCAACACTCCAGAATACTTTGCTAAACTCATTCCCTCCCTAAAGTCCCGTAACCCGCTGGCGCACCTCCCTCCGCAGCATCTCCACCTCCGGCAGAAACGCACACATTCTCGCAGAATACGGCCCCGTTTCTCCCAACAACTACACGACCGTCGAGCCCATCAACGCCTACGCACTCGGGTACTCCAACTCCACGTCCTCACTCTACCTAGGCACCGGCTCCGGCCTTTTGCGCACAAACCTCAACGGCACCGACGTGCGCACCGTCTCCAGTGCGAACGACATAGCGAGCATCTATGTATCCGAGAAGAGCGGCAAAGTGTACTATGGCACGAGCTGGGATGGCTTGATATTTCGCGCGGATCTTGATGGGGCGAATAACGAGATGGTCAGGAATGTATCGCAGGGAATAGAGTATGGGCAGGCAAGGCGCTCGGCGTCAGGCGTCGTTGTTGACGAAGACGGGGATTGGCTATACTGGAGCGCGAGCCATGGGGAAAATGATGGGAGCATTCGGCGCGTTAGACTTACAGGCGACGGGGAGGAGGAAGTGCTTGCCGACGGATTAAACATGCCTCGTCAACTGCGCATCAATAGCGGTATGCTGTATTGGTGCGAGAAAGGAAGGTGGTTGAATTCGCCGACGTCGCTGTCAAGGGCAATGTTACCTTTGCCAGTAGCAAATGGTACGGTTACGGGAAAGGGGCTACTGCAGAGGGAGATTGTGGTGCATTCGAATCATACGGCGATTTTCTTTGAGAATGATGGGGTGGAGATGCAGACGTTGGGGATTACGTCGTTTGCGTTCAGTGAGGATGCAGATAGGTTGTGGTTTGTAATGGAGTCTTCGAATCGGGTCATGTATTCGAAGATGGTGGAGGTGAGCCTGCCGTCTAAGGCGTTGAAGCTGATGAATTGGGAACCGAAGGAACTGGGAATCCCGATGGGGATTGAGTATGTCAAAGGAAAGAAAACCACGGAAGTCTGATATATGGTCATATGGTTGATGATTATTGATTCAAGAAACTATCCGATACCTATAGTTTTGCAGGTGTCCTAACCTCTCAACATGATGTTATCATTGAAAGTGGACTGCACTCACTGCATCGACCTTGCCTTCTCAATGTCCTCTTTGTAAAGCTCTCTCAGCTTGCCAGTGTTTGCGACGCCTCCAGTCACGGCTGCGCCAATAACCTCCTTCGCTAGGCCTACCACGCCTACATCGACCTTATAATATGAGATATAGGTGCTCTTGATCTCAATCAAAGTCATGCGGGGGTCCTCAGGCCCACCGGTGTGCTTGCCGTCGCCCAAGTCGCCGAACCACGCTCGAGTGCCTTGACTCCAGACATCCTTGATGCGTGGGTCGCTATTCGAAGTCGTGGTCGCTGTACCAGTAATGGTGATCCAGTCTTGGGTCTTCAAATCTTGGATACTGATCTGAACCTCCTTGTTCTTCTCGAGGTCGGAAAACTTCTTGGAGTGGTTGTTGCCGAGGAACAGGAAGTCGGGGCCTACACGCTTGCCGATTGCCATCGAACGACCGACCGGGCCTGTTGCCGTTAGCTAACGTGTGGGTGATGATAAGTTAGAAAGTACGTACCCACACCGTCCCTGTATGTGTTTAACATGCAAACCTTCTTCGAATCAACCAGGTCGAAGAACTCTTGAATTTGCTTGTCTTTGGGTGTCTCATTGTCGTATTGCTTTGCGACAGACGGATCAGTTTTCGAGTCGATCTCGCTTTGGTGAAGAGTCTCAGGCATTTTGAATGAGGAAGTAGTTGAGAACGGCCGGCGTGTGAATTTGGGATCCGAGAAACGTTTTGAAATTTGTATATAAGTTGATGGCGAGGATCTTGCAGCGCGAGCTGCGCATACAAGTAGTCGTGGAGCAGACATGGCAAAGCGGAGATCGACGTAACGGTGAGATCAGAGCTCATGTATTGTCGGGGTTAGAGGAACCCAGCAAGACCGAGTGGCTTGGTCTCAATCGTAAAGGAAGTAGCATGACGTGTAAATTTGGCTCCGTAGGGTACGGCAACGCTGTGGACTCTCAGAGTTGTCTATGCATATGGATGACGATTGCAAATAATCGCGTTCTACGCGTCACGCCAAGGGTCAACGCGAGGTAACAGCTTTCGTTGTATGGTGTAACGGAACCCGAGGGTCCCGATTAGCCCGAGTATCCTTTCTATTAGCGGGTCTACTTGGTGCACAAGGTGTTGTGCTTAACGAGACTGATATACTGCAGCTGGAAGAACGTCATCAGGCGCCACCAGCCTTAGCCTCGAATTGAGCGGGAATACCACAAAACACGGTTCCGCATGATCTTCAAGTTTCTCAGGCCGAAAAGTTCTGAGGATTGTGGTCATGACCATGAAAGCCATGGTGCATAAGTGGTGGGTTATAGATGTGTAATCGTGGCTGCTTTGAAGTACATTGCAACTGACCCCGCAATTGGCTTGCGCTTTCCACCCTGCACCACGTTCCATATCATTCGTTGTACACCCGCGCGCGGTTTGTGGCCGTGACTGTAACTGCTGAGATTAATTAAAACATCGAGGGTCCACGCATCGTGGTCCACTTCAACCTTAGAACCATCGAGACCGACATTGAGCATTAGTACACATGCGACAAAATGATGAAGAAAGTCACAAAATCGTGAACTTTTAGTAATCGTATCGACATGTGCATATTACCTGCAATTATATCTCTTCCAGATTGCAGTGAACGAAGCAGTTCCTTGCAACTCTCATCTTCAACAATACAACTCTCTTCCCTCCATCTCTCTAACATACCGTCTCTCCCCTTCCCTAAATCAAACCCACAAAACTCTTCGCGGTATCTACCACACTCTTCCTATAACTTATCCAGTCCCCACCCTCCAACAGCTTCTTCGCCTTGCTGCTATCAACCCTGTACCCGCCTTCCCTATCCTGATAATCCGCTGAATACCCAACGCCCTTTTCTCCTTCCACAATCCTCTTCCTCGCCTCCTCAAACTCGTCTCGCAGGATATCCTTCAGCGCCTGGGGATGATCCACCGCGCCACTAGCAATGTACCTCTCGCCATTGGTTTGCTCTGGATGCTCCACAGCATAGCGCAGTAGCTGGGCAACGTCCCTAACGTCTACCACGTGGGGGAGAGCGGTGGGGGCAGACGGTTCGGCGCCTGAGAATGTGCGCCAGATGGATTGGACTGTTTCGCCGATTGCCGCGCTGGTTTTCGGGGGAATGAGGGGGGGGCCGATGACGAAGCTAATTGCTGTTAGATACCTCTCATGCTACAAAGATCGAAGGCGTGCGTGTTGAGGCGAGTATGACAATGGATGACAGAGTGACTTACACAGGATTGACACTCGCCATTGCGAACGCTGGCTTCTCCTCCTCCTTAAACTTCCAGAACGCCTTCTCGGCCGCGACCTTGCTCGCTGCATAGATGATAATGCCAGGAGTCTCTTTTCCTTTCGCTTCGCACATCTTCTCGGCAAAGTCGTTCCAGTCGTTCTCGGTGAACGTATACGGTGGAGGATGAGACGAGCGCACAGCAGCGATGGAAGACATGATGACTACAGTTTTGAGCTGCTGACCAGCGTACTTGTGCGCACTGGCGAGGATGGTCTTTGTTCCCGTGACAGCGGCATGGAGCACGGGCGCGGGATCCGAGAAGGAGAGGGATACGGGCGTGGCGAGGTGCGCGATGGCTGTTACGCCTGTTTTGGAAATGGTAAGCAGATTGTTGGTTACAAGGGCAGTATATATGCCATGGCAATGGGAGCTATACCTTTGACGGCTTCGTCGAATGCACCATCGACAGTAATGTCGGGAACTTCGGCGATGGTGAACTTCCCAGTCGCTGCATAGTCCTTCAAAGGTCCGTCAAGCAATGCCTGGGCTGAAGTGGCTTTGCGGACGGTGCCGCGAACTGAGTGGCCATGGTCGAGGAAGTGCTTTGCTGCGACGGACGCGATGTAGCCATTGACGCCCGTGATGAGGACGAGATCGTTTGACATTTTGCGGCTTCCAATCTCAATTCAAGTGGTCGCAGTATAATTCAGGAAAGCTTGTTGAGGAAGTGTAGACAGTGATGTACTATACTGCAGGAGTTGGAGTGATGGATAGACTGACACGACATGGTGTACTTCGACGTCTATATACCTCAATTGAGCTATTCTAAGGTATCCGTCTCTTACTAGGATTCTCGACGCCGCACACACGTAGCCATTGCTTCGTAAGGAACGTTGTAAGTAATCTAGCACTTCAACCTCCCAAGGTGCTGAGTGGTTCCCTCCCATCCCTCTACACCAACTCAGGCTCCATTACCCGCCTAGAGATGAATGTTTAGTCGTCGAAGCTTATGTGATGGAGTGTGTTCACCGAGGTAGTCTTAGGTCAGGCTTGTTCGCGACGCGTCTAACCAATTTTAGCTCGTACGAGGGTTCTGTTCAGTAAACAGGTGCATGACTAAACCTCAGAGTACTGCGCCATGGCTGAAGCCAAGACTTGAGGATCTGCATCGTATCGTATTAAGACTTAGTTAATGTAGTAAGTGCTGTGGCGTTGGATCCTACATTAATTTATTGAGTCATCAAGGAATATTGTAGTACAGATTGTTGGTGTGAACTAAGCAAATCCCGGGGTCTCTATCTATTATCTCAGACCATCTAAATTGTTCTGTACACAATCGAACATAAACATAAACCATGGCTGTGCTATCATAGTTGTATAGATGTATGGTATACAAGGTTTTCGTGGCGACGAGCTGGATCGCTCCACACGGTCCTAGCACGGAAGATAGACCGCATTCATATGTACCTACCCTGAGGATCCAGCCTGTCCATGAGCTCCATAGACTTCTCATACCTGACGCCTGTTAGTTGACGGAAGTAGTGCTCAAGTCGGCTAGTACTTACATGGTAAACACGATACCGCCACTGAGTATAAGGCGGCCAAGACGAGGTAAAGCACCAGACCAGAATGTGAGCAGACCCTCGTTCTTGAAAATCTGCACGACGCAATCCAGGCTGTTTTTGTATTGTTTGCTCGCTTCAATCGATTGCATGCGTGTCTTGACGGTATCGATAGGCATGGTCGTGTAAACAGTTATGATTCCAGCAAGTCCTCCGAGACCAAATGTGCTAACGGCCCCAAGCTTCTCGCCTGGAGAAGTGTATGATTGTGCCAATTGCTTCAGAGAAGTATAACTCGAGAATCGTACTGCGGAGTTGGCGGCTTGCCGAGCGGTGGTGGGCAGGAAGCCTTGGAAGAAACCACGGATGCCCTTCTCCTGTGCGATGATCTTGGAACCGTGGAGAAAGCCTCGCATGCGGGGATTCGCGGACTTGCGATCGTCAATTCTAGGCAAGTGGTCAGTGGATATAAGGCGAAGTGTTGGCCAGAGGCTTACAGTTGTGTTTTTATGCTCTCGAACGGGGTTACCGCCAACAGTGACTCTGTAGCACCAGCACCAAAGCCAGCAATTACCGTGGCTGGGCCCGAAATGTGGCCTTCTTCATCGGCCAGCATGTTCTTATAGGCGTCGAATGCGACAAACCCTTCGCCACTTGTCAGTCATTGCCCGTCACACAATTTTTCGAAGACGTACTTATGCCGGCCTTCAACGAATTGCCGATGATCAGAGTCGTACAACCAGCATACCATTGCTTGCCAAAGGGTGGCCATGGCAGCTTCTTGCCGTCTGGTAACCTTCGGTTCAGTTGTGACCGGGTCTTCGCAACTAGTCAATGGTCAGGTCTGTGATCGGATGGGCAAGAACGGTTTCGAAGAGCGTACATTCGGCGGGATATGTTATTGCTAAGTGGTGGGATTAGCGACTTGAATGTTAAAGAATAGGAGCTAGAATTTACATATTTCCACGGCTCCTGCCGTTGCGCCAGCTAAGATAGAGCGCATTGCGCTGGGCTACGAGGTTTAGCTACTTTCCTGGAAGCTCTTTCCCGTCGTATATACCTTCTTCTTCTCCGTGGTTGCCATGATCCTGACTTATGAAGCTTCCACAGCCAATCTTGTATATTGCTTGCGGGTCACACTGAGCTATACGCGTTTGTGTCGCGTGGTGGTGGGTGTCGACTTGATTGTGTGCTATAGAGTCGATACTGGAATGCGATATGCCGCTATGCTTCTCGGCCAAAGCTGGAGGTGGCAATTTCGCGAAATTCTCGCTCGTTGAAGTATGCTGAAGATGTCACAGGCCGATGCCGGATGGACTTTTGGTCGCCAATTCGAGGCGCCAAGATGGGTAAGTTATGACGAGGGTTTATCGATAGTGGTACGGCGGGCGGAGAGCTCGAGCCATTGGAAAAGTCCATTTGCATTTGCACACGCCGAAAACAACAACCTCAATTCACAGCTTTTGCTTTATTACGCAGACCGCACCTCGATCGAGACACCATATCCATCACATTCACAATGCTTGGTCTACGGAACCTCGCCCGCAGCGCACCGCGGTCCGCTGCCCGCCTCTCCACCAAAGCCATCCGCCCGCAGTCGTCTGCATTCAGAACCACTGCCGCTTTCCAGCCAACATGGGCGGCTTCTGTCCCTAGACTCACCGCATCTTTCCACATGTCAGCGAGGAGACAAGAGAGCGGAGCTGGTACGTTGGATGTTCATGCGCGGAGTGTTAAGAGACTAACGCAAGGCAGTCAGCGATGAGCTTGTCGCGAAGCTCCAGAGCGAGATCTCCATGGAGGAGGACATGAAGGAGGACGATGACCTGTCTACAAACATCAAAGAGTACCTTGAGAACAGCCCCTTTGAGGTATGAAACCTCGCCGACGCAAAACATTGCACAGTGACTTACAGCAACCAGATCGAGGACAAGCCCGGCCACCAGGAAGTCGTCCTCACCCGAACCTTCGGCGACGAGAAGATCCGTCTTACCTTCACTACCGCCGACCTGAACAACAACACTGGCGAGGAACTTGCCGAAGACGGCGCATACGAGGATGCCGACATGGACATTCAGTCTGGCGGGGCAAATACCAAAGGCGCCATCAACCAGGGCAGGACACAGGACGGAAACATCCGTGTCGCACCCGAGGACCGCATCGCCCCCGCCGATCGCGAGGAGCTTGAGGAAGAGTACGATGAGGACGGCCAGCAGCAGGGCTTCCCCGCGCATGCCAGCATCCGCATCGAGCGAGCTGGTAAGGGTGCTATTGCCATTGAGGCAACTGCTCAGGACGGTGACTTCCTCATCGAGGACCTCTACTACTTCCCCTCTGCCGACCTGGCCGACCCTGCGACCGCGGAGAAGGATTGGTCAAGACGCACCCTGTACACCGGCCCACCCTTCAACAACCTGGATGAGGACCTGCAGATTTTGCTCGAGAAGTACCTGGAAGAGCGCGGCATCAACACTCGTCTAGCTCTCTTCATCCCCGACTACATTGACCACAAGGAGCAGAAGGAGTACATCAGGTGGCTGAACAGTAAGTCGTGTCTGCGCGCGCATTGCTTAAACCGCGAATACTAATCTCGTGTAGACGTCAAGAAGTTTGTCGAGTAATCTCGCTCCTTCCAGCACCGATCTAGCTCAGTCAACAGGTAGGCGTCGAATTACGTGTATTATAGTTGGTGGATAACCATTTACGTCGAAACATGACCTCAGTGTATTACCAAGCGCAAAAGCGATGTTCCACTCCAGAATCTTACTATCCTTTCTCAAGACTGAAAAGATGATGCTCCTTGTTGCTGACTGCACAGCATCGTATTCGCGTCTTGCATGCAAGGGTTCTTTGTCACCCGCATTCGGCACTAGATTCACTCACCTCAAATAGGGCGACAACAAAGCGGAAACAGCACTTTGACGCATCCGCAAGCGTCGACAAGGCAATTGTTCGTGATAATGGATCTTTTGTCCTCAATTCTGTGATTATAGAACAACCTACATTCCGAAACACATTCCACCAACTGAATAATCCCCCGCTTGCGGGAGGAACATGTCTATCTTCAAAGTCCAGGTGGGCCGCTGCCCCTGCGAGGTAATTTGATCTCTCATCGCCGTCGTCGTCTTTCGAAGGGTTTGTCGTGTTCTCTAAGCTGTTGAAGAGGTGGAGCAATTTCGCTGCGGGAAAAGATGACACTCAAGTCCATCTGTAGCACAATCGGTAGCGAGACGAGCCGCATTCCTATCAGCCTTCCCCCGCCATACACCTGGACTGGAAAACGTTCGGGTCAATTGAGGTACGTTGAGTACGTAAGGGAGTATGCTTCATGGACAACTTGCTGAAGTCACACAGAGCCAATCCCTCCGACTTCACAAACACCAGCACACTCCTCATCGGCTCCAAAGCGACACCTTTCTTAATACACACATCTCTCCTAACCACGCAATCGCCCTACTTCCGCGCCGCCCTCACTGGCCGCTTCTCCGAAGCCTCAGAAAACACTATCCGGCTCGACGACATCGAAGTGCAACACTTCCAACTCCTCGTTTCCTGGTTATACACAGGCTCTATTCCGCCGCCCTACAAAGACGGCAAACCCGCCTACTACACACTTTTGCACGTCTACACGCTCGCCGACCGGCTCTGCTTCGAAGGACTCCGCAACGCCGTCGTCGACCTCATCTCCGACCTCGCCGACCGCACCAATAGTGTCCTCACACCGAGCGACACACGCATCCTATACATCTCTTTGCGCGACTCCGCCCCGCTACGCACCCTGATCCTCGACCTCTTCGCCTTCAAGAAAACCGACCGCCTCCTCGATTCCCACGCCGATAACTGGCACGCCGCCTTTCTGCGCGATCTGACCGTGCTCCTCAAACGCCCCTGCGAACAAGCCATGACGCGCCACAGACTGCGCATGTGGATTCCGGACAGCGCGCAGGCGTGCGATGTCTGCAGATGCGTGCTACAGCCACGGCATGCGGCTATTGCGTGCGACGAGTGCTGTGTGGCGTTTTGTACGGCGTGTGTGGAGACGGGGACGGCGATGGCGGGGTGGGAGGATGGGAATGTGCGGGAGCGGGAAAGGGAGAAGATGGAGGGCAAGGAGAGGTGGGAGGCGTGTAAGCCGTGGAGGGGGAGTAGGTGTGTGCTTTATCATGAGCATGAGGAGACGGAGAGGTGTGGGGATGTTTTCATGGGGAGGGGGGTGGGGAGTGATGGGTAGATGGTGTTTTGGGAAGGAGAGGGGTGTTTTGGCGTTTTGGTGTCTGGGGCGCATAGCGAAGCATTTTCCTTTCTTTCGTCTTGCCATTTCAGTAATGACTGATCAATAGATGGTTCTAAGATTTCACATGGGAGCAGATGATGGATGCATGACGTTGTTGATCCTTCCAGCGACCAATTCTATTCCATGTGCATTACATTTCAATAATACAACTATAATCTGTTTCTATCCACCCTCCGCGGCCTCTTTCCGAGATGAAGCGGATTGGAAGAGGGCATGTTGTACTCGTGCTCGTCCTCATCTCAAGTCCAATCCGCTTGAGGTATTCCCTCCATTATCCTCCTGTTGACGTTGTTTGGGGTATCATATCTAGCAGTCGGGGATCTGCGTAACCTGGCCACCCTCGCTCTTGACGCACATGCCGTGGTTCTGACGGGCATCGATCTCAGCTAGTCATTGTCAGCCTTCATCCATCAAGGTCCCACACATGGTGGTCGATCAAACATACCAGTGGAGACAGGCGCAGCGATGGCAAAAGCAGCCATGGAGAGGACGGTAGCGACGATGGTGGTGAACTTCATTTTGACTTGTTGGAAAGAAGAGGTATAACTCGTAAAGGTGATGTAGAGTTTGTGTGATTATTAAGTCGCCCGGCGACAAAAAGGAATGTGTATAGAAGTTGGGTTGAGAAGAAAGAAGCAGCGACTTGCAAATTGACAGAGACTTGAAGTGAAGAGGCTCTCTCCGCCTTAGCCGGGCATTCTAGCCTTTATACCGCGCCCAGACTATGCGTACACAAATCTCAGCCGCGTAAGAATCACAGTGCTGAAACCGGACAGTCCTGTTCCTGAGGATCATGGAGTTGCATGAGGTACGGATGTGGTCGAGGGCGCTAGGCGTGCCAAGCAGGGCTGCAGAGGCATCGATGCGGATTGGTGCGATTGAACTGTTGGGCGCTGTGTGACGTCTGGACGTGTGTCGGGAGTGCTTCAGACAGCCTGGGGAATTAGCGGATTGTGCATTGGTAGTCTTGGGGTGGCCGTTGCTGGTGGTCTAGACGGCGATCGAGTCGCAGTGGTGTTTGATCTGCTACAAGGCTCCAGAGGGGGCGGAAACAGCACTATATTCGATCAAGTCACCCAGAGTCATTTGGATACTGCAACAAAGTTCCGGACTTTCGCAATTCTGAGCTTGCTCCCGTATGCTCGCAAATAGTCTTGCTGATGCGCACGCATGATAGGATTCTTGAGTCTTGATTCTTGTACGTGAAAAGGGCGACTCCGGCTTGAAACACGGCCAAAACTCACCCAAAACACCATCGAATTAACGTCCGGGTCTGCCTAGGAAGTAGGACGCAGTACTATTTCCACATTCAATCCAACAATACCTCACTAAAGGTACTCGAGTGCACCATGGAGGTCAATGTGTAGTTTTCGGCTCCATCAACGTTTGATTGCTGGCGAAGCTGCGGAGAAGCGCTAGATTTAAAGCAGTAAGCGTAATTATGACCTTCACTTTCCGGAAGCGGCGACAGCGGTTTGGTGCATCAACGTGTCGTGTTGCTTTTGTTGTGCGGGCACTGATTGAAGACAAAGATGTTGTTCGATTGTTCTGATGGACTAGCGATATGCGCAGGCGTGCCCGAGGTGAGTCGTGGTATAAACTTCTTCAAGTCTGCACTGCTCTGCGTTGTCAACAATTCCAAGCCCGTTTGTTCCTGTCCATTCTCGCTCTCTTATGCCTCTTTCAATCTTCCATTGTGAGTTTCTTGGGATTCTGGTGAAGTTGCATATTGCTTTTCAGTTTCTAAATGAACCGTTGATATCGTCTCTCGTCTCCTTGTCGTCTTGTACAAAAGAGCTCGTGTTTGGTGTTGCACCGCATGTGCCATGTTTGCAACTCTATCTAGGAGTACTACAATGCAACATAGCTATATAGGACACTTCTCATGTGATGTTGAGGTACTACAGGACCTTATACTAAATGTTGAATTCTTCTACTTGACTGTGCTGCAGACTACACACTGTGAGAAGGACTTTAGGTACAACATGCCTTCGTATGCAGTGCATCACCCAAAATGACCTCCTCCGTAAAGTATGTCAATGACATGGATTTGCGGAAAGTTCGAACATGGTTGGGCTCAAAAACATCGTGTAAATGTTGCTTCGAGTTGTCTGGTGAGAGACTGCTTGTGGCAAACGGTGCAAGAGTGAAAGTGAAAGCTTGTTGTCATCTTGGCTATGAGGCAGCCACCACTAGTCTCTGGCGCCTTCCCAACTGGCAGCACAAACGCACTCTTGATCTGCTTGGGCTCCAGCCTTCTCATGGTCACCACCCAGCCTTTTCCAACAGCTTTGTGAGTGCGCTGACACCGACATAGGACGACGACAGACACGCGGGGGAGGGCCGAACAAGTTTACGGCTAGGCAACGCCATGCCAGACAACAAAGCCGCTAGCTGGCGCAAGAAGATCTCTAGCAAGCCCAAGGATCTTCAGCTCCCAAAGTCGAGCTTGGACGACGCAACGAGCACGGAAACTGGTCGCCACCGTGGCTGGCGCAAGACTATTCATGTAAGCCGACCGGGTACACCCACAGCTGGACCTCCAGTGACGCCCACACTCGAGGAGACCGAGCCACAGAGCGAGCGCTTGTCTTGTTCGACACCACATCGTGATTCCAAGCCAAAGCTCATTCGGTACACCTCGCTCTTTAGCGGCTTCAAGGACGCCGCCAAGGGGCCTGACTTCGACACCCCCTGGGATGACAATCAGCCAATATATGAGCCTTACGTGGATCCCAAGCTTGCCATTCAGTCCATCCGGGCGCACATGGTTCAATTCTCCATGAAGCCGATTCCGCTTGAGCATAGCAACAACATCTTCTGCATCTTTGAGCACTATCACAAGTTGTGCGAAGAAAATGAGCGCTTAGATTCGAAAATGCAGCGCATGCGCCAGGACTTTGAGCATTCTGAGGTTTTGCGGGCGCGGGAAGAGCTGAGATATGCGGATGAGATACACCGTCTCGAACTAGTTATCTCTAAAGGGGCATCAGGTGTGGCTGGGTATGTTTGGGACATTGAGAGTTGCTTATATATATTGACGTGGCTATAGAGTCCTACAGGCCAGGCAAGGTTCTGTCATAGACCGCAAGCGTCTGCGCCGGACGACCATCTCAACCCAAAAAGCGTCGGTGGTCAACGACTTTTGGACACAAGATCAGATCGTTGCTGAGATCAAAGCGCGCAGTCAAAAGGGTGAGAGTAGTCAAGCCCAGTCGAAGGGCAAAGTCGTTAATACGTACAGTTCTGCTGCAAAGACCAGGCTCACCATCTGCACAAATGGCAGCGTTGTCGCGACGCCTCGGACGAGCAAGCACAGATCTCCATATCAGTTCTTCGCCCGACCAGAGTCAAAGGAAATCGACCCTCGCTCGCAAAGTTCAGAGCGAGCTCAATCTAACCCAACTTAATCGTGTCAATACTGCAAAATCGATAGCGAACTCCTCCACCGGTTCCGCCTTCTCCGGTGACAGTGCAGATTTGTTGCCCGATGAAGTGCCATCATCCCAGGGCCTGAACGAGCTTTCAGTGGACTGTAACGCCATTGCCGCACTCCGAGAGGTGCGTCGTGTTCTGAAAAGTATTGCTTCATGTTGTACTAATTCACAATTTTACTTTGCAGCTTGGTGCTCTAGTTGCACAACGACGAGGTCTGAATGTAGACACTTTTGTAAAAGGCGTGATGAAGCTACTCTTTGAAGACAGTGACACCGAAGGTCATGCACGAGCATCAATTTCGAAGGAAAAGTTAGCAAATGTCCAACTACATGTTCCACAGCTGTCGATTGGAGACCTCACGCCTACACAAACTCTTCGAAGATATCGATCTCAGCCGCAATTGAACTCTGATCAAAAGCGTTGGCGGCGCTTCTCTTTCGAGCCAGGAGAAGATCATCTGCGGGCCTGGAAAGAGGAGTCGACTGCGAATGAGATCTCACGCTCTCCGCATCATCTATCAGCAAGCAATCCTTCATTGTCCCGTGACTCTCCAGGTACCAGCGCTCCCTCGACGCCAAATGGCTGGATCCAGTCTCACGACACGTCCAATCTTGAATCTCACAGTGCTTCTAAGATTCCCAGTCCTTTGCAGGCATTCGGCAATGTACGCAGAAAGACGTCCGTTTCGAGCCTGAAATCAACCACGGCAAGGTCGAAAGATGGTCGCAATAATTCGCGTTCCAGTATCTTGACCGCCTATCGTGATGACCAAAACAGCAAGTTGCGTCCCACATCAAGCAGTCGCGGCAGCTCACGTACGACCTCCCATCGTACAAGGACCTCGTCGTCCACAAAAGACCATGCTAGAAGTATTCATGGTCATCACAGCGTTGATGATAAGAGCCCTGAGCACGCGAACCACAGAAGGACCTCTCAAGGTGGTAGTCCTGCTAGGGGCAACGCGAAACCGTCCGTCGCTGATCAGGCATCCCCAGCAAATCGCAAAGTAGGTGCGCTCGGTCACGTCAAGGACAAACCGAGTGACTGCGGGTGATTCCCACCAAAGAACCACTTTACCCGTTGACCTGTGGCACGTGTACCCAAGGTAATGTAGCATCTGTGTCAGGAAATTACGCTCATACCATCGAGTGGAAGTGATCACGAGTTTTTGGCTCGCAAGTCTACAACCGGCATAGTTGTGAGAGATATATTGCGATTGTCGTAGGAGAGAACCATGAATTTAACCATTTGCAGTTACAGAGTCATCGATGCAGGAATGATGCTCGAGCAATTGACATTCCAGTATGGCCTCGACATAATTCGTCCTAGACTCTCTCGTGACTATGCGTACAGGGGGGGGTTCACGGTGTCAGCTAGGTCACCTATGACAAGGCTCAGGACATATGGGCCAGGCTTGGACTTTTGACGGATGTGATTCTGACGGCCGCTGACTTACAGTGACCCGGGACGACAAGTTGACTGTGCAGCTGGTAATCAAAATTATGTTCGCCCCAGGCAAAAGCGAAATGAGTTTCTGGGGAAGCGAAGTTGCCACCACGAGCGTTCCAGATCACATCAGCGACCGCAATTACGACAGCAGTTTGTCACAATCTGTACAATGACAATTTGGCGTTCATGTTCAGCACGATCCGTTCGGTCTTCCAGAGTTGCACGGAATGTTACGTCGCTATCTAGATGCGGCTAATGCCCCTTGCAGAAGAAACTACTGCTTGTAGACGCTTCTCCGCAGTACAGTGTACGTGACTCTTACCCCGCTGGATGGCAGAATCAGTAAGGGGTTCTAGTCCTCTCTGGCCGCTTCTACTCAGCTAGCTCGTTGCTGCATGTCTACGTGTTGAGGACGACGATCAGTGGCGCAGGCGTCGCGTTCGATGCCACAGCTAGGCGAGCTGTGGCACAGCAATTGTCCATCATTACCTTCTCGAGCAGCATTCTACCGCGTGATGATGCGCGATGCGCTATGGTTCGTTCGGTATGATCGCCCAGAGACGTCAGTTTTGTACCAGTTCGCCACACTTATTTTTACACAGGACCGCTTTGCCGTGGATTTCTCCGCTGTTGGAGACTCGTTCGCCACCTGCAACACGATTGGGCACAGAGGTCCCAAGCCGCCGAAAGCACACAAGCTCCTGGCGCAGCCAACCCGAGGCGACCTTGATGTGCGACTGGACGTGCAACGGCCATTGGTGCGCGCTGTTTCATCGACGACACAAAAATCACAACTATGACGACAGCCGTTGAAATGTCGAGTCCTCGAGGCTGCTCATGGGGGTTGTTTTCGGGAAAGCGCCCGCTAAACTACTCCTTAATCTCGGGTTGCCAGCAACAGCAGAATGCTAGGAATTAAAGTCATCAGACTAGGCGTGCAACGGGCGAGTTGGGCATGGCAAGCGCGTCGGCGCCAACGGCTGATTATGGGAGGTAGGCCTTGGGCGAATTAGCGAGGAGCTCCAGTCGTCGCCCATGTGCTGCTCACACGCAGGGGAAACGCACCGGAAGCATTGCAGAAGGGACAGGCGGTAGGGGTTCAGGGCGCCAGCATGCTCGATTGGGTCGGCGGCAGAGGGAGCCGCGTGGAAGCTGCAACGACCGGGGAGGGTGAGGCTCGCCCATCGGGACGAGCATGGCCGGCACATGTCATAACGCATACGGAGCGCACCGCTGAGGTTGACTGGCAGCCAGGATGGCCTAGTTGGGTGCGGCATGGTGGCTACGGCTTGTCAAAGTAAAATACAGTGGACAATGCCTGACACGGCACAGCGGGCCAGCACGGTCAGCCACACAGGGCTCGCACGCGCACAGGTGTGGCTTCGGTGGAGTCGAGAAACAACGGCCTGGGATCGCTGCAGCAGCACCGGGACGGGATTTGCGCTCTTGGGCGCGGGATCGCGACAGATGCAGCGACAATCTGCACCTCATCCGGCGCGCAGAGTCTGGCCATGCGCGGCAGTGTGGCTGTGCAGAAGATCAGTAGGGCTTCTATGGGCCGCAGAGGTGCAGCAGACAGAGCACCGGTAGCCGCAGACGAGACGACGTCTGAGGCCGCCGCCGCAAGATTACAGCGTTTGGAGCCCTGCCTAGACCGCAGACCCCACTGCTCGTTTCCGATGCCACGCGCCTTTTGCATCCCATGTCAGTAGGGCCCGTGGACTCTTGCGCCGGGCATGCTACTAAAGTCTGTGGCTTGACCTCTGGCTTGACCCTCTTGGACGCTTGCTCCGGCTCATAATCACTTCTATCAAAGCCTCCCCCAACGTTCCCAACTCGACCTTGCTTCCTGATGCGCCCCAACTGTCTACAGTCCTCCCCCCTCGAGCTCCATAGCGATGTTTCGCAACCGGTGCGTGCAGCCCTCGATCCCGCCCGTTCTGTTTGCCTGCTGCGGGCGCCCGCGATGGCAGCGTGCTGTCATATGCGCGCGTCGCGTTGGCCGTCGTGCGCCTGGGTACTTTGCTGTGTCGATGTGACTGACCGCCTTTTAGGACCAATTCGCAGAAACCAAATGAAGACCTCCTCGAGTCTTTCAAGTCGAGCTTCCCGCACCTTGCTCAGCGGTCGCACTCGGTCGCTGGGCCATCGGGCCACTCCCTCACAGATGCGCTCGATGTAGCACACCCCTCACGGTATGTATCCCATCTCATCACGCCTGAGCGCCTGCACTGCAACTGCATCGCCCCACCAACCACCACCGACTATCTGCATCTATGTGCAGTTGCAGCAGCAGTCCGCATTTATTCCGTGCCATGTGCTGACCATGATGCGCTCGCAGCCAGGCTGGCGATCACGACGACATCAAGGACCAGGACCCAACGCCCCGTGGGAGCGACCAGCCATGGAGATTTACACCGTCGCTGCTTGACCCCAACAGCTTCGCATTCACGTCTTTTGCAAACCAGCCTCCAGGCTATTACACGCCGACGCCTGGCGGCACAAACACGCTCTACCACAGCCAGGCGGGAGATCTGCACACTCCCGGCTTCAGCTTTGGCCTAGGAACACCACTCTCGCTACCCACCTCGGAAGGAGGGGTCCACGCCGGGCAGACTGCATCGACTGC
Source organism: Phaeosphaeriaceae sp. SRC1lsM3a (assembly GCA_001644525.1). Classification (NCBI taxonomy): domain Eukaryota; kingdom Fungi; phylum Ascomycota; class Dothideomycetes; order Pleosporales; family Phaeosphaeriaceae; species Phaeosphaeriaceae sp. SRC1lsM3a. The sequence continues at coordinate 514,804 of KV441713.1, read as the reverse complement.
CCATCTCCACGGCTTCAATCCTCATGCCCTGGGATCAAATCACCACTTCCACAACACCAACCCTTTTGCGCTGCCGCCCCAACACTCGCAAGCCTTTGCGCCACACCAGTTCACCCATGCGCCTTCCGCATTCGACCATGCCCCCCTGGCGCCAACCCACGACGAGTCCTCCATGGACTCCATGGTCACCGACATTGAGATGCAGGAACAGTCACCTCTGATCGGCTTTGCACCCCACTCCTACCAGGACAACATGGCCGCGGCCGTGGCGCCACCTCCTCACCCCTCGGCTGGCCAGAATTTCCGTTATCACGTTACCCTTAATGCTCCGACCGCCATGATCAAGTCGTCCGACGAAGTGCCCGTCACGTATCTCAACAAAGGACAGGCCTACTCCATCTCTCTACTCGACACAGCCCCTGTGCAGGCATCGGCTGCGCCCGTCAAATACAGAACCTTCATCCGCATTTCCTTCGAGGACGAGCAACAACGACAACGTCCAGCTTCCTGCTGGCAACTCTGGAAGGAAGGACGTGGCACCAATGAAGCACACCAACGGGGTGGCCGCTTACAAGCCGTCGAGTTCGTTGACCCCAGCCAAGTTGGCGGCGGCGAAGTGCAAGGGCGCCCAAGAGTTGAGGTGGAATCATCTTCCTTTGATGGCTTCGCTGTCACATGGACACCTGTACAGAATGCGAGCCCAGAGTGCTCCCTGGCGGTGCGGTTCAACTTTCTCTCCACAGACTTCAGCCACTCCAAGGGTGTCAAAGGTATACCTGTCCGACTATGCGCAAAGACTGAGCTTGTCTCAGAGGCCGCTGGTTCGCCTCACCGCAAGTCCGACGCCGAGCTCTGCTTCTGCAAGGTCAAGCTTTTCCGAGACCACGGAGCCGAGCGCAAACTGTCCAATGACGTTGCGCACGTCAAGAAGACCATCGACAAACTGAAGCAGCAAATTGCGCAAGTAGAATCAGGCATGAAAGATTTTGGCAAGCGGAAGCGCAGTAGCTCCATTTCCAAGGGCAGTGCCAGCACAAGACCGGGAAAAGTGCCCAAGCACAAAAGAACATGGTCCATGTCCTCAGCGAACTCCAACTCTGGAGCCCGCGCACCCGCCGAAGAGGATCTGCACATCAAGCTGGCTTCCCTCCAAGATATGTTCAGCTCAACACGACCTGTCAGCGTCCTGTATCTGCAGGGCGACGAGCAGGACGACCCAGACCTGCATCCAGTACAACTGGTTTCCAGTCCGCAGGAGCTCTCCAAGCTTGATACTGGAATGGATGCCCAGATGTGGGAGGGACAAAGCTCGCATACTGGCCCATCCTCTATTGTGTCACCAACGCCTAGCTCACAGTCTATACCCTCCGACAAGCGCCGAGGGTCCTCCTTCCAACGTCCAAAACCATTCCAGCCCCCATCACGAATGTCATCGAACGAGTGGAGAAACCTTCCCCAGACTGCAACAGGAGATCTGAAGGGCATGGTCGGAATGCCTGGTGGTGCAGATGTCCCAACCAAGGTGCAAAGACCGTATTCTGATGACCATGCATTGTCAGGCTGGATCGAAGCTCTAGGAGTAGACCAGACATACCAGCCACCCCCGGAGCCCATGCTCAAGCCAGGTAAGACTTCACAGACCTACGCCTTGCCTACACACACACTGACAGCTCTTTTCTAGTGGCGTGTTTCTTCGTACAACCCAGAATTGCAGGACGTCAACCTGATGACAACTACTTCCGTGCTGTCTATCTTATGGAACGCACAGTAAAGGCACTTGTCAGTGGAATCGCCATGAAGATCAATGTCGAGCCAACCAAAGTCACGCGCACAGTCCGTGTCAACCAAAAGGGCTTGCAGATTTTGATGGACGATGAGGCTGTCAATGCTCTTCCAGAACAGCAGGACATGACAGCCGAGTTTCACGAAATCGGCACTCCACCTGTACACCACCTCAAACGAGAATGGGACGCTGGACCCACAGACATTCAGGTCGACGGCGACATCAGCGTTGTCGAAAACGTGAATAGTTCTGGTTACGAACTACGCCTTCTCTTTTAACGCTCCGCCCAGCGGTATACATTTTCCGATCATCCTTCGACTCCTTCGAGGTCATCTCACGAATCCACACCTTAATGACTTTGCTCCATTTTCGCGTTTGGAATGGACCACCCATCGCTCCCTAGGGCTTAATCCTGTCCAGTTGTCTCTGGACGCGGCTGGGTAACTTTCGGCGTTGCCAATTTCTGGAGATACCACGCCCCCTCATTTCGGGCCTTTTCTTTTCTTTGTCTATACATGGCGATTTACCAGCCCATGGCGACTTATTATTTACTCTTCTTTCTTCTGGTTCTACCACGATACCCATTATATTCTCACCTATCTGCGGCTTAGATTGCAAATAATGAGCGAGTGCGAAAATACGGCGGAACGTAGCGACTTTTTACATACACATGCGACACGGGCCTGAGCAGGCGCCGAGTTGCCGTTCTGTTTTGAAATATACACAAGAGAGCAGGGTCTGATTTCTATCAAAGACGACTCGATGTCCTCAACTATCTACATGTGCTTCACATTTCTTCATCTCCGCGTGCATTGTGCAATTCTCCTCTCTACACTGTATGTTCACACTGATCGCGATCTTGACAGCAACGAACGGACCGATACACTGAACATCCGGCTACGCATGCACAAGGACGTGAGGTGATCAGTATGCGCAACGCTAGTCACGAACACGACTCAGGACCAATTTCTGCCGCGATTACAGGACGGAAAGATGTCGCACGCACCACAAATGGTGCCGATAATGACGATTCTATTGGTAACGTTGCAACGACTCCGCGCCCACAGAACGACACACGCACTCTGTTCACTTGACACGTCAAACTCAGACCGCTCTAGGCTGACATATGGTCCTCGCACTGCGAAGGGACCCTGGGTCACAATGTATGAGGTGGCTGGTGGGATTCTTAGCCGCACGCCAACCACAGCCGCGCACTAGATTGGTGCGGAAGGCTTGATGTCATCATGCGGCATCGGCCTGGCGAATCAGAATACCGATACTCGTCCCGAGCACCACGACCAGAATGCAAGAGCGCTTTCAGGAGAGATTTGCTGTCAATAATACAGGCATGATCAACGCAAGAACGTAGCGGAAGGTTTGGGGCGGGTGCGAATGATGAGTTGGCCGTTTCTCCGTCACTCATTCGCGCTCATAGTTACAACATGAAACCGATCGCGCAAATATGACCATGCCAACAGCAACCAGTCAATACTGCCAATAACAAGCCGTCTCTAGAACCCCAGGCCAAGGAGTTGTTGATTCAGAACATGACGGTGAGGGCGATCATTTCCACAGCGTTTAGCGAAAGCTTTCGATTCCAGCATTCGGCAGCAGCCCAGCGACAATGAGTTCAGGCGGCATGTCTCCGTCACATTCTTTGTGATACCATAGTCCACGTACTCATCTTCGACTGAGGAGGAAACGTTTGCGAGCCGCTCTGCATATCGCCACCAACTACAGGTGTAACCGAAATCATCGTGGACCCCGAAGACCATTCGGGGTACCTAGAAGTGTTCAGACGACGCGTACTACAAGTTATGTCCACAATCTGGATTCAGTAGAACTCGCTAGACTATCCATCAATCAGATTTCTCCACCGTTCTATCTTTAGCTTATCAACATACTGAAACTGTTCAGGCCCGACCAATGACAGCGGGGAGGTAGTAGATCAGCACACAAACTACTCTACTCGGTTTTGGGGCGCAGCCAAATGTGGCGAATGCATATGCACTCGCCACACATATGTGGCACCACCACCGTCACAATCGAATTATCCTTGGGACCGTTAAGTCGTGACTCATATGAAGTAGCAGATCGTTACTCGAAGCAAGTTGCTCCGACAGAGTCATGCCAGATACTGAACGGCCGAACACAATGAGGGAAGAATGCACAGCCACAGCTACACACCACACCTGCAGCTAGCACGTTTTTGCCATCGCGCTCATTCCCCCCGTGCTCATGGAATGGCCTTGCACTCGATTACTGAACAATTTGGCGGGTGTGACATTTTGTGCTGTCACCAGGTTACTTCGTGGTAGAATTAAAGCCCCGGCCCACCGTTTAATGACAGACTTTGATCGCAAGGCCGTTGCAGCTCCGGTGCCCACTCCGCGACGTCGAATATGGTGCCAAGCAAGCGACGCCAGAAGAAGGCTCTGTTTGGCTTCTGCACATAACGCCTGGATATGCGTTCTGGAACCGGCCATTTTCCACGCGGAAATTGCGTACTCCGCACCAACGCAGAGACTAGGAAAGGTAGTTTCTCTAGCATTTCATTGCCTTCATACAGCGGTTGTGATTGTGCACGTGCTATATGCGTTCAATAATGCTGTCGACGCCACCAAAACAAGGCGAAAGCACAGAAGCTGTACGGAGCGTTTGCGATCGGTCATGAGACCGATCCCAGCAATCGATGCCCGCCCATCTATGTAATGGAGCAACTCTCCACCCCTGTTCCCCTCGCGGCTTGGCATTCCCCGAAGTGATGTTCCTATCGGAACCAGCCTTGCGAGGTAGCATAATGCAGCAATTTCCGTGCCCTGCAACGCAGATTTACTCCAGTCGCCCATGGTATCGGGTTCGCGTTCCTGATCGCAGCAAGCTTCTTGTCATGGTCGGCTCAAATAGCAGCGAAAAAAGCAGAAAAAAAGAACAAACGCAAGTGGAGTGGTCTCATGATGCAGCACCAGCGGAGCGGTGTAGATTTGGTGCGCTCCTGATCTTCCCCAAGCACGTTTCAGATGGACCCGACGACTGCAAGCCGCGCAGCGCGACTCCACACTGTCAAGCAAGCACGGCAAGGCGCTCGACACAAACACCCTGATCCTCGGAGCACATCCCACGTCACACCTCCACTTGTCACTTGCGACGCGCCATGGTCGGATTGCGCACACTTTTCCTTCGGCCCTAGGCGATCTAGCGCAATTGCGGCCAGATGGCATGATCATACGATTGAATCGCGCGCGCGCCTTGCGATTGCGAACGAAAAACGCAAGCCACAAGCGTTAACTTTGCCCCAAAGGTGGCCGGCTGGCCTGCCGGCTAAACTCACAGACGCAGATACACACATCTCGCTACCGGATCTATGCTGCGTTGCTGGCTGGTGCTTGGGTGCCCGCTTGAAGGATGCAGGATTCAGGGCAAAGCAGGGAAAGAAGGGCAGGGCAGACGAATCAGCGCCGAAGCGGGATACTTGACCGGGCCCGGAAAAGAGCCGGTTGGTCCACGTCGATGTTTTGGTCGGACATGGGGTATTGATAGGTGGGATGAGATCCAGGATGGTGAGATCAGGTCAGTTGTGCAGTTGTGTGACGACAACAACGGCTACGATGACGCTGAGGTGAGTAAAGGGATCGGAAAGAGGAGGCCGACGATGTATTGACCGGATGTCGACATTGCTGACGACGAAGCCATGTCAAGGCGAGTGAGCATACTGAATCGCATCAATGCGGTTTGTAGTAAAGACTCCAGAAACGGGCATCCCCAACTCCATCCAAGCCTCCGATCGCACACCAATAAGGACCGGTCCTTTTACGGTCAATACCCATCCCATCCACCACACTATCAAAACAATATTCCGCTCTCCGCATTCCCACTCCCCTACGCAGCAAAATTCCCATTCTTGACTCCCGCTTCCGCTCCGTCTTACCCTATCTCTCTTTCCCCTCTCCACCACTTCCGCTTACAGACAGTCCATAAGCATCAAGGACCCCATGCCAAACCTCATCAGATATTTCTCCGCACAAGACTGCATCGGCCCAATACTTCCGCTTCCGTCTGTCCCCTTATCCGATCCAGTGGTTAGTCGGAGCCATGTCGTGTACTTGTCTCGATCCATGACCCCCCGCGATATGCACGGTACGCACAGTGAAGCGATGTGATGTGGTGCTTTGCCGCACTGACGCAGCACATTGAGCAAAAGCACATTTTGTCGTCCGTCTGGGACTTGCCGTGTAAGCGCTGTGGAGTCTGCTTCGGAGGATTACATGGAACAGGGAGCGGGTTAGGCGCGCGGAAGTGCCTGGGTGATGCTTGCGTGTTGGGGATAGCTGGTATTGCTGGTATGGGTACGCAGCTTTAGGAGGGGAGGGAGGTAGGGAGGTTTCGAGGGCACAGCCACAGGGTGATAGGAGGGAAGGGATGGACTGCGTAGGTAGGTAGAAGTGGGGTGTTGATGGTATGGGTGTGAATGGGAGGTAGATGCTGCGGGAGAAGCGTGAAGGCGTTTGGGTTGATGTGGTTGGGAAAGTAGTTTGATGTATAACAGTTCAGAAAACAACACTTTGATCCTTTGCCATATATCTGTACCCTGTTTCATTGCCTGTATACATTTGAATACTACGAACAAGAGATGGCGCGACCAAGTGCTGGGGTTTTCGTCAGATGATAAGACAATTCTTCGAAAGAAAGGAATTTAGCAACTGATGAAGTGACAAGTGCAAGTCTGGTTCTACACAATTTGATTTTCATCACTGTATTACTCAACCCAGGAAGCAGAGGAAACATTCCAGTTATCTACATAGCAGTCTTGAATGTGCCGTCACACATCACATCGAGCTCTATCATGCCTTTCCTTTGACGCAACCGATTATGTGTCCGTCCACCCCTAGCACTGACATTCTCTCTTGGTACGGAGAAGTGGAGAGATCGGTCGTTCACCTATATGACAGCTTTCAACACGCCATCATGCTTTGCACTGAATCCCACTATTCCCTATCCTTGAAGAATATAATTCCTTTGCCCGTCGGGCGTATGCCCTCGCTTCTCGGTGCAATCAATCGATGAATCTCCGGGCGGCCCCTACCCTCGCCTTCTTTCTCCCACGCTGACGTTTCATAAATGGTCAGTGGCCGATGGCTAGAGCGACAGCATGTATGTGGTACTAAAGACATGCCGGATATAGAGTCCAAATTTTCAAGAGCAAGGTAATCTTGTCCAGAGTATTGGAGGACTAACGGTAGTATCCTAATAGCTGCAGATTCATTTCTTCTTGGAGTAAAGCTCTGGACTTCTCAAACGTCGCTGTATTCAATGGAATCTCTCACTCTAGATTGACCAATTGTCCAACCAGCGCAATGACTACAATCTCCACATCTACAATCCCTCAGTCCTCCAACTCCCTTCCAAAATCAATCAACCGCAACCTCCTCGCATCCTTGGGATGAAACTGCGCAACCTTGGCCCTCACCAAAAACCTCGACGCCGCCGAATCCCTCTCAAGCTGAAAATACGCCTTTCCACCCCCAGGCCCAATCAGCGTCGCAAACAAATTCTCAATCAACTTCCTCATCTCCTCGTCCGCCGCCTCTGCCTCCGTCGGCGGCTCCTCCTCTTCATCCGCCGTCCTAGCTCCCCAGATCTGATCAATTCTGCGCTGTCGAGATTTCTCTGACACGGGTTTCTTGACTGATTTCGCGCGACCCTGCTTCGTGAACCCAGCGGCCAGCACGTCGTCTTCGACATCGAGCATTTCGCCCACAACGGGTCCGCCGAGCTCCTCGGCTGCGATCATGGCGCTCAGGTAGTCGTTGATGAAGTCGTTCATGGCGGTGCCGAGACGATCTATTTCGGCGTCGCACGCGTCTTTTTGCGCGCGCTTGGCGGCGATGAGGTCGCGCGCGAGCTGGGCAGGTGTCTTTTGGGAGCGGTCTTCATGTTGGGTGCGGAGACGCTGGATGCGGGATTCCATGGCTGCAGTCAGGAGTTGGGCATCGTGGAGCTGGGCGGATTCCCGGCGTAAGGATGACTTGGCCTGAGTGAGTTGGGATTGGGTGCTGGTGATGGCTTCCTTGGTGCCGTGAACGCTTTGTTGTAGAGAACGGGCTGCGAGGAGAGCAGGAAAGACAGAGCGAGGAGAGGGAAGATAGGTAGGCGTGGGTTTCAGATTGTTGTAGGCCTCCTTGACGGCGAGGAGTTGCTGCAATTTCTGTCGAGGGTCATTTGATGCAAGTGCTGCCTGTTGAAGACTGATCTGCGACTCGGACTTGAGCTGAGTGAGGTCAGCATGTGTTTTGGTATCGCGATTGTTATGTGTTACCTTCTCAAGCGCTTCTTGTTGTTCTCGAACGCGTGCTTGCAGCTCCTTCACAGTGTCCCTCAGACGAGCCTCGATATTGGACGCGTCAAATTCCATTGCATCATCCTGAAGCTGCTGGGATTCTTTAACATGATCCCGTATGTTTTGGAGAACATTGTCATGCTGTTGCGCCATATTGTGGTTGTATGAGAAGCGCGTTGTTGTTTTTTGGCGACACGCGAGTCTCTGACGGATCAGGAGCAACCAAGGTTCGACTGGTTAGCTGTGTGGCACTAACTTCACCCACTTTGCTGTCTCTTACTACGTCGCTGTCAATCTGAGACAATCTTGAAGTCGCAGACAACAAGCTCGTAGGTATCGAGGTCCTGCCCGCGCACGTGACCGCTAAAGCGCTAGCGACGTCGATCCCCTCGTCCTTTTGGCCACACTTGTTACACCTGTACGACTCCCAAGCCTCACATCTCCCGCTTGCTTCTCGCAACCACCACCCAGCGCCCCTTCTGCGCTCTCTCCGCTGCCCCTTCTCTTCCTAGCTGTCGTGCTTGCTGTGCAGGAACAACCTCGTGCGCCTCTCTTCCGCCATCTGAGACGCCGGTTGCTGCCGAGAAGGTTTGACGAGCGAGCTTTCTTAACTTGGGCCCTTCATCTTCCCTCGTCGACCTCACTTCGCCCACCCAGAAAGCCCTCACTACTCATCCATCATCTTCGACTCCCGCTCCCGCTCCATCTGCACCAGCACCTGCACCGCGGTCTCGCTCACAGAGGCCCCCTTCTCTCGACCACTGCACTCCCTGCACGCCCCACACTCTGCTCTACCTCTGCGACGACCTCTCCTCCTTAGACACCTCTCCAACCGCACAGCCCTTCCCCAGCCGCCAGCACCAGCACGCTTTCCTTGACCGGCCCCCGCTGTACATAACGCGAGCAATTGAACAAAATTTCCTCAGCATCTCGCTTGAGTCCCAACCCCGGATTGTGAAGAACGAGCACTTAAACCATTTTCAAGACTCATCAAGTAGGAACCAACCATGTCGGCCTCACCCACCATCGTCGCCTCTTCGACCAAGAGGCCCCTGGAGGAGCCTTCTTCGCCAGCCGGACCCAACGACCAGCCCGAGGCCAAGCGCCCTGCCCTCGATAAGATGCTCAGGGACGAGCCCACGGCTGCAGACGACATTGACACCGCTCAGCCCGTCAAGGGCGAGGGCATCGCAGCCGAGGACGTCCATGCCGCCGCTGCAGAGGCAGAGGACGCTGTTGAAGCTGTGGCCCAGAACGGCACCGAGCACATTCAGACCGACACTGTCGTACCAGACGCTCCCTCCATCCTCGAGACGCAGCCTATTCAGTCCACCTCTGGCGCCAATGGCCGGCCCTTGTCGCACAACCAGCAAGTAGACGAGACAAACTGGCTGCATTTGCGCGCATGCATTGGGACGAGTGAGGCGGCTACCATTATTGGCAAAGGCGGCGAGAATGTGACCCAGATCCGCCGCCTGTCAGGCGCAAAATGCACCGTTAGCGACTACTCTCGCGGCGCAGTCGAGCGCATTCTCACTGTCAGCGGTCAAGTCGATGCCGTGTCCAAGGCCTTTGGTCTGATCGTGCGCACCCTGAACCAAGAGGACCTCGAGACCCCATCAACGTCCACGTCCAAGGCCTACCCTATGCGCCTGCTTATCCCGCACATCCTCATTGGTAGCATCATTGGCAAAGCCGGCGTGCGCATTCGCGAGATCCAGGAGGCCTCCAACGCAAAGTTGAACGCGTCTGACACCCTGCTTCCCAACTCTGGTGAGCGCTCCTTGGTTGTGCTTGGTGTGGCAGATGCCGTGCACATTGCTGTGTACTACGTTGCGCAGACTCTGGTTGAGCAACTGACTGAGCGATTCGGTGGACCTGCTGCGTCCCAATACGCCACCCGAAGCGGCATGGCTGCAAACGTCGTCCCTGGTGGTATGTCTGTGCAGCCCTACGTGCCCCAGCCTGCAGGAGGTCAATACCAACAGCCCAACAACTTTCGTCGTCAGGAGCCCCAGCGCACTCCTGCTCATGGAGGCTATGGTGCTGCTCCCCACATGCAGCACGGCCAGCCTGTTCAGCCGTCACCCTACGGCCACCCCAACATGCCATACGGAGCTGGTTCGCCTGGTCGCGCTCACTACGGTGGGCCTGCTCAACCTGCCCCCTATGGTGCACACCACGGCGCCGCGCCTGTTCCTCACGGTGCCGCCCCTAACCAGCCCCCCGTCTCCATGCCTGGCCAGCCACTGACACAGCAGATCTTCATCCCCAACGACATGGTGGGCGCCATTATCGGTAAGGGTGGTGCGAAGATCAACGAGATCCGCCAGCTTAGCGGCAGTGTGATTAAGATCAACGAGCCCACGGACAACAGCAACGAGCGTCTCGTCACTATCACCGGAACGCAAGAGTGCAACCAGATGGCTCTATACATGCTGTACTCGCGACTTGGTGAGGCATCCCACTGATCGTCAGATCAATCTCCTGCGCTTGTTTGGACGAAGCTAATTGCTACCCACCACAGAATCTGAGAAGCACCGCATCTAGGCACGGCAGTAGTTTGCCTAAAAGATCCAAGGCGTGAGCGTACGTTTGCCCGTTTCCGACCTTTCTAAATTAATGAAACGAGTGTATATGTATATGTGCATTCGGCATGGCGTAAAGCGGCGTGTTTCTTCTTTTCTCTTTGGGGTCTTTTCTTCTAGCTCCGAGAAGGAGGGAGCTGGGCTGCGAAAGGTCTTTTATGGCCGAGTCATTTTGCGATCATAAGGTCGAGACGAGTTTTATATGGTAGCTACATATTGGGTACGATCTATCATAAAAGTTCATTTCATGTTACACTTCCGGTCGTGTAGCTTGCACGTGACCAAGAATGAGGCGCAACTACTGTATCTTGATCTTCTGTTTCCCGCCTCCACCATTGCACTCAACACACATTTCGGCCCCATCATGGACAGCCTGCTCAGTCTAATCCACCAAAAGAAATGTTGTTGCTCACTAAAGAGCGTTTTGATACACTCGAAGACTCTCTCTAGCTTACGGCTATAAAACCTGGAAAGGCTCGAGACTTGATCTTGGCCAAGCGCAGCAACAATTGGCAAAAGCCCCTGTATAGGGTTCTCGAACAAAGCTCCAAATTGGACACAACGATCCATGTGACATGCTATACGCTTCTATGCATCTAGCAAGCGACTATGAGGAAGGCTCATATCAAGATCATTCGACTAATGTTCTCGACGTTCTCTTCGACGCGATCAAATATCATGTCAGACATAATAATAACGTCGAATTCTTGGCCGAAGTTCATGCCAGATCGGATCTCACTCGCAGAGGAGTCCCTACATGGTTTCCAATAGCCTGGCTGGACCCAAAGGACCTGGCGCACGCCGAACCATATCGTCCTTCCTTGAAGACTCAATGGGGCCAACGTCAACCTGATGTGAAATTAGATCTGGGCAGCCATCGGTTGAAAGTTCGCGGTCTCAACATCGATGGAGTACATCGATGTCTCACCTCTGACCTGGATGCAAACGACTTGACTGCGGACAGGTTCTGGGAAACCCCATTCGGTAAAATTTTATTGTCTGGAGTGTCATTGCCAGATGTGATACAGACACTATTCGACATATTTTTTGGGGGTTTATTGTCCGGCGTGAGCCAAGCGTCAATAGTTGAAGTCTTGATGATTCTACTAGTCATGAGACTCGAGGCGCCAAACCTACCAATACGAGAAGATGGCAGATTTTGTCAAATTGCCTGCAGGGCATCTCGACAGGTTCGATCAACGTTCATGGCAATCGCGTACATGCTTGAAAAATATGACATCGTACAGTTGCATTCAGGAAATCTAGCTTTGATGGCAAAGAATGGCTGTGAGACTGGAGACGAAGTTTGGGTTGTGCTTGGTTGTCATGTTTGCATCACGCTCCGACCTCAGCCTAGTAAGGTCTACTTGCAATCTCGTCCAGCTGTAGTCCCAACGTGGGAACAGTATGAGAATTTCAAGCGTTTTACGGAGCACAATCAGACAGGAGATAGGATCGAGGACTGGATAGTGGAGGATATCGAGATAGGGTGAAAGCAGGACTTCACGAACGGCCAAACTTTTCCCGAACATCTCCACAATCTCACTCTTGACATTCAATAGACACACAAAATACAGTAATCATTCTTCAAACCTCTTCATGTCCCCTCACTTCTGTTGACCATTGATAACCAATACCCCTCTAGTACAGTCAATATTTTTGCGCTCTATAACTTCATTCTTAGCTCCCCAAATCTTCCAATCACACCACTTGCTTCATAGGTACTCTCCCAGATTCTCTAGGAGGCAATAGAAACGAGATTGCGATTTAACTCAGGTACCCTTATCCCAGCAGCTTATAACCATGCTTTCGTTAACAAAGATCGTGCCTTCGCACCAGGCTGGAATACTCGAGAGCGGATTGACTAGGTGTTGGCCGTCTGAACATGTCGAGGCTCTGTCCACAGCAGCACAAAGTCAACTTTGCACTTCGCAACAGGCCGTTGCCTGATACGTTCATGCCTCAGCAATCCTGTCTCCTAAGATCAAGCAACCCTTTTTTGTCCGTCATCCGTATTTCTCATACAGCCTCCAATTATAGCTTAATGAGATCCTTATCTCAAGCCCTGCAACTAGATTAACAACTGTCTGGCTCTCACACCAAATCGACAACTGCATGCCACCTGAGCATCTTTTACATCGAAGTTGTATCCGTTCATCTCTTCACAACCACTCTCATGCCGCCCTAACCTCTTTTCCCAATACTCTCTACTCTTTTTCCGAGTCCCGCCTGATCTCCCCATCACGTCTTAGTGTCATTATAAATGGGTCGGTGCTGTATAAAGGGCAAAAAAGAGCAGTCAGCAATGACTGAGACGTTAGAAATAGAATGGCGTGAACTTTTGCCTGCTTTTTGAGGCGTGCTTTTGGTTTGAGTCAAGTATAGTTGGTAACTGATCAAGTCAGATCACTATACAGAGGTTTTCATCCTGTACTGGGAATGGTGACGTTGTATAGTTATCCTTATTTCTTTGGTGCTTTCTCCTCGGGCGGGAATAGGAGCTGTTAGAACAGTAGCCTGACACTCTCATCCCTTTTGGAGGAAGAGACGAAGCGTTGAAAACGAGGCAGTCAAAATACGTCCCTGATTCTTCGACTGCCTGCAGTTTTACGAACGTGCGTGCAATATTCTTCTTGCAGCTCACTGCGGAGAAAAACAAGAGAAGGAAAGGGCATATCTGGAGCTATCATGACATGAACAGTAGCTGTGAACCGAGAATCACATTTTCACATCTTGCACTGAGCCGCTGAACGTATGCCAATGTGGTATGCAGCCTCAGTGGTATACAACGTCTATGCTATTTCTATCGAGATCCTAGAATCCAAAACGGAGTCTCCATCGGTTTCGCATTTTACACGTCTCGCCTGACATGTCCACTCCTCAACGCCTCCCGCTCCACTCAACTCAAACACTGCAACGTTTAGGTCGCAGGCGCAGGCGCAGGTGCGCCAGCAGGGTCGGCAGCAACTGGAGCTGGGGCCGGAGCTGGGGCAGCTCCACCCTCTGCAGTGGGCGGGGGGAGCTTCGTATTATCAATAGCATTATCGTCCTTCTTCGCCCACTTGGGCTCCTTGGCCCACTCCTTATCCCACCACGGCCCAGCATCGCTGAGCTGGCATCCACCCTCGCACTCGCACTTTCCTCCAAACTGCTTGGGCAGGTTCTCAGCAGGTATCTGCGCCAACAGCTCCTTCTCGTAGCCGCTTCCGAGCACGTGAATCTTGGCGCTCGTAACGGGGTCGAGGAACTTCTTGACGACGCTGAAGACGCCCGAGAAGCCCCAGGGCGCGTTGATGACGTACATCTTGCCCAGGCGCTCGGGGTAGTAGTTCTGGCTGATGGCGGAGACGGCGCCGAGGTAGCCGTATACGGAGGTTGCTTTGGCGATGCCGACGCCCTTGAGGTCGAGGATAGAGCAGGATGTCTCGAGGAGGTAGCCCGACTTGCGAGAGCAGGCGGGCAGACGCGGGTCAGCCATCTTCTCGTATTCGCAGACGAGGTTCTGGATCATGCGTTCTTGTGAGGTGATCTTGCCGAGCGCGGTGAGGTCGACTTTTCCAAGAGACTCGATGTAGACTGGGCGGCCATCCTGCGGTGTGTTAGTATGTTTTATTGTGATAACGATGAGTCTAGTTGATTGTACCTTGTCGGTCTTGTGGTAGTACTGCGGGTAGTATTCAAACACCTGCGGCCTCTCCTTGTAGTCAAAAGTGCGCACCAGCTCCTCGACGCCGACACCAGCGTATTCAGCCCGCCATTTCTCGCAGTCGATGAACCTGGCGACAATTAGTAGGGTCCTAGTGTATATCTCAGACTTGATAACGTGCTGTGCTTACATCTTCTTGGAAAGCTCGACATTGAACTTGCGCGCGCGGAGGAATCGCAGCTGAAAGTTGCTTAGTATTTGGTTGACAGGTTCACCGCCAGAACAGCAGCCGTACCAATGTCAATGTGTCGAGGTTCTTGGTGTAGCCAGCCTGCTCGAGCAAGCTTCGCAGCTGGAAGATCTGAGCATCTTGCTCCTCCGTAGTGTGTCCAGGGTGCCCGCTCTGAACAGTTGGGGAAACGGTGGGAAAGTCGTAGTCGTCGTATTTGGGGTCGAGCGGCACCTCTCTAGCAGCAGGAGCGGCAGCCATGGTGTCTGTTTGTGATGGAGGAAGGAATATGGAAGAATTAACCGGCTTGCACAGGGGTTGTAGGGGCAATAGGCGGTGGAGTGCAGACTGGGGAAGTTGTCGAGGTGCCGACGTTGATGTTATGACGAAGGCGGACTAGCACGTGGAATCGCCTCAAGCGAGCGGCAAGCCCCTCATCATCTGGACTCGACGAATGATCGCCCATCTTTCGCCGCATGACAGCACCTCTGCAGTCTATTCACCCAGAGTGGCATTCCCAGTGCATGACAGCCTCACGCATCCTTGATAAGAATGACTTGGCGAGTGCAGCCTCAAATATGTCATCCAAGACAGCACAAGCCACTTGACACCGATATTCACTATGGAGCTCGCAAGACATGCAGTATTGGTCCTTTGAAGATGAAGAGTGGTCAACCCGACTGGACAGACGGGGACGTTATCTTTTGAAGAGCTACCTATTTCATACATTGCTGGAAAAGAAGACGACCAGAAAGCAAACCCCCCAAGAGAAACTCATGATAAAAGCCAACCAGATCGTTCAGAACGCTCGCAGGTCTAAAAGAGAGTAGAGATCCATCGGAGTGAACAAAGAATACCAGGTGCCAGAGCACAGCACAACAAACATGATGTGAGATTCGTGTTACCTGCATTGCCCATGCCTCCCCAGATGAGATGATGGTCGGCGCCATGCGTCTAGTACTGAGCAAAATCCTCCACAGAAAGCTGGATCCCCACGCAACTGACAACCCTAGAAGTTCTCATAAGCTCCGCAAACTCGCGAGAAAGCAGCACAAGAGACCGGACACCGAACAAGAAAACCCAGCAAACACCGACCGCTATTGACAAGTTGCGAACCAAGATCGATAAGTCTTGCAGACTACCGTCGATCCCGATCTCGGCTTGGGCCAAAGTCGACTTCCGACACCTTCTTCTCTTTCCGTCCCTTGACCAGGTACTGCGCGTATAGAGCCACGTGGTCGCTGGGATAGTGGTAGTTAGGGAAGCCGGGTACTCGTCGGAGGTAGTCCTTGTCGATGTCGCCAAGGAGGCCAACCACTTGCAGCGTGTTTGTTGAGTACCAGATGTAGTCCAGAACGCCTTGGAAGTGAGGAACGTAATTCGTGAACGCCAGCTCGCCAACTGCCGAATAGCTAGACTTGAGACTGAACGGATGGGAGATGCCATCGCGCGTGAAGTTACCGTACTTGCGACTGCCGAGATCCTGATGCGAATGTGCAATCGTTCCTTGGGTGATGAGGTCGTACACACCAGAATCAGGCGTCGAGTTGAAGTCACCGCACAGCAGAACAGGGATCTGTGCGCCATCGGAGTATTCCTTAGACGGCCCAGGCTCTTGCGTTGGGTCCGCTTCCTTTTCGTCATCATCGCCGTTAGTGAACCGGTAAATGACCTTGTCTTTGCAAGGTGGGAATTTTGCCCACTTGGTAGCGAACTTTGAAATGCCCTCCATCAGGATGGCAACTTGGACAAGCTTAACATCAGTGAAGGCAGGATTCCAGAAGACGTGCACGTTGCCGACAATGAACCTCGTTCCTGTCACGCGGTTCTCTAAGAAGGCAACCACAGCGATGTCGTCTCGGGGCATGACACGATTGAAGATGTCGTGCTCTCCTTTCATGTCGGGTCGGTTAATGGCAGTGTTGGCGAAGTCGATGAGCTGCTTGTCCAACAAGACGTATCTGCACTCGTTAGCACCTCAAATTCAAGCTTTATTGCAGGGACAACTTACTTGCTGTTCTTGTAGAATATAGCGCACCCATCGACAAGCTTCGCTTCTCGTTCTGCCATAGTTCGCGCCCTTGATTTTGGCCAGAAGACACCCTTGTAGTCGTAGTGCGCAAGCTGTTCTCGGAAGTACTCGTTGAAGCTCTCCTGATCAATCTCCTGCAGACACACTATATCTGCATTCCTTTGCTTCAGCTCGCCGAGAATCAACTGTCTGCGCGTCTCCCATGCCAATGCGGAACTTGGTGTGTAGCCATATTGCGACTGCGTGCAATATTTGTCGCAAAGGATGTTGTAGGTCAGTGCAGTCACAGTCTCTTGGGTAGGGTCCTGGATCTCGTCTAGTACTATCCAGTCTCTCTCTGGCGGTGCCTCTGGACCCGCAGCAGTCTCACGGAAGTGTTTGATGAGCTCCGTAGTGCCTTGCTCCATGATGATCTGCTTCAAGTCTTCCGGTATTGGGTTTCCCTCAATGCCAAGCATTTCGAGTTGGTACAGGGAGCCGAGCTCCTCGGGTAATTCGCTCAACTGGTTATCGAAAACCAACAATTGCTTCAGGTTCACGAGCATGCCAATTTCCGGGGGTAAGTAGTGGAGGTTGTTCAGAGAAAGGTCGAGATGCGTCAGGTTCCTGAGCTGGCCAACGCTCTGGTGGAGATACGAGAGTTTGTTGGAATTCAGGTATAGCTTGGTGAGGAAGCTATAGTGGTTGAAGAGCACGGGTGTGATGACTTTGAGGTTCTGGCCGCCGAAATCGAGTATCGTCCATGGAAGATTGTCTTTGCCATCATCTGCGCGCTGAGCCGCAGGTCTATTGCGCTCTTCCTTGTCCGCCTCTTTCTGCAAGCCATTCGTCGTCCCCGCTACAATGCTCTTGCTAACACTCGGGTGGATCCTAGCGTGCGAGTGCGATTGAGTCATTTCACGCGCTGTTTGAGCGGCGCGTTGCTGCTCGGCCCAGTGTTCGTTCCCCGGTTTGCTGAGTCCGCTGTGAACGCTGTTCGGAGTGCCATTTTGCAGGTGGCTGGGCGTGAAGTGGGTTTGCGCGCTTGTCATGCCACCGCTCGAGATGTTGTGTTGGTGGTTGTATTGTCCGCCGTGGGCTGTGCTCGTATGTTCTTGATGTTGCTGGTGGCCGTGTCCGTGGTGCTGGTGGTTCTGATTGTGCTGGAAAGGCTTGCCAAGGCCCATCTGCATCCCATAACCTTGGTGGCCCGCTCGCCCATTCAGCATTGCATTGTGGCCCTGGTGACCATGACCCTGGTTGAACATGGTAAACTGCTGGGGAGACTGTCGCCCAGGAGATCGTGAAGGTGAGGGTGTGTCGGGATTGGGGAAAGGGATTCTGCCGCCGGCGGTGGTAGGTGAGCGCACGCGGCTAGTAAGGTTTCGTATGTTCTGTGTGTGTTGCGAATAAAAGGTTTGGCCAGCTCCCCTTTGGTAGGCCGAGTAATCGGCCATCTACGGGGACGGCGGCGCAGAAGAGTGAGGGCCCGGGGGCAGCAGTGGGCGTTTGAGGTGGAAGCCCCGTGGAGAGGATGCGGGCGATAGAGTCAGGTGGACAGGAGGTTTCGGGCACGCGGTTTTCTTCTTCTTAACATGGGCACCCGTACTGCTACTCGACATGGGCGTGCGCTAGCAGATGCGGCACTCGAGTCTCATATATCGGGGGCCTTTGTGTGTCTTGTCGAGCTGTGGTGGGCTGTTGGTGTGGGCGGGGCCGGGAGCGCTGCAGCTCTGTGGGATCGGGTGTTGTCGTCAAGGACTATGGCGGTGGAGGTGTTGAGCTGGAGGGGCTATTGATATCTTGGAGCGTGCTGGGATGGAGCATCAGTAGCTGTGGTGGTGGGGGGATGAGAGCACGTCGCTCGGCAGCGAAGACAACAGAAGCTCGGCGGCAGCGGCGCACGTACCGTTCACACGATGGCGCGAAGGGACGCGAATTCACGAGCAAGCTCAATTGAATCGCAGCAATAGTGTCGTGGTCCAAACGCAAGGCGGCAAAGAATAGAGAGCGTAGTGATGCTGCCGCCGAGAGCTTCATGTCGCACTTCCATGATCGCAAGGTTCGAAGATGTGGTCACGTGGCTGAACTACTGTCTCGAGATGGCACCATGGTTCGCGATGTCAGAAGCGCATGAAACGCGAACCATGCTTTCTTTTGCCGAGAGAGGCCTGCATAAAACTTCTGATAGCAGAGCACATATTCTGATTGGTCCCATTCCTCTTGTTCCGAGTTATCATGCACATAGTAGACAAATAGGTGGCCTCGACACAGCGGCACAGCATCACCAGGTACTGTTAGATCTGGACTTTCACCAGTGTATATCACAGACGGCTCGTGTCTAAAAGATTGCTCAAGCACCCCAAGCTTCTCGCGTAAGCAGAGCTGCTTGCCCTGGCGAGAGATGATGCGAAACGTGGGTTTCCTGCAGTGATGTTCATTGCTGAGTGTGACCACTGCTCCCACGCGTGGTCAAGCCCTCGATGTCCCCCGCCTGTTACAGCCGTCCGTCTACTGTGAAACAACACGAGTTTACCCGCAATCTAGACAGGACGCCTAAGGGTCTTCAGCGCACTCATCACCATTATCGTCACCGCATCCTGCAGAATGCGCAGGTGCGCGGGAGACGAACGGCACAGAACCTGATCCTGTCCTACTCCGTACATGCAGCGGCTGGGTCCGCGCATGCATGAGGACGCCACTACGAATCCAGAGCTCTCAGCACACGTTATTACTATTGAAAATCTGGGGGAGCGAGCCGGGAAGGCTCTGATTGGACTCCTCGGTTCAGTTCCACGCAGCTCCTCACTGAGCTGGGCAATGGGCAGCAACGTCGTCTGTACGATACTTAGGCCAGCACATGCTCTCCTCCTCTTCTACATACTCTGTCTTTTGGCGGTGCTGCGATCACCCCCGTTCTGCCGTGCTTTGCTCGTATATCTCGCGCATCCTGCTGACTCGCTTCGGTACCCAATATCGAGCATCCACTAAGAAGAGTGGGGCTCGTTTTCCTGATGGGTTCGGAGTGGATGTTATATCGTTACTCGGGGGGAAACGCCAGCACGCCGCCGACTCGTCTCAAGCCTGCTGAGACGAAGCAATGGGACTTGACGACTACAGACGCTCTAGGTAGAACCATTTCCGCTTCCTCTGCGAACGCCACCTCGCCAGGTCCTCGCGCACCGGGCCACCCAATGGACGCAACACGCGGCTCCATCTCGAGCGCTTCCACGGCGCATAGTGCTAGTGACACAGCATCTGAACCCTTCGTCCTGCGCCATGGACGTCGTTACCTCCGCAATGTAGCATACTATCCTCTTCCATGCGATCTCCCCGAACTGCAACGGCAGAACCTCCACACCCTACTCGCGACATCGATATTTGGGCGGGCACTGGGCTCCACTCCATCCCCTCAGAACCCACCAAAGAAAGTGCTTGAAGTGGCCTGTGGCAGTGGTTATTACTCGTCCGTATGCCATGACTATCTCAGCGGGCTGGGCTATGAAGATGTGCGTACCATTCTTTACGAAGCACATCCTCAGTCAAATAGAGCTGATCATTGGATATTGGATCGGATATGACCTATCTGGGCCACGCGCTGACGAAAGTCTTCTCGATAGGTACAATTTACTGGTCTGGACATCGTGCCTATAGCGGGCGATTTGCAGAGACAGGGTATCGCATGGAACTTTGTACAGCATGATCTGAGGAAGTGAGTGACCGCATGAAGTAGTAAGCCTAGTAACAACTCTGACGAACGACTCCTCATAGACTACCCCTCCCATTCGATGACGACGAGTTCGACATCGTGGTCATGAAAGACCTCAGCATGGTCATCCCTCTCGGCGCACCTTCCCAACGAGTTCTCGACGAAGCCACACGCATCCTCAAGTCCGGCGGCACACTTGAGATCTGGGAGACCGATCACATCATCCGCTCAATCTTGCCGCATCCCCCGCCCCCACCAGGCAAGAACCCACAAGAATATGCTTGCGCCGTATCAACCGGCACTTTCCTGATATCTCCGATCACACCCTTCACCGAGGTGCAGAACAAATACCTTCAAGACTCGAACACATGGATACAGGAAGCCCTAGATCGGAGAAAGCTGTCGCCAACGCCATGCGCGCGAATCTCGCAGATGCTACTGCAAGAGACGGAGACACTGTACGATGTCGAGAACAGGCGAGTCGCCATACCATTGGGTGAACTACGATGGGAGCGGGAGCAAGCGGGGGAGCGGAATAATGCGAAGCGACGAGGCAGCGAGGCGGGCAAGCTCAAGAAGGGAAATGTGGCCTTCGACAGCGTCACGTTGACGGAAGAGCAAGCTGCGCTGAGGTATACAGCATTGCTGGTTGTGATTCAGATGATTGAAAGCCTGGAGCCGCTACTGAAGGAGGTCAGCGGGAAGAATCAAGAAGAGTGGCAGAGGTGGTGGTAAGTGTTGTTGCTCAACACCCGCATTCGTGGCGGAGCTAATATGTGACAGGGGCTGGATGATGACGAATCTGCTGGAACAGAAGGGCGCATCGAGCGGGGAGTGTCTCGAGGTAGGCGTGTGGTGGTGCAAGAAGGTCTAGGGTTATGCTGGCGTACCTAATGATTGTCTTTTGTGATATCCCGGCCCATTGGGGCCATTGTTAAGTTTATGGGCATGGAGGTTACTTTATGGGATCGTAGCGTTGGCGTAGAGTACGGTAGCGCTTGAGATAGTATCTATTGACTATCAGTGGACATAGTTTAACAAGAGATGCCATACTGCACATACAATGCTTCGATTTCTGTGACAGGGTCAGTATAAATTCGTATTGGATGTAGTAAGTGTCTCACCTTTCTTCACAAACTCAGCCCTCTTGATCCCCTTCTTGATCTGTTCCTTGTCCGTAATATCCTTCTGGCTAGAGAAGGCCTTATGCAACCGCGTCCGATAGTAATCGTACCCTTGGGGATACTCTCTTCCCATGAACAACAGCTCTACTTCCAGTCAGCTACTTCATCAGCCCCCACTAATTGAGTCACCAACCTTTGTATATCCGTATGACCTGCAACCGCAGCGCAGGACTTGGCGAAGACATTGTTCTCTAAACTCAATGTGTAGTCTCAAGAAGCATCAACGTGGTTGCCACGAGGTACATGAAGCTTGGACCCAATCCTGACGTATGTCTGGAGCTCGACATCCTCGGCTTTGGTTCCGCATGCTTCGGAACCAACACCAGCACCAACAACAGCTACAATACTCTGAATACTCTTCACTTATCACAGGATTCCCACCAACACTGCGCAACAATGCGGCTCCTCCTTCCCCGCGCCGCCCTGCTGCGATCCTCCACACTCCCCAAATCCCCCTCCTTCACACGCCCGTACTCCTCCGCGCCCGCAACCTCCTCCCTCCCTCCCCGCTGGCTCTCCGACGTCAAGTCACGCATTGGAAAATGTATCATGTTCGGCATAAGCCCTGCACAGACGTCTGAGGCCGGATCGATCCTGCAAGAGGTCGCGCGGGATTGGCGGGAGCTCGTTGCTGGGAGCGAAGGATACTTGACTGGTGAGGGGAGGCGGGGACTTTATCGGCAGGAAGTAGTTTGGGGAGAGATGGTATGTTTATGTCGCATAGGCAAGGTGGACAAATGATTTGCACGAGGACTTCTTGGCTGACTAATGAACGTGTGGGTGTATGTAGGATAGTATGGTAAGATATCATTGTGTATTGACTTGAGGTGCTTGTGTGGGCTGATATTCTGTGCTATGAATAAAGGGTAGGAATGTCTGCAGAGCGCTGCTAGAAAGACTCGATGGGTCTAATGGAATGTGTAGGACACGTGAATAATGTCATGTATACCCGCTACGCCGAGTCTGCGAGGTGCAATTGGACGCGCAACTTTGCGGCCATGGACCCAGAGCACGCGAAGCAGTGGATGGAGCTCATCACACCGAAGAGTGTTGGGTTGATCTTAAGGAGCATCAAGACAGATTATAAATTCGTGAGTTAGCATTTCCATTCGCCTATCAAGAGCATATGAGGGTTCAAGGCATGCTCAAAGCCACGGCCCTCGTATGCAGTCGAGTGGCATACGAGATCCAGATTCTGCTATGCCACCACCACCGCTTGACTCCAGATCCTCACCAAACGGATCCCCCCGGAATCCCCAGCTACACTTGACCAACTTGCTGACTACAACTCGTGACAGCCGATGAAATGGCCAGACAGGTCCGTAAGCACTCCACTCTCTGCATTACCACCTAATAATCCCCACCCACAGAATAACCGTTCTCCACAAACTGCGCAACAAACCCGCCACCGACGCCGACCACTTCATCCTCGACGTGCTCATCCTATCCGAAGTGCACCGACGACCTGCTGCAAGATGCGTGGAGGATATAGTCGTGTATGACTACACGCAGGCGAAGAAGTCGCCTTTGCCGGCATTCATGGTTGAGAGATTCAAGGAGACGTTTGAGATGCAGGAGAGGGTGAAAGGCGAATGTGGAAAGAGGGTGGAGGGTTTACTGGAGAGGGTGAGGAGATTGGAGAAGGAAAGTTGGGATCGGGAGGGGGCGGTTGAGGATTTGGGGAGTGCGAGCTGATACGTTGTGGTATGTAGACAGGTGAGTGCTGCATTTGCTAGTGCATGCCCACGTTGAGGAGCTGTACAATGGCGAATATTAGGAAGAAGAAGAAGATCACGTGCCCAAACCTTTTTGTCAATTTGGCTATATGTGAGCAGTTGTAAAGCTGTTGAGGTTTGGTGCGAGACAAATTGTCCTGAAATCGGTATGGCGATTCATTGAGACCGTTGGCATGTGAATATTGGTATTCCTTGCCAATATGCTTTGCATAGGCCTCGGTAGTTGTAGAATGCTCAAGAACATGCACGATATAGTCTCCAAACTTCTGCAGCATGCTCAGTAACCGGGCAAGAAGCCGCTCACCAACTGGCATGGCGTGATCCTTCCGCAGCGATCATCTAAAGGCCAGCGCCCGTGCAGCATGATCTGCATCGCCGTTGAGCGCGTGACTGCTCGGGTTTCCTTATTTGGAGGTTGCACAAGCTTATCATTGGGTAAGAGGATGTTAAGCTTCGACGCCGGCTGTACGCGGGCAGATGAGGTTTTGCAGAAGCGTCAAGCCTGCCGAAGATGGGTGATGCAAATGTTCCGACGACGCATTACGATATTGCGGCGTCCAGCCTGGATCAGCTTTTCTGGTCTACTTTGCTGACATGAGATGTGTGGGAGTACTCGCCTGGGTTTGCTGACGTACATCAGCTAATGCACGCTGCTGGCTGAAACATGGCGGATCAAGCAGTGAGTAATAGGGTGGCCCAGCGGGGAAGCTCTGTTCCTCAAGC
This sequence comes from Phaeosphaeriaceae sp. SRC1lsM3a, assembly GCA_001644525.1. Classification (NCBI taxonomy): domain Eukaryota; kingdom Fungi; phylum Ascomycota; class Dothideomycetes; order Pleosporales; family Phaeosphaeriaceae; species Phaeosphaeriaceae sp. SRC1lsM3a. The sequence goes on along the minus strand of KV441713.1, from coordinate 490,858 downwards.
AGAGCTTTTCAGATGCAAGCGGTGAACAGGCCCATTGATAGTCAGGACGGGGGCGCTGGGATGTGATTCGCCGCAAATGCTGTGTGCGCATGTAAATGTGCTGCGTCCATCAGGGGTTCCTGGCGCCCGCAAATGAATAAGATGAGCTAAATTGGCTTCCGACGCATCGTGATTCGCTCCGGTGGCGTGTTTGTGTTTGTCGTGTTGCAGTTGGGCGAAGGGTGGCTGATGGCCTACTAGCTGTACGAACACGTCCAGCTTCGCTAGCAGCATGAGGGGAAAGAGCAGCGAAGCTCGCATCTGCACGTCAAAGAACGGAAGAGTGAATCTGCCCTTATGGCTAGAGGACTCGCTGGTGCATCCTCTTCCAGGCGTCAGGTCGGCGATCGCTAGCCAACCGGATTGTTTTCGGCGGGCGATCTGCCAGCGTGAAGACTGCCTGTGAGAAGGGTGCAAGTCTGTCGAGGCGGATGAGGCGCGAAGCGTGGAGTCCCTTGTACACAATCTATGCAGCTGTCTGCGTGTGTGCTGCGCTGCTGTATTTGCGTGGTGTCGCGTGTCGCAGGACGCTTTTCTGCTGTTTGCCGCTGGTGCAGTCACATCGGCCAGCAACTGATGCACCGGCCATCGGGAAAAGCACCATTCGCAGCGTCTGGTGCATGTGCATGTCAAGCCGGCGTGCTCTGACGTTTGGTAGACACTAGCCGCGAGTTTGATCAAATCCTTCAGTGGCCGAGCATCGTGGAGGGCACGTTTCCGCGCCAAGCTTTCCAAGGTCGGTCGCTTGCTTGGACCTGCTCACATGAATCTCTCTTCCAACATCCTCGCCCACCACCGCAGCACACGACAACACCCCCGAATCTTTCCCACCCGAGCAGCGGCTCCCACTCCAGTCTGGCTCGTCCTGTGCAGCAGTCGAGTCGCACCGGGGAGACCGCCCGCTCGCCCGCGCACCGCCTTCTATGGTAGCTAAGGGAAAGAAGAACGAGGCGAACCGTCACGACAAGCGACATGAGAATGGCAACGTCCAGGCGGGAAAGCGGGTCACCAAGCAGAAGAGCACCTCGCAGCTCAACGGCCACGCCCACGCAAAGCCCCAGCCGTCGACGCCGCCGCTCGCCAGCCAAGTAGACGATGCCATGACGCAGCAGCCCGCCAGCGCTCAGGACCCGGCCACTGTCTCGAGCGTGCCCGCCAACACCGCCGCTGCTGCCCACGGCGCTTCCGGAGAGCGTGCGCGAGCCGCATCTGATGCCTCGCTCGACCACGGCGATGCCTGCCGCCTGTATGACGCGGGCAGCGGCCCCTTCGACCATGTGCCCACCTCAGCTCTCCGGCGCGTCGACGCCAATGGCTCCAAGTACCCGTCCGTCTCCATGGCCCACCTGCTCTCGGTGCCCGCCACCATTCTCACGTCCTGTCCTCTGCGGGACGTCCTCGCTATCCTCATCATCCTCCTCCAGCTGCCCCCCACCGTCCTCACCGTTGTACAGTTTCTATTCGCTACACTAACATTCGTCCCTCCCCAAGCCGGAACCCCCCTGTCCGCCCTCTCTGCATTCCCCTCTTTCACCGACATCTTCCAGGGCTCCGGCGGGACACCCTCGCTTTTCACGACAATATTCGCTGACGCCATCATCCTCATCGTCTGGCTCATACTGTGGGTGCCTGTGCAGAACTTCTTCTTGGATCTCGCCCAGGCAGTCATTGCTATAGCCCTTGGTGGCGCCGCAGCGGGCAAGAACGGCACGACGAATAGCATATTCATCTGCTTTCTTATCATCCTTTCAAATCATCTCTTCAGGTTCAGGCCTCTCCGGCAACAAATTGTGCACCTCGTGTGGACTGGGCTCTCCCGGGGAGGCCTCGATTTTTTGACGAGCCCACCGAGTATGCCAACCACTCTAGAAAGCTTCTCATCCCCCCATGGATGGGTCCGAAGCATCCTAGGGATCCATATTTTGGCTCAAGGTGTCGTTCGTATCATCCGACGCTCTCTATCTCGACGAGACACAACGCCCTCATTACCCACTGGCAAGAAGACTGACCCTGAAGCCGGCGTGCTACAGCGTGCCAACTCGACAACCCTCGATCCGACCGCGGATGTGCCGAATTCGTCCAGTACCGATGGGCGGCCGCCAGGGCCATCGCCCGCAGCACATTCGAAGACAGATAAAGCGAGTAGCACGCGCAGGAAGAGGAAGCAAGCTACTCACGTTCGTAGTCAGCAGCCGTTTTGGGCTGCTCTTGCCAGTACAAAAGTTACAGTTTTAAAAGAGATGGAAAGTAGCCGGGCGGCGAATGATGCCGACGAGGCTAACGCAAAAGACGCAAATCACATTGGAAACGCTGTTTGGAGATCCGAAGACGATCGCGTCTGGGTTTCAGAGGTCGGGTATTCCGACATTTCTTTTCGTGTCAGTTTGTTCAGCGGAGCGGAGTTTCAAGAGCAGGACGAGGAGCGCGAGTCGACCGGATCCGGGATCGACAAATCGAAGCCATTCTACATTCGTGTAAACGGAGCAGATTGGAGTTCTACCAGGATTCGACAGAGCACTCCGCTCGGGTACCAGGGTCAAGAGGGAACGGGCTTTTGGGCTGGGGAGATTTTCGGTCTCACGGCACTCTCAAATTACTATTGCGAGTTCGTGAGAACCATTGACAACGAAGTCTTCTATTCAGCCAGCCTTATTACCTCGGCCAGCCCTGTAGCCGAATTAGGTGTGTATCTTCAGGTCTCTGATTCGCAAATGCTAACATGCAATAGCCTCTATTTCTTCGCCACCAGCACATCAGACTCTTCGTCCCTCGTCACCTACCACAACGCTAAAGAACTCAATTGCTGGGACGGAATCGCAATTGCAGGAGCTGCGTAATCGCTTGAAGCGGAACAAGAAGGATCACAAGACCGCCATTGGTACCATCCGAAAGGAAGTCGACAATCTGAGCAATCGCCTTGCCAATGCTGGAGGAAGTGATGAACGCCAACGCCAGCGTGTCCTTCAGTTCACTCAGAATATCCGCCAAGCTGATGACGCTACTGCTGACTTTGCCCTCCAAGCTGACAATCTTGGTGACATTCCGGAAGCAGATACTGAAGAGGCTGCAGCCAAGAAAGCCGCGTGGAAGAAGGAGCGTGACAATAAGAACGCCATTGCGAGCGAGTTCGACAATGTTAAGGCTGGAGTCGAACGCCAGATCCAGAGCGTGGAGTCCGATGTGGCTACTACATTGCAGAAGAGGGAACGTCTTCAGCAACGTCAATTGAGGCTCAACGAGCAGCACGATCGTCTCGTTACCGCCAACGCTGAAGGCTTCACCGCCAAGCAACGAAGGGAACAGGAGCGCACTGCCCTGCGCCATCAGCGTGCCGATGTGGAGAACCAATACCGCAGCAACATCAACGGTTTCGAGCGTCGTGCCGAGGAGTACCATGTCTCAACGGGTCAGATGATGCAGACGATCCAGCAATATGAAGAGATGCTGATACAGCAGTCTCAACATCACATGTCTGTACCAACCACTCCCGAAGGCCCACTTCCTGGCACCGGCATGTCTCCACACGCCAACCCCTTCGCAAGCTTCACGTTCCCATCCCTTCACTCGCACGTCAACAGCACTCCCGGCTCTCTGCGCGGCGGACGCGGCCGATCCTCATCAATGCTCTCCAACATCTCCGGCTTCACCGACGGTTTCGACGAACCTTATTCACCTTCTGGATACACGCTCGGCAATCCCTTCAACGCGCCTCTGCTCAACGGCAACAACGGAAGCCACGGCAGCGGCAGTCTGAGCTCCGGCACATCCAGCCAAAGCTCGAGCCAGCGGGATCCGATGAGTCCAGTCCAATCATCCAAGCCAGTCATGCTCCGTAGCCCGACGGGCGGAAGCGCGGGATTGATGAGTCCGATTGGCACGGGAAGGTGAAGACGAACGGAAAACGGAAAACAAGCGCGATGTGTGTCTTTTGCTGGTCTTTAAGTAGCTTTCCAAATGTGATTTTGCGTATTTTGGTGGATTCTATAACGATTTCTCGAAACTTTGCATGTGATGTGTGTGTTTCGTGATTCTAGACACGTTTGATGACCTTTGCACGTGATGTGTTTCTTGTGCATGCAATACTGATCAGCTGGCGCTGCCATGTAAAAGATGTGATAACTAAAGACTCGTGGCTAAAACATGCGAAGGCTGATGACCATATTTACGACTTCATATGATTGATCTCTATAATGTTACATACGATGCTTTCATGCCCGCTGAATATGCTATACATCCCAAGGAGCCAAGACACCTCTTATAATTGCGCCAGCTGCTCCTATCGCCCTTTAAAATATCCACTTCTTCTTTTGTTCTATACATGCTTCCTTAACCGCGCACCAGCCCATAACACTGGCGCAAAATGTTTCGACATGTTGAAGCCGAACAATGACGCGAACCAGAGAATCGTTGTGACGGCAATGGGCGCAAGGAGGAGTTCGGTATGGTGCAGGAATGGGAGTGCGTTGTAGCCCAGAAACGTGATGATGAAGTAGTAGTTGAGCGCGAAGAGGTAGAGGGTGTTTGAGAGGAGTTGGGAGACCCTAGGCGTCTATGTTAGCATTCACAAGGTCGTGTAGAGTAGCGGTAATAGAAGAATCATAGCCAGAGGGTGTATGTACGTACCAATGCTCCGTCCCAACAAGCGGCATGCACAGAAACTGCACCACGTACAAAAACACCCACACCGGCACAAATGCTCGAATGGCTACATCCCAACAATATCCAAATTCCAACTCTTCTTTGCCACCATCTGCCTCGTTCAAGTTGTAAAGACCCCGTCGTCGCCCGGGGAGGAGCGAGCTCCCGCCAGGCCCGAGCAGCCGCCCCACAAGGAAGAAGAATAAGGTCGCGGTGAGGAGGGAGAGGAGCAGGAAGTGCCCGAATATGAAGACGAGGGTGATGTGCAAGGTTTGTGTGAAGCCGTCGGCGTAGGCGAAGCCCCAGGCGAGGGAAGTGAGGGTTAGGAAGAGGGAGAGGAGGTAGGTGAAGGAGGGGTCGGGGCGGTGGTAGGTTTTTGTGGTTTGTTTCTGGGATATGATTCTTAGCTGAGATGTGCGATGAATGGTCTCGGAACGTACGTGGTAGTATATCTGCCGAAATACTTTCTTGGGCGCTATTATCAGGCTCATAATCTCCCAAAAGGCCATTTCAAAGTCCATTTGGGGGAACTTGAATAGACGCTTGAAGAAGCGCGGCATTTTGATCTCATTGCGTCTTGAAGAGGGAGTTGTAGAGCCAAAATTGGATGGACCGCCTGTAGGGCGAGGCAGGGAGATGTGTGGGTTCATGGTGGGTATGCGCCGGAGTGCAGTAAGCTGGTGGTGATGAAGGAAGCCCGTGAGCTGTGGGAGCTTGTGGGAGTAGCGGAGACGTCTTCGTGCGGCCGCGTAGTGTCTTCTCAGTTACCCAAAAGCTCGACTGCGCATGTCCAAGGGCGATGGCGCCATACAATGTTGTCGAGTCCGAGTGAATACAGAGTGTACCTAACGATGACATCGGCCTAAGCTCGCGCACCAGCCACCACGCTAGCAACGGCCCCATCACCTTCATAGTTCGACGCTCCATCTTGCAACCACGCAAAAGTCCCCCGACAACCCACCACTGCGCATCACCACTTAACCTTTGCGCATCTCATCTCCATACGGGACCAAGACCTCGCGCCTTCCAATCCAGCGCTGACCGACTGCGCGCCTTCCGTTCGCTTGCGCGACTGCACGCTGGTGCAAGCTACCACGCGACAAAGGCATCCATTGTCTACCGCCCACCCACCGCAGCTTTGTTCGTACCAGACACATCTCCAACGAACCGGCGATCAGCCCTAATAGCATTATATAGCTTTCCTACCTATCCACAAAATGGCGGACGCCGAGCTCGCCTTCCTCGATGCGCAGAAGGAGTACGACCCTTCAACCTCCTACGAAGCCGCTGGCGAGGAGGAGTACGATCCCGCCAACACTTACTCCCCACAAGAGCAGTCAGAGCAGTCGGAATCGATACCCCAGTCAGGGGCCAACACACCCGCCGCCGCTGATGGCGAGGGCGAGAATGGCCTGCACCTCCAGCCTGCGCCCGTCTCCGCCGAGGTATCCGCGGCGCCGACGCCATCCAAGCAGCCGCGCACAAGGGGAGGTTTCGTCGACGAGAGCGAGGACGAGGAAGAGGAGCCTGTCGAGCAGCCCAAGACAGCTGCTTCTGCGCTGCTCAATGCCGCTGGGGCTGCAGAAACACCACAGCGTTCAGTTACAAACACTCCAAGCAATACACTTCCCACACCAGATGTACAGTTACATAGTGCACAAGATCAGGGTGCCTCATCCCTTCTCTCTGCTTCTGCCGCGGTCAATGAGTCTGTTCCTTCTGTTGCTTCTACTGTTCCCAACGGCAGTACGCCTGTCCCAGACGTAACCATGACAGGTGCTCCGCAATTTCTCAACGTCGCTTCAGGCCGACAGTCTACTGCTCCAGTCACTCCTGTGCCCACTTCCACAGCACTGCCAAAGGCGCGTCTTCCTCAGGACCGCATCGGTATCCTTGAAGATCGCATTGCTGAAGATCCACGTGGTGATATCGAAGCGTGGCTGAGTCTAATCGATGAGCACCGCAGGCGACACAAGAACGATGAAGCACGAGCTGCTTTCGATCGATTCCTGAAGATCTTCCCCACAGCGGTAAGCAGCACTAGTCACGCCTCAAGCTTCTTTACTAACAATTCTAGGGTGAGCAATGGGTCGAGTTCATTGCCTTCGAAACCGAACTGGATGAGCTCTCCAAGGTTGAGATGCTGTTTGGCAGGTCCATTGCGCTCGCAGCTTACGTTCCCTTGTACTCATCGTACATTGACTTTGTCCGCCGACGCTTCAACCTGACGACTGATCAGTCAGGCCAAAATCGTCAGACCATCACACAGGCATACGAGTTCGTCCTCGGACGTGTTGGCATCGATGTCAGCGCCGGACGACTGTGGCTCGACTACATCGAGATGCTGAAGACGGGTCCTGGAACCCTAGGCGGTACTAACTGGCAAGACATGCAGAAAATGGATACGCTGCGAAAAGTCTACCAGCGTGCTGTGTCTATTCCCCACAACGCGACACTGGAGATCTGGCGCGAGTACGACAAGTTCGAGATGAACTTGAACAGAGTGGCAGTATGTAACTCCAAAAATACTCTCTGCCCAGGACTAACATTGTGACAGGGACGTAAGCACCTCCAAGAAAAGTCACCGTCGTACATGACCGCACGTAGCGCCATCAATGTCTTGGACAATAACATCACGAGGGGCGTCAACCGAACCACGCTTCCCCGACTTCCTCCTGCACCCGGCTTCGATGGTCACGATGAGTACATGAACCAGGTCAAGTTGTGGAAGAATTGGATACAGTGGGAAAAGAGCGACCCACTCGAGATCGCAACGGATGACCGCGCACTGTATAACCAGCGTGTGCAGCATCTGTACAACAATGCTCTCATGGCCCTTCGCTTCTGGCCAGAGCTCTGGTATGAGGCCGCCGAGTGGTGCTACGAGAGCGGACTGTCGGCCGAGGGCGAGAAGTTCCTCAATGACGGCATCGAGGCTAACCCCGAGAGCTCTTTGTTGGCGTTCAGGAAGGCCAATCAGGTGGAGCAGCGCACTGATTTCGAGGATGGTCAGGCTGGCATCATCGCTAAAGGCAAGGCCGTACGCGAGCCGTACCAGAAGCTGCTGGATACCATCTACGACTTGACCGCACAGACGAAGAAGCGAGAGGAGCACTCATTAGTCCGCGCCAAGGAACAGCACGAAGCGCAGAAGAAGGCTGATGAGACGTCTCGAGCCATTGCACAACAGAATGGAACTGGCGACGATGAAGACGAGGACGATCTTGCGAAACGCTTGGAGGAGAAGGACAATATGTTCAACGGCCAACTGCAAGCCATCTCAGCTGGCTACAATGCCCAGACTCACATTCTTAAGAAGACACTCACGTATGCCTGGATAGCATTGATGCGTGCAATGCGACGGGTGCAAGGTAAGGGTGGGCTAAATGCAGAAGTTGGCGGATTCCGCAGTGTCTTTGGCGAGGCTCGTAAGAAGGGCAAGTTGCTCAGCGAGGCCTATGTTGCGAGCGCGCTCATCGAGCACCACTGTTATCAGGACGCCGCCGCCAACAAGATCTTCGAACGTGGAATGAAGCTGTTCCCAGAAGACGAGAACTTTGCTTTGGAATACATCAAGCACTTGATCAAGCTGAATGATTCCACCAATGCACGCGCAGTCTTCGAGACGGTTGTTGGTAAGATCACCTCGAAGCCGGAGAACGTTCACAGGGCCAAGTCGCTCTTCCTCTTCTTCCACGACTACGAATCACAATTCGGCGAACTGGCTCAGATTACCAAGCTCGAACAGCGTATGCTCGCCCTATACCCCGAGGACCCAGCGCTGCAGCGCTTCTCCCAGCGTTTTGCAGGACCAACCTTTGACCCTACGACTATCCGGCCCATCATTTCGCCACGAACGCAGATGAAACCTGTGATGCCGAGTGTTATGACTTCGATCGAGGAGCCACAAGCCGTCGCACCACCGCAGATCGAGCAACGTCTGGCCTCGCCTGCTGCCGTCAACTCACCACGTCTCGGCACCATGCTTCCCGCCACAGCCAGCATCAACTCTCCCAAGCGGCCTCTCGAAGACTTTGACGACAACGTGCAGCCCCGCAAGCTCGCTCGCGGCGAATCACCCGCCCTCAAGGGCGCCGCTGGCCGCCGTCTCGACGCCGCACGCCGCAACCTTGCAACCAACTCGGGCAACACGCCCATCGTCGCTGGCCCCACCCCTCTACCTCGCGAGATCAACTTTCTGCTCGGCATCATCCCGGCAGCGCACACGTACAAGGAGACGCGCTTCAAGCCCGAAGCCATGGTTGACATGATCCGCAATAACGCGAACATTCCGCTTCCGCAACCATTGCAGCATCAGCCGCAGCGCTGGGGCACGACGCCTACAACGGCGCAACAACTGGCGAGTATTCAGGAGAAGTATGGAGGCCATGGACATGGGCATTCGGGGAGCGTGGGGAGCACCGGGGCTTGGGGGCAGTAGGTGGCTTTGGGAAGTGCGTTTGATTGATGCATTGGGCTTTGGCGTTTCTGGGGGCGACATTTGATCGCTTTTCCTTTGTTTCGGACTCGGTGAACAAGAATGTTTCATCGTAAATTGGGACTCAAAAGCGGAAACTTGCTCGTGTCTGATTAGGTGGGCTTCTTCATTTCTTCTTTTTCCCAATCATAATAGGTCTCAGGGACTTTGGGAGCGATGGGCGTTGCTTTCGCACGCATGGGAAATATCTGCATGTAGGTTAGATTTGGGCAGGCGCGTTTGAACTGATACAAATACATTCAAGTCAAAATCAAATCCATTTTGATGAGTCAATTATACTTTCATCTGTTTGTGATGTATGTGTGTATTGTGTTGAGCGTGCTCTGCTCGAACACGGATGGCCAGTGATGTATTTGAACTAGCTGATTCAGTTCGGAACTGACGTCGACGACAAACATCCCGTCTTCCCCTTCCTTTCTTGCTATGGCACGGCACGGCACAGTATTTACCTACGAAACGACCAAGCATCAAGGGAAGACATGACACGATATGGCGGCACGATGAGATGGGGCACGCAACAGCGAGAAATTGCGCTATGTGGAAGAGCAGGATAGGTCACGGCGTGGTAGAGAATAGAAGGGTTCGTAGAGGAGCAAAGAGCAGTGCGTAGAGGTGCATAGAGGTGTGTAGCGTAGCGTGCCGTAGAGGGTCGTAGCGTAAGAAAGCAGAGCATAGCATCGGGTGGTATGGACGATCCAGAAATATATACGAGGCATTCTGGCTAGAAAAGGGGCAGGCCCAGGGAATCACGATGAGAAGATCTGGCGTAGCGACGTATTTGACATATAATGGATGATCGATCAAATAGAGGTCTTCGCGGATAGGTAAGCGACTTATTGATTCAATTTGGATTGCTAAAAAAAAAGTTGGAACATGGTACACTGCGAGACTTTAGTAACGGTGCGAACAAGTGTCTGGATGTTGCTATATGAGGTCTCTCCATTCCTTTCCGTCCATGCAGATCGATTATACCTTTCGTTTCTTCTGAAACATGGTGCTGAGTTTTGTATTAGGGGATGTGCGTCTTCTCGGAATTTCCGTGTGCTTGCTTGTTCCATGGCCGGCCACAGTCTCAGTCTTTCTCATCTCAATTACTTCCAGATGCTCCTTTTGCTTCAGCCACTTTACATTACCCACCCTCGGCCTTCCGCGTTTACCGATCTGTGTTCTCAGTTCTTCCACCTTGCTGCTGCTGCTTTCAGCGTCTCGCCACTGTCGAACCTCACCTGCCAGTCTCTGTTTGCAATCTCGGTATCACAACACCAGTAGTCTCACCTGAATATTCGCCACCCACTCTCACCTGCTTGCAAACTGCACCCTGGCTAGCACCTTCCCGGGCTTGAGAAAGGTGTATATAAGGACTGCCCACCACGCCTCCAGGCTTCTTTCCTCCACCACACAACCACTCTACGATCCTCTCCTTTGGCTTGAAGCTTCAAGTCACTCATCCTTCCTCTGCCACAACAAGCCTACTTCAGAAGAACACCAGCTTTCAACAACTTTGACAACAACTCGAGCCAGTCTTCCAAGCTCTTGGACTGCACTACGCCAGTCTTCGCTACACACCTCTACGCTACACTACGACCTACGGGCATTCCAGTCAACACTACACTGCAAGTCAGCTCAAGGTGCAAAGCATCTTCGAGTGTAAGTTCCTAACCTTCCCTACTTGACATTCGCATTGCACACTTTGCATTGTACCATCATCGGCCGATTTTGCAAACGGTCGCTGCCAAATCGGCTTCACCATGAGCTCATGCCGCCATGCCACCACTCCTTCCCTTTGCACAGCACCGTCACCACGGCAAACTCATGCACGTGCCACTTCTGATTCTGGCATATAACACATGCCCCGAGCTGCCTCATCTTTCTACCTCCTCCCATCTCACATTTTCTCCTTCCCACAGTCTTTCTACCACAATCCCTCCCTCATACGCGTTGCGCGCTTCGCAATTGTACGTCTGCTACTGGCGCATGGCTCACCTCACCTGTCATTTCGACTCACTTCACCCGCATCCGATCACATCGTTGCACTTGTTGCATCTTTTGAGCAGCTTGACTGACTTGCCTCAGCTCTATCCCAGCAAACTCCGCGCTGCAAACACTTTCGACGTGCGCAGTCACCGTCCGACTCCACTGTATGTCACACCCGCGCCTGCAAACACCCGCAGCGCAGCATGCAATTTCCAATCAGAGCTAACGCGGCACAGAGTCCAACATGGGCCAACCAGCTAAGAGGCACGCTGTCGCTGAGAAGAAGCACGCGGGCTCTTCCAGCGGGTCTTCGTCGGCTTCGCGTGATCCTACGCAGCGCTCAGCTCCCAAGTCCATCCCTCGCCTTGATGGCAACCGCGATCCCACCCTCCAAGGTGTCCTCGACTACACTCGCCCCACTGACCTCAAGAACATCTCCGAGTTCCTTGGTCTGGCTGGCTGGTACACGGCCCGTGGTGTAAGTGCAAACGCGTTTCCTTTTCAGCCCTCATGTGCATATCCGCATCAACAAACACGTTCCATGCATATAAGGCAGTGGCACTCTTCGCTCCATTCTGCTGTTTCTTCCCTCATATTCATCACTTCATTCTTCCTTCCATCGTTCCTTACTCTTTGTGAACCATCTGTATCCACCATGGTCTCTCCTGTTGTCATCATGACTGCTCCTCCACAGCTCTTTCAAGACCTCACTTCCTACCATCCGCGTCATGCGAACATTAGTGTTGACATGGAATACCAGTTCACCGTCCCAAGCTCGCTCCCTCAGCGTCCCAAGAATTTTAACACGTTCGGCAAGGAGTGTCTGATCACTCTCAACACCTTCAACGTTGTAAAGGCTCCGAATTCTGTCGTCCACCAATACGACATCCACTTCACTGGCGATGCCACGGACTACACAAAGCGCGCTGTGTTGAAGAAGATCTTCCGCTCCAGGGCTGTCAAGTCTGCTCTCGGCGAGCCCGCCAATCTTTGGGTCTGGGACGGAAACAAGCTTGCCTGGTATGTCGTTCTTCTCTTCCCAATATTTTGAATGATTCGCTAACTTGCATCAGGTCCAGCAAGAGGCTCGATCGTGACGATTACCGTATCACCGTGGACCTAGATGCTGAAGAAGGCCGTCCTACCAAGCCCGGTCAGCGCGGCAACAAACACACTATTCACATGCGCTGGACTCGTCAGGTCGACTTCAACGGTCTGCATGCCTTCCTGAACGGTCAGGCTGCCTGGTCCACCCACTGCATTGACACGATCAACTTCCTTGATCATGTCATGCGCGAGTGGCCATCTCAGCAGTACACGCAGATCAAGAAGTCATTCTTTCAGCGCGGCGAGCAGCGTTTCGATCTCGGCAACGGTGTTGAGGCCTTCAAGGGTGTCTTTGCATCACTTCGCCCTGTGCTTGATGACAAGTTCAACAAGTCGCTCTCCGTCAACGTCGATGTCGCCAACGGCACCTTCTGGCGTGCACAGGAGCTTACTCGCGCCATCGGCCAGGTCTTCAACTGCTCGCCACAGCAGTTCGTCCAGCGCTTCAACCAAGCTCGTGGAGATTGGAAGAAGTCAAACCTCAAGAAGGATCTCAAGGTCTTCCGCCGTGTTGGAGTCTCTAGCACGCATACCAACCCTCCCGTTCAATGGACCATCGAAGACTTCTCGGACAAGGACGCCACCCAATTGACCTTCCCCGATCCTTCCGACCGCTCAAAGCAGATCACAATCGCTCGCTACTTCAAGCAGAGGTACAACGTTAATTGTATGCCAGGTATTCCGGTCGTCAAGATGACCAAGAAGATCCGCGGCGAGCACGTTCATCTACCCATGGACGTCCTGAAGATTGACGCGAATCAGCGATACAATACCAAGTTGTCCGACACCCAGACGTCAAATATGATCAGGTTCGCCGTCACCCTACCGAAGGACCGCTGGGCTGCCGTCCAGCAGGGTGTACGCCTCCTGAACTGGGCCAACGACCCTTACCTCCGCCACCATGGGCTTCAGGTCAACCAGAACCCCGCGAAGGTGAAGGCGCGCATCCTGCCATCGCCGACAGTCCATTTCGATCCTAAGTCTAAGGAGGCAACGATCAGCCCCAAGGACATGATTCAAGGCCGCTGGCGTCTTGATGGGCAAGTGAAAGGTTCCTCTTTGACCCTTGATGATACACTAACGACTTCTAGGCGTAAGTTCGCTGTGAACAACAAGGATCGCCCTATCAAAGCCTGGGGCGTCTGCTGCATCCAGGGCCGCGGTACCCCACCTCCTCAGGCAGTCACTGCATTCTTCCAGAAATTCGTCCAGATTTACGAGTCCCATGGTGGCATCGTCATGTCTCACCCTACCCACGGCAAGGCGCCCTGGATGGGACCTGGCAATTTGGCCGAAGGCGGTGATATGAGTAAGTATACGAAGCTGCTTATTTATGGGGCTCAATACTAACACTTGCTTAGTCCAGAAGGTGTGGAACCAGACTGGCAACCGGTAAGTGCATATGATGCATACATGTACCCTCCAGGCTTTTCATTAACAATGTTCCAGCTACAACTCCATGCCCAACCTGCTCTTCTTCGTTGTTACCGACCGAAACATCGATGTCTATCGCCGCATCAAGAAGGCCTGTGACATTCGCTTCGGCGTCGCCTCTCAGGTGCTTCAGGCCAAGCATGTCATGTCGGCCTCGCCTCAGTACATCTCCAACGTGTGCATGAAGGTCAACGCGAAGCTCGGTGGCGTTACTTCAGTCGCAAAGTCCAACGTTATCCCCAAGTGCGCACCCAAGTCGGCATCCATTCCTACCATGGTCGTCGGTGCTGATGTCTCTCACCCAGCTCCCGGAGCTGGCTCTGGTGAGGCTGCTTCCTTTGCAGCCATCACGATGTCTGCGGACCCTCACTTCTCCAAGTACTGGGCTGAGGTTCAGACTAACGGCAACCGTGTTGAGATGGTCACGACATCCAACATCGACGAGCACTTTGGCTTCATGGCCAAGAATTGGATGCAGCGTATTGGCAGGGGCCAGCCTCCGCAGCGCGTCCTCTACATCCGTGATGGAGTTTCTGAAGGGTAAGCTCATATCATTGTTGCAACCAAATATCATCATGCTAACCATATGACAGGCAGTACGCTGCTGTGCTCGAGGAGGAGGTTCGTGACATGAAGGAGTGCTTTGCGAAGCTGGGCTGCAAGCAGGTTCCTAAGTTCACCGTCGTGATTGCCGGCAAGCGCCATCACATCCGCTTCTTCCCCGAGCCTGGAAAGGGCGATCGCAACAACAACCCTCTGCCGGGTACCTTGGTTGAGTCTGGGTGCACGCATCCGTTTGAGTTCGACTTCTACCTCTGCTCGCACGTGGCCATCAAGGGCACTGCGCGCCCCATCCATTATCAGTGCATCTTGAACGAAGCAGACTGGCTTGCTCCCGAGCTGCAATCGTTCATCTTCGAACACTCTTACCATTACGTCCGCTCCACGACTCCGGTCTCTCTCCACCCGGCAGTCTACTATGCCCACTTGGCTGCTGATCGCTCCCGCGCCCATCTGAACGACAGTCCCGTCTCCTCCGGCAAGAAGGAGTCTAAGGCAGACCAGCAGTCGTCTACTGGCTCCTCCTCCAGGAACGTCGAGATTGCTCCGTTGATGGCGATCCAGAACGCTCGTGGTCTCAAGGTAAGAATATCCTCTCACAGTTTAAACAGCATGCTAATCACTTCGCAGGATGTCATGTGGTACATCTAGATGTCCACCGATCTACCCAGCGAGTATGTCCTGCGCTGCACAATAGAGTGAAGGGTATCGGGTTCGAGTTTGATGGTTCAGCTTCCGCTTGAGGCGAGGAATATTTGGCTCTGGTTTTGCTTCACGATTCGAACATTGACAACGACTGTGGCTGCTCCGGCACATGCACACTGTCGATAGCCAATGGCTATGGTTTTCAAGGATGATGCAAAAGTTGGTGTCTCAGGGTTTTTTCCACACGGCCTTACTTCCCAGTCTTCTCCCCTTTTACTAGACAGGCTTGACTTGCTCAGCCAACAAAGGCTACGAAGGCTTCTGGGAGTATGAAGAATCAAACATTTGCATTTCATCTTCTTCTATCATTCTCCTTGTAGTGACTTCTTCCAGCTGACTGAATTTGCTAACAGCGAGTACTACTCTTGGACAACTTCGAGGATCTTGACAGCTGTGGAGCTCCCACTCACCGCGATCCAAGTTCTAGAAGCTATGGTGCCGTCTCCAACTACCAAGTACGCTGACACCGCTATCAACTCTTCTCGTTAAGATGATCAAACAACAGCACCAGATTCGACATTGTCGCTCACCCTACACTGGCTTCGCAAATTTACCGTCATCACCACTCGGCAGCTATGCCTCATGAATATTTGCGCTTAGCAACACCAGGCTATTGCTAAGGCACCTTGCGTGCAGGCCAAGACATCATGCACGAAGCTTAACTGCGGTCTCATCGACAGCGAAGGAGGGCGCTAGGTGCCATGAATACGCTCCTGGAACAGTCTGGCAGCTCTGATTTGGGGTTGGAGACGGCGTGGCCTTGAAGAGATAGATGCGGATGCGTGCCACCTCGCGCAATCTCTGTTTGTGGGCGCTGGGAGTTGGAACCTTAGGAAAACGAGTGTTGCTGAAAGTTTTACAGGGACCGACCGCGGCAGAGTGACGGACCACTGTAATCGGCCACGCTACGGTACCTTGAGGAGCCTACATAATGACAGATGAGCGCCTTGGGGGTTTTGGGTGCGGGTAGACCTTCAACATTGGCGATATTCTTGACGCGTCAAGAGGACCAAGAGGGAGATCATCGCAGGCGCGATAGCAACCGCAATCACAAGCAGAACGAACAACGCGCAACATGCTGCCGTAGAGCGTGCCAGATTATCGATCGATCCTGCTCTTCGCGAAAAGTGTACGTCGCATTCAACCACCAAACATCACGTTCTTGCAAAGAAATGTACCGTCTAATATATTTACCTTCGCTCCACAAGCTTACGCAGAAGAGAAGGGGGTAAGCAGACGCCGAATATATCGCTCTGAGCTCCTTTTTCCCCTCCAGTCATCCTCAATGATTGAAGAACGCAGAGTGAATAAAGGGCTGTTTCAGTTTATGGAGGAGAAAGGAACGCGCGCACGCGCAAGATGAAAACCCAGCGAGATTTCGGATGACTAAGGCGGTGCTAACATGGTTGCGGTTAAGCGTGTCGGCACAGCGAATTGGGCTTGGTGGATTATGATGTGCGTGGGGCAGCAGTGCGAGGAGGAGGGGTGTTTTGTTGTCTGGTGTGACTCTTCTTACGACCACAAGAAACGGCAACAAGAGCTAAGCTTTACAGTGAGTACTTTGATATTTGAAGAATCAAGCTTTAGGCGGTGAATGCTAACCGTTCGTCGACAGCCTCGTGCCATACAAAAGCGCACTACCTGCACCTGCCTCGCACAAATACAAACGAGCGCACGCACTCCACATCCGCCGGCTCAAAGCACCGAAAGAGGCACACGACACTACGAGACAACGCATACTTGACCTCTGTCTTACACGGTTGCGGCGACCCTCCCCCACCTCAACGTAACCTCTTCACGCACGATCTTTGGTCGGGCACCAACCTCAACCCCTACCTTTCCGGTCTACACATATTCTACCACACAACATGTCTTCAGCAGGACGCGGTCGCGGTGGCAAGTTCAACAAGGTCAAGCGCGGAGGCGGCAAGAAATTTTCGCGCGACCTTCAACCTCTGAACGCAGATGGCGAGGTTGTCGGCATGTGGGGTGTGAGTGCTGCGCAGCCCTCCTCGAGGACAAGGCTAATAGTGTAATAGGAGCAGCCAGACAAGGTCGACGAGGAGTCTGAAGAGGAGGAATCTTCTGAAGAAGAGTCCAGCGACGATGATGACAAGCCCGAGCAGTCAGAGATGACGCGCGAACAACGCCGTGAAGCAGCAAAGGCCCGCAAACAGGCTGCGATAGCGAAGAAGAACAAGAAGGTTGCAGAGCCTGGCGACCTGCCCACCGATTCTTCAGAGGAGGAGAGCGACGACGACGACATGCCCGCGAACCCCAACCACACCGCAAAGGCCCGCAACCAAGCTGCGAAGGCCCCGCCCGCCGCCGATGCTCCTGAAGCTGCGCCTGCTGCAAAGGGCAAAGGCAAGCAGCAAGATCTGTCCCAGCTTTCCCGCCGCGAGCGCGAGGCTGTCCAGGCACAACAGGCCAAGGAGCGATACGAGAAGCTACATGCAGAGGGCAAGACAGAGCAGGCACGCGCCGATCTCGAGCGTCTTGCGCTGGTTAGGGAGCGTCGTGCGGCGGAGGCTGCTCGCAAGCAGGCGGAGGCAGAAGAGCGCGCCGAACATGAGAAGGAGAAGGCTGAGATGATGGAGCGTGAGAAGCGGAGGCGAGAACAGGCTATGGGCAAGAAGGAGAGGCTTGCAAAGGGCGGGAAAAAGAAGGCTTAAGGCGCGGTTGTTGGGATGTGTGATGCCTTCGTTTTGCATAGCTTGCGCATGAGATGGAAACCTATCTCAACGGGCCATGGGATTGGGGTACAGGGCATTGCAGATATGTGGCAGCCTGGCACTATCACGGAGCAGAGCCAATTCCATGCATGTTCACACCTGAAGAACATATTCGTGGATTGCAAAAGCGCCTTTTGGTTGTCCTGATTGACTCTTTGCGCGCCCTATGACTCCAGCTTTGACATCAACATGTACAAAATCAAGCCTCGTGTCCTTCAATCCTAGATCTCGAAGATTCTGTGCATCGTATGGGCTCGTATCTATGGACAGCCCCCTTCAGCCCTTTTGTAGGTCTAGTAGCTGCGGACCGCCCCGCATTGCCTCGCCTCCACAAACGCGAACTTCGCACCTTCGTCATCACTTCGCGTCGCATCCATAAAGGCACCATGGCGCCATTGAGGTATCCGTCTGCTCGCTGTTCATCCACAAGAGAGCGCGAAGACAATCTTGAAGATGGCTGATGTCATACCAGCGGACGAACAATCCAACTATGAAACCTTCCGTGACTGTTTGAGCGAGCCGGTCATGAAGGCATTGGCATTACCAGACGAGAAGCCAAAGCCCAAGAAGAAAAGAATTGCGAAGAAGGGTTCGAAAGAGAAGAACGATATCAATGGGAAGAGCAAGGAAACCGAAAAGATCATCTCAAGTCGCGAAGCGAAACAGACCGATGCCGAAGAACTAGGCGACTTCATCGAAGTACATCTCCTTCCCTGCATCTCCAATACTGCCACCCTAATCAATACCCTATAGTACCTCAGCAGTCTCATCTTCCCCAGCCTCCCCGCAGACCTCCGCACCCTTTCCCATGCCAAACTCAAAGACTCCCCGTCTCTCCAAGAAACATACTCCCTCCCCCTCTCCGCATCCACCTACGAACGCCTCCTGGAATCTATCCCCCCAACAGCCCTAGACATCCTCTCCTCCACCTCCCTCCTCCCCACGCCCCACGACTCCACAGATCTCCGCAATCTCTTCCTGCCCCCTCTCCACACGTACATCACTACCACCACCGCACCACCGCCCATCTGGACAACCACGCGAACCACGGAATGCGAGCTCTGCGGACGCGACTGGGTACCGCTTACGTACCACCATTTAATCCCGAAGAGCACACATGACCGTGTATTGAAGAGGGGATGGCACGGTGAGGATGTGCTGAATAGCGTGGCGTGGCTGTGTAGGGCGTGTCATAGTTTTGTGCATGGGTTGAGGGGGAATGAGGCGCTTGCGAGGGGGTTTTATACGGTGGATCTGATTAGGGAGGGGGGTGTGGAGGGGGACGAGGAGGTGAGGAGGAAGGTGGAGGGGTGGGTGAAGTGGGTTGGGGGGATTAGGTGGAAGAAGAGGTAGGGATGATTAGAAGAATTCAACTAGAGTTAAAGTATTGAAGATGATCGAGGGAGGGGGTTGGAAGTGAGATGTACGTGGGAGGCTGAGAAAGCCTGGTGGGAGAATGTTCTAAGGGAACATTGCTTATTAAGAAGAATTCAATTCGCGAGTGTCGAAATGTGTTCAGAGCACGTTCTAGCATATCTTTTTCGGCGCGAAAGTTTAGTGGTTCAGATTCTGCTTTGGCGGCACATTTGTAGGTTATTTTGGATTCATGACAATGCCTTCAATTCTGGACAAGATTAATCGGTACAGCGAAGTTGGCATCTTCCTAGGTGATCTTTTCCAGACTTTGTACGCATGACTTACTGATAGCATTGGAATTTAGTGGCCTGGGCTAGAGTAAATTCACACAAAGGCTCGCCCAGTTGTGTGGCTTTCTCCCTGTTCTTCAGAAAGGCGTTGAGCGAGACACATGTGCAATGCTGCAGTAGGTGAGTAAATTTAGACCACACAGCCCATCTACACCGCACGCACCCAACTGGACGCAGGTTGAAAAAAAGAAACACTGCAATTTGTATTGGAAAATGATGCTACATGCATTGAGCTGTGCGATGACACAATCCTGGCCCCATTCGATAGTGGACGCTTACTACATGCAGCTCATTGAGTGACAAGGCTGAGCCGATCGTCCTGCTGCACCAGGCTGAACCGACCGCCTGTCGACATCACAGAACTGTTCCGAAACGTAACCGCTGGAAGACACCCTTTATTCCATTACGAGAGATTCCGAGCCATATGTTTGCAAAACATGGTCAAAATGGCAACGAGCTACTATTCTTTGGGCTCGAGTGAGGAGGCGTGTGATGACAAGGCTGAGACATCAAGAGCGAGCGTCAGAGTCCGACACAAGCCAGTAGGATGACTCTCGATGGGCTGATACGAAGACATACGGACTGACAACCACCTGACAGTTGATGCGAAGAATCGGAATGCTGCCCTGCACTATCTTGGTAACAGGCAATCTGGGTATCCTCGCCTTCGTTGGCTACATCACGTTCTTATGGTTCGCCGCGGACTACAATGCCACCTGGAAGAACATAGCGCTCGCCGGCTGGGTAACGACTTCGATTGCTGTCGCCGCCGTGGTGTTGAGGACTGCGATTACTGCGCAAGCAGGTATTGCTTGCTCTATGATCGCTGGCATCCTCCTTGAGAGCTATGGAACCTTCTTACCAAAGCTCGCTGTAATCTCGATTATGAGATCTGCTTCGCCTACCCCGCACACGTTATTTCGACACATATGTGCAGGTACTAATACCAAGAATTGGGTAGCGACGGCACTTGCTGCTGTTTTGACACTGACAACGATATTCCTGCAGTTCACATCGACAGCTTTGCTGGCAGATGTCAGCACTGGACTTATCACTGGGTACGATGCCACAAGATTGCGACAAGTTGGCCGTGATATACTGAGATTCTTCCAGACACCTCAAGCCATACTCGATAGTGCCCGCCACAGATATGCTCCAGGGTGAAACTTCTAAATGGAACGTAGGAGTGCGCCAATACCCCGTACTTGCAGAGTATGCAGAACCAATGATCGCAAACGGAAGCTCAGGCATTTCTGACACAGGCCTGACCATGAGAGCTTTCCTCCCAATAGACAGCCAAGGCAATCGATCGTCTGTTCACAAATACACGGGACTGGCGGCAGTTGTTGATGCACGCGTTGTATGTGTTCGGCCCAACATTACCATCTTGGCTTCTTATCTGGATGATCTGGACAGAAATAGGGAATATAGATCCCTCTTATTCGCCGGCAACGTCTCTATTCCCATGGATTTACTGAAAGAAGCTGCAGCATCACGCGTGGTGCCCATCTCGCAGCAGTCCTTTAATTGCTCGATATCTCAGGTCAGCCCTGATTCAGACGCGAGGTATCATCCATTAGATTGGGATCTTTCTGTATGCCAGTTGGGCCAAGCAAGTGGGATTCTCAAAAACGCCTGGGCGCTTTCTAACCAACCGAAAGAGCTAGAGCGGTATGAGCCATCAACATCTTACCTACTTGTCAAGTTTTCCAATAGGACAACATCCAAAGGTGCCTTTGTTTCTGGCATAAACATCATGGAGCTCCATCGCATTTTAGACGGATCTAGGGCTAGGCTAGCAAGTCGAGACAGAGGGGACTGGACGGATGTCTACCCGACCAATGATGGTCTGACCGCCGCTGATTGCATGCTGAGCTTCAGTCTATGTTTTCAAGCTTCTGAGACTCAGTATATTAGTGTCGTTGCGTCTTCTATAGTACCTCTGGTGCAGCCAAAGTACACTTATGACTCAGAGAGTGGGCGCATTCGCTTCGACGAAGTGCGGAAACAGATGTTGTCTCCGCCGAATACTACAGTGGAGCAGCGTGGTATTCTCTCACTTGAACCACAGCAATGGGAAGGGAACTACGGACAGAGCCCCCCGTATCTTACCAACACGGACATTGGGACCGCCCTGAAGATCAATTCTCAAACAAACTACTCAACCGCATATCTATTGCAGCATTACGAAGGGCCCGCTGGTCGAGCAGATATCAGCATCGGAGGCTTACTACTGGAAATCCTTGGTGAGGGTGGCACAACAGCCGAAGCCGTACAAAGTATGATAACCACACTCGTGGCTTCGCGGTATCAAGACTATGTCTTTTTCGAGCGCGCTGGTACCAGAACGTTCCCTGCATCACGGGCTGATTTCGTTGCGGTGCAAATTCCAGGGGGACCGGGAAGAGCCACGAGTCGCGCAGCTGGTGCTACTAGGTCATACACCCTAGTAATGGTTGCAATTGCCGTACACGTATTGACAGTGTCCTTTGTCGTGGTCTGGTTTTGCAAAGGTAAGTGTACATGGATATCCCTTCCTACTCCGCTCACAGCCACAGCAACACGCGTAACATACCTTCTGGAGTCATGGTCCAGTATTTCTCAAGTGTATTCGCCAATGACTGTACCTTATTTCAAGAGAGCAGCCTTCGCAAGAGATTGGGAAGTCAAGACATGGATGGAGCACAAAAAATTACATAAGGAACACATAGTGATCGAGAGATCGGGTGCAGTCCAAGAAGCACCATCAACCGAAAGGAATGTACGGACTCGAAAGGGTTTTGTTGAGGAGGACGAGTGTGAGCAAGATCTCACAAGTGGAGTCAAATCTTCGCAAGCTTCAGAAAGAAGTTCGATATGCTTAACTGAGCTGGAGCGATCACTGAGTATCTCCTCCAGTACGGTATCGGCAATAGGTATTCGTGAAAGCGATACTGGCTCCTAATAATAGCTGGGGACATGGTGGCAACGGCAATTTACTTTCGTGGTCTACTGCCATTCAGGTCTGACCAGCTTCGTGAATTGTAAATAGAATCAAGTTTGTTTGGATGTTGGAGGCATTAATTGACACTGACGAGCGTCCTCCGAGTGGGTCAAGGTAACGGCCCCGTGCTCGACCTTGTGAGTCACTCGCAGCGTATTCTTTCACCTCCTCAGCCACCTTCAGACAAAAGTAGATATCACAGGTATCGACGTGAAACTTCTATACCCGTGTACTTCTAGTCGTATTCGATACAAACGTCTGAATTCACCACGTACGATACCGCTCAGATAGCATAATGAGCCTACATATAAGCACTCGCACAGCCCCTTCCTACCATCTACGTCCTCACCCCGTCCACAGTGCCGGCCCAGGAGGCTGATAATCGCCCGGATTGGTCGTGTACTTCCCCAAATCGACCAAAATGCCCGGGTCGTTACTCTTATACGCACCAGGCAGCGCCGCCAGCGGTGCCGGCGTCCCAGTCCCACTTCCAGTGATCTTAACCTGCGTGCAACTGAGGTAAAACTGCGCTTTATTCGCCTGCATCGCCATATGCAGCGCGATATGTTCTACACGCAGGAGATAGTCGCCCTCAGGCGTGGCTAGGGGTATAGTTGTGTTGGGGGTCTTGTACTCGTCTGAGTGGGGAGTAAGCAAGCGTTCAGTCCGATGATGAAGATGTATGTGAAGGAATGCATACTCTGTCCCGGCCAACTCATCTGCTTCGCCTGATCAACACTTGGCTTCGTCGTGCTGAACCTAAACCAAACCGCGCCGCTTCCGTCCCAGCTCTTGACGTCTTTGCCCGCAGGTACTTTGGCCAGATAGTACTGCGTAGGACCGGGGTGGTTCACCTGCTGCGTCGAGATGTAGTGGATGGTTGCGCCCGCGGGTACGTTTATGACATTGGCGGCATTGCTGGACTGGTAGCAGCGTATGTCACCAGAGGTAGGGTTCTCGATGCCTTGTTTCGTGTTGGCATTTTTGGTTTGGCGTGTTGCGGACCAGTCTTTTTCTTCGGCCTTGCCGTTCACGACGAGGCGGGGAAAGGTATCTGTGGTTGGTGAGTAGATGTGATAGAAGATGGAGAAGTTGATTTACAGTGAGCCTGGGCTGCTGCTGCGAGCAACAGAACGTTGATGATATGCATCTTGGTCGAAATGGAAAGGACTCGCACACGAGCTACAGAGTCCGTGCCATGAAGCATTTATATGTTGGTCTGAGCCATGTGTTCACGTCACTATACTGGAAGTTCTTGGAATCTGTGGTATAGATTAGGCTGGGCGATTGTGATATGTCCTCCAGCCTATGGCGTTCGCTAAGTGTATTACAGTACTACTAACCAGTCAGATTGGCCAATGATAGTTCATCTTCTGTATGGGCGAGTGCCGAAGTCATATACGGCTCTTGACTCCCCGTCTGCTGCTTCCCATCTATAGACTGCGCATGACACACACTGGCATTTCGAATTTAGAACGATGGCGTACACGACATGTGAAACGCAAAGCGAGTTATGAATGATAAGAATCATGGTTCATGTGCATGTCGCCATGCTTGATCGCTTTTGAAAGGAGAAGTTGATTTCCCAAGTAGTGCTAATTACAATGAAGAGCCTCCTAGGACCCAAGACGAACGAAATGTTGAGATCGTGTCCAATGACGATGCTCCGACTAGTGCATCAGTCGGAACTCGGGGTGCCTGTAGCCAAGATCCATCACTTCCGCCTCCGTGCCGTTGAGACGGTGGTCTCGCTTGCCCAGTGCGCGTTGCCTGTTCTCCCACTTGCAGTAAGCGATACCACAGGCTGACAAGACCAAGACGCCGATTTGACCACAAAGATTGATAGTGTGGCCTGTATGGTACTTGGGTCCATCGGTTGCGACATATGTCCTATGTGGCCGTTAGCAAGTTTGTGATTGAGGGCGGTTTACATGTCCAACATACCAAGTAGCGAGAATACCACCAGCTGTTCCCAGCGTCACGACATACGCTGTCGATACAGAGCGGACAGCTGGTCCTGCTGCATTGTTTGCTGCCCAAGCTAGGAATCCAGGGCCTCCGGGGAAAGCTCCAATGGTGATCAGGAAAATACCGCCGTAACGCACGTTAGGGTCCGAAGCCCATCGCATGATTGCGAAACCAGCAATCGCAGGGAGCGTGAAGACTGCAAGGTAAATACCGCGGCGATTCGTCTTATCGGATAGGAACGCAACTCCGATGGCGACAAGGCATGCACAAACGTAAGGAGGGACTGTGTACAGTTGAGACTTGGTAGGGGTCCAAGTAGGTCCAAGATTCCTCAGAAGTGTAGGCTGTTTTCGTCAGAATAGAGATATATGAGGTGAGACGAAAGACTTACCATGAAAAGTGAGATACCCTGAACCGTGATGTTGATGAAGAAAAAGCCAAGAGCGCAGAAGTTGTTGGTAATGTTAAACATAGCCCGCTTCACGTGGTGCGGTGCGACCTTCTCGTTCTCATCGGCGCCGCTCTTTGACTTCAACCTATGCGTCGCAATCATGCGCTCTCGCTCGTTCAGGAACCAGCATTCTTGAGGGCTTCGCGGCATCAGGAATGGCGCACCGAGAGACACAAGGACGGTGAAAAGACCCTCGAAGAAGAAAATGTTGCGCCAGGTGTGGATGCGCATGCCCTCAGCACCCCACGGAGGAATTCGAGCAAGACTAAAGAAGTGTAAGCCAAAATTCCATCCAATAATTCGAATCCGTAGCTTACCCAGTCGCCAGAAGACCGCCAAAAGCACCTGCCATGGAGGCGGCCGAGACGTAGATACCGACGCGGAACAAGAGCTCATTACGCTTGTAAAAGCAAGTAATGAAGAAAGCAAGACCGCTATTTCAATGGTCAGCGATTGTAAAAAATGCCTGCAAGACGTTACTTACGGCATGACACCACCCTCAAACACTCCGAGGAATGCTCTGGCAACCAACAAGGTCGAGAACTCGTGCACAAATGCAGTGCACATTGAGACGAGGCCAAATCCGAAACAGAGCAATGGTAGATAGTACTTCGGTCCAAGGATCTTGAGGAGGATGTTGCTGGGCACTTCGACGAACATGTAGACAATGTAAAAGATCGATGTCACCCAGTTGAATCGCACGCCCACCAGTTTGAGGTCTTCACCCATGCCCTGGATTCGCGCATTTCCAATGTTTGTTCTGGATTGGAATTAGTCGCGCATATGAGTCAGGCGAGCCACAATTCTTACCGGTCAAGGAAACAAAGTAGATAGAGAAAGGTCGTGAGTGGCACAATGACCCTGTCGAGCTTACGACGGACAGCTGTTTCTTCTGCTTCTGTCCAGGTGAATTCCTCGGTCGATCGGTCACTGCTGTTGGTTTGGTCGACTGCGCGCTAATTAGATTTTTCGAGCGTGATGGGTCCAGCGCCAGGACGTACATGTGATGTTTTCTCCCTTTTCAAAGGTCGCGGGATCCCGCTGGTAGTCGATACCGGAAGACGCCATGCTCAACGTCTCTTCAGGCCACCAGGAATAACGAAGAGTGCAGGTTACAAATTTTCCAAGGTGGTTGAGTTGTGGCCCCACAGGTTCCTTTCCGAAATCTGGGGAGCAAAATCCGGGGAGGAGCACCGACGATATAAGAATGAGGGTGATCCGTTACGGACTGCCTTGCAATAACACGGCGCGGTGTAATCGTGGCGTGGCAGATGGGATGGAAGAGGGAATCGGCAGTTGAACAGAATCCACCTTAAAGTCGCGGATTCGGGCCATGGCCATTTTCAGAGGATTCTCCACCCTGTTCTATGCTCGTTCGAGATGGCGGATTGATTGCGCTGTCGCAGAGACTTTACCGAGTCCACATGAGCCCGCCAACCAACGCGGCCATGGTCCAACGGCGCTTTCTTTGGTTGGATACTTCGCGGGGCCGTCCTTGGCTGGCCAGGGATGACTCGTGGAGGATGCATGGGTGGCGAAGCCGAGAACTCGCATAGCGGTCATTTTGAGACGCCTTCTCTTGGCGAGCGGGACGACCTGCTCGCGGCGTCCGTGGGAAGTGCTGCAACACCGGCAGTTGAGAAGCATTACTTCTCGTTTACCAATACTATTTGCAGAGTTAGAGTGCGACTTGTTGGCTATGCGTGACCATCTGGCAACATTGTAGGGTAGCCCGAGTAAAATGTTTATGGGGCCTCCGTTGAGCGGAAGGGTCGCGGTCAGACGGGGCGCGGGAATTTACCCACAGGCTCATTGTCAACAGGTAGACGAGGTCTTTCATTGTCAGTCCCAAGCACTTGGATCAATACAGCTGCTTCCGCACGGGTGCATGCATGGGGCGTTTGGCAAGGCTGTTGCTGATTCGTTACTCCCTCGCATCCCAATTGTACCATAAAGCCCGCAATCTGTCGCTGATGCCAAGTAGTATGGACACTGCTGTGATCTCCAGCTTCCGAATGATCCGACTCAGTATCAACTGTAAGCATCAGCAGGTCCAAAGTTTGGCGGGTCCTGCTGAAGGCGGTAGTCGATGAGTCTTCGTGCTGGCGGCGGAGGCTAGACTTCTGGACTAAGGAAAACATCGACTTTCTGAAGTCCTAGTTCGCGACCTGCACCGTCGCTGATCACTAGAAGAGCAGTCTTGATGCATGACCTAAAACTAGGCCTAGCTGGCGATGAGGCTCATGGAAGACGTGCGCTGGTAGCGCAACACGATGCCAAGAAGCCTTGGAAGACCTGCAACCGGGGACGAGGAAAGTTGCACTAGCCTTATTGTTGTACACGAAGTAACGTGCAATTCCAACCTCGTCTGATTGCTCATCTGTACGCCTACTTGCTCATCAAGATACTACAGTGGTGGCAATCAGAACTATCGCGCACTTACTCGGACTCTTCGACCTTTGTCACCTACAGCACAAGCAAATGTTCTGCCAATCTTTCAGTGTATGCCACATAGCCCAAAGCGCCACTCATACTGACCGAAACGAAGAAACATACGGAGGTCGCTTTCAAAAGTTCTGTCTAACGCTAAAGACGCCACAAAACGCCACGCTCTTGGCTCAATTTTCAGCCTAAATTCTTCTGCTACCTCTGCCTTCTATATACTCATTGCCTCCTTTAAGCTCAATAATCTTAGAGATATGTACAAGGAGACGTTCAATCCAAGCCTAGATCTTCTCTTGTAGGAGATCTGCCCAGCACTTCTCCCACGCTCGTGTAGCTTCAGCTCTTGACTTTAGAGCTCCCTTCTTACTTGTCTCTCTCTTCATCTAGAACCAGCATGGCTCAATAGCGTTGCAGTCTAGAGAGTTACCACACCAAAGCATCTTTTAGACCTTGTGAAGGCTGTATACGACGCTCTAGTAGTGATGAGCGTAAGTAGGTGCCTTATCCTCCATAACAATTGTCTAAGGTCTGTCTTGGCTACAAACTTTGGCAAAAGGGAGTAGCTTTAGGAGCAAGACGCAGGTCTGATATCGCCACCAGTCTATACCACCACTAGAGCCACGTACAAGCTTCCCATTCTTCTCTGTCCATCTCCACACAGGCTTCTTGCCAGGCTTATTACGAAGGCCTGTCCTACTCATAGCAGTATTCAGCTCCCACTCAGCTCTCATCAAAGGCTCAAGGTCCTCGTTAAGTTAAGCGATAGCCTGAGCAGCAGACTGCTTCTCAGCTTTAGTCTCTAGCTTGTAGACGTAGCATAGACCTTTCTTGTCGTATGAGAAGCAGCCCCAAAACATGAATTCTAAGTAGCCCTTCCATCTCTCACGGATGCAGCTCTTGACAGCTCTCTCCTCTAGTCTTCGCCAGACTCTATAGCCACCTCGCCTGTGGCCAAGAACCACAGAGGTCTCGTCTGTCCAGATCACCATCTTCCAATCGTCAAGCGTCCAATCCTTGTAATCAAGCGCCCACTTGAGTCTCTCATCCCTCATCTTCTATGTCAACCCAGGCTTCCTCGTTGGCTTCGTCTTGTGGTACCCTGCCTCTCTCAACACTCTCCAGACCGTGGTGGCTGAGATATAGACTCCGCTCAGGCTAAGACCGCCAGCAATATTAGCACAAGTCTTCTCACGTCCATATCTGTCACGCCGTACATATAGGATAACCTCATCTTTAACCTCTAGCGTCTGCTTTGTAGGGCGGCCTGAGCGTAGAGCATCTTGAACGTAGTGAGGCAGGATCTTCAGAGGTAGGACATTAGGCTCAAAGCCAGCAGCAATAGCTCAGCCATAGATACGATCAATTGTACGTGGGCTAACACCAGTCAAGCCAGAGATCTCTAAGGTTGACTTGCCAACAGATAGAGATTTCAAAGCAATAATACAAGACCGAGTAAAGACATCAGTATTGGGAGACATGGTGGGGAGTAAAAAAGCAGAGATTTTAGCCAGAGAGGGGAAATATTCAGCCAAGAATGGTGGCTTGGTGGCGCTTTAGTGGCCGCCTTAGCAGACAGAACTTTTGAAAGCGACCTCCGTAACTGCATACAGATCCACGGAGATTCACTTGCACACTCAAGCACTAACAACGCCAGTGCCCAAATCCCCGGATGATGCCTCACTTCCTACTCAGTCTACCCTTTAGTGCCTCCATCAGACCCTCAACTAACCCCAGATTTACGTCTGTATCTGGGGTACTCCAGCTGTAACTCGCTCCCGACGTCTCTGCCGGTCGGCGTGGCTGTGAGTGCGCGGGTCCGTCCTGGGCGGCAGTTGTGTTTCGCAGTTGATCCTCGGCTGCCGCCGGTTGCATGTCACGTGAGTTGTATAGGAGATTCGATGCATCGTGGCCGACGGAAAGAGAGTTCTTGAATTGCTTTCGCAAGACCTTGGAAGAGGTTCTCTCGGCGCTGCTGGTTTCCCACTCGTTGCCGCTCGACGCATCCGATGAGTAGAAGTCCTGGGCATCGTCATCTGTGTCCTGCAGACCCAATCTTTCCGACTCCACCTCTGCTGTCTCGGGCCCAGGGCCCTTGTTACGCGTGCGCGTATCATCATGATCGACTGCCGATCTAAATCCTGCGGACATTCGGCTCTAAATCTTCGACTTTCGATATCCGCGTTGCTGGAGAAGAGTTTATGAGTGTTGACACAACGATTCCAACACTTCGTGTCCGTCTATCTTCTGCATCGTTTTCGATTCCAACCACTCTTTAGGACGACGAGATTCTATCCGACTCATCGAGATTTTTGATATCTAAGTCTTTCAGCCGCCTCGCCAGTTTCTTCCTTTGTCCCTCTACAAGTTTCAACCGCGCTCGTAGTTTACATCTTACTTCTAGCACTTGCACAGTTGCCTCTCTCCAGTCATCAAAGATGCTAACCTTCGACAAGTCCTCCCTCCTTACCTGTCCATCGTCTTCGCATATGCGCTGCATCAACGTATCTACCACCTCATAATCTCTGTTACTCTTCCGTAACCCCCAGATTTCTTCCTCTCGACACTCCGCACAAAGCTCGTCGTGCGGCGCTCTCAGTCTCCGCCGAAAGCTGCTGATAGGAGAGGACACGTTTTCGGTATACCATTCATGTCTTCTGGCATGCTCACACGCATACGTGATCGTGAGCTCAGTAGGCACCTGCTCTTTCCGCGTCGTTACCCTGTTCGCGTCGACCAGCTGCTCCGTGAGACTCTGGCTACCTGTGACCATCTTGCGGAAAGTGCTTCGGTTAGTGCATGGATAACAGCATCGAGGCACTTCTCCGCTTCTCGTGCTCGTGTCTTTGCGTCGTACCTCGCTCCGCACCCTTTTCATCGTACTTGTTGGACAAAGGCGGCACTTGTGCGCATCCCTTGCCTCGTAGGTATCGGCCTCCCTACATCTCCGGACTTTGCAGGTTACGCTTTGCATGATTGCTTGCCCGCATCTGTGGATAATATTGAGCTCGATACACGTTGTGTTTGACAGCGAAATGGCAATGGTTGAGGAGGTAAGGGGAGGTGTCTCGTAGCTGGTGTCACAATTGCACAAGGCGCCAGAGTGTGACTATCAGAGGATGCGGTCTGTCTTCGTGACTGTGAATAACCTGGTCACTACTTGCTTCTATGTCACAAACAGAGGCAAGGAGCGCACAACTCACAAGCAGAAGGTTCAAAGCGAGATTCATAGGTGAATGTTGATCTACTGTCCTCCTGTCGCTCATGGATGGTGTACATTAGTGAGTATGTCAACGGTAAGTCTTTCACGGTGATGCTGCATTGAACTATTCTCGCGAGACCCTACTAGATCCTGTTCTTGACGACCCAGTCGTTGCATGGTACACGCCAAATACTTGGTGTTTGTAAACGCATCATTGTTGTGCAGCGTGTCAGCTTGAAATCAGATCAGGCAAGTAAGCTAAAATGACCCTGCATGAATAGCGCCACTTCCCCAGATTCACACCATTCCTCAGCTCATACACACAGATCTTCTCTACTGATACAATATCCGCCTTATTCTGACTGGGAGATCACCCCGCATATTCTGCACACAGAAATGAGCTTGTCATCCGTGATCGGAGGCATTTATAGCTGGATTTCAGGCCAGCCTTCACAGCCGCCATGGTGCACACCAAGCTACGCCGACGTTTGTACTGCTCGCGCACACCTCAAAGCCCTGGACCTGCCTACAGAAATCATCCTTCAAATCCTCGACTACGCAGAGTATTGGCCAAAATACGAGTACGAACACCGCCGAACTACAGCGGCGAACGCACGACACGGACGCGGAACTGTAGCAGCATTATGCTTCAGTCAATCGCCCTACGATAATCCGCTCGTGGAGGAAATCAGAGCTAACGGCGAAACGCCCAAGGTCAAGTCAATCGAGTTCAATGTCGAGTCAGCAGATCAAGGCTGGACCACCGAGAACACTCGCGGCACCTTCCACACATCGTCGTGGGTTGAAGTGTCCATCTTACGCAGAATGAACAGAGACGCTGCGCAGACGAGTGGCCACGAAAATGACACATTGTGCAGTCCCCTCAACTACCACAACATTCTTTCAAGCGAAGGACTGGTCAAGCGGCCGGCATCAGCACACCAGGGCCCACAGGGCGGCGAGGGCGACTTTGCTTGGTATTTACAAGGCAACCGGGTTGTTGCTGGGTTCCAAAGCTATCGTGTCTTGTGGACTGCAGATGATTGGGAAACGGACGAGGGAAACGAGGGAGCAGGCAGCGGGGAAGGCTTCATCAGGGAGCTGAGGGACGGCGATAAGGTAGTGATTTGGGCGCGAGCAAAGGTACGTGCCACTGCTGGATTAGACTGTATATTGGAAGTGGACTCATCGAGAACAGTATATCGGCTGGCAGTGTATCGTCAAAGGCGTCGGTCTTACAGTGCACTATGGTTTCTGAGGGACTATTTTGCATGTGACGGAGGGACTCGTGATTGGTCGGGGGCTGGCGAACAGAGCTTACCGCGGGATGATGTCAAGGCTGGCCATCTGTTCTCGCAACGGCGGCGAGTAGTATTCAATTTCCCCGCAAGGCAGCGTGCTCGATGGCTGCGCGATGATTGCGACGATTGGTGCGGATAGCGATTGATAGCTTCTTCGGTGGTATGCAGCGAATTAGGCGCGCCAAAGACCCCGGGCTGGGGAGAAACAGTGCTTGGAGGGACATAGCTCCTCGCAGAGACCACACCACCGCGCATTTCGGGCACCAACACCACTGCAGATGATCGACCGCATTCAAACACTATAAGCAATCTCACTTCCACTGTCCACCTCCCTCGTACAGCAGTGACACACTACCCAACTTTCACCACCACACGAAGTTCCCCAGCATCACCCCGCACTCTGCTCTATCGCGCCTGCCATGGCCGAACACGGAGAGACACCCAAGAAAGATGGCCACATTCCCTCTCCGCTGCAATCTCTCAGCAGCTCTACAGCTTCCTTAGGCCGCTCACCGCCGCCCGCCGCCCTCAAGATGGCCTCCAGCCCCGATCCCCGCTCGCACCGCGGCAGCTTCGCAGAGCAGATGCGCGGCACACCCGGGTCACCACGCGCATCTCGCCAACCCAGTCTCACACAGCAAGCCCTGCAAGAGCTGCTCAACAACCCGCCAACCAAGGGTGGCGATGCTAAGTTCCAGGGCCGCGACTGGAAGACGATCCGACTGGGCGAGATTGTGGATCCGAGCTTGGTGCGCTTCGCCGAGTACGACACCAGCGTTGAGGATGCCACTGTGGTGAGTAGTATAGAGAAGTCCTGCGAGGTAGCGTCGGCTGACATGCGTAGTCGCTTGTAGAGGGCGGCGCCCCCAATGTTGTTCTGCTACGCGACAGCAAAGACACCAAACACGCGACGGGTACGTTCGACTACAGCGATCTCAACGCCTACCTGCTGCTCGTGGTCGGACTGGCGCACCCCGACCAAGAAGATGTCGGATCCTTCGACGAGCTCGCCAAGAAGGGCAGGGAGGGGAAGCCAATACCGCTGAAAGACGTGAAGGAAGTAGGCAACAGGAAAGAACCCTTGATCACACTGCCCGAAACAGCCGACCTGACCAAAGCCATTGAGGTCTTTGGTAGCGGAGTACACAGGGTTTTGGTCGCGAAGGAGGGCACAACCGACGTGGTGGGCATCCTCACACAGCTACGCCTCGTCAACTTCTTCTGGGAAAACAGGCAGAGCTTCCCGGACGTGGACCAGCTGTACCCTCACCTCATCAAAGATCTGGGCATTGGCTCCAAGAGCGTCCTGGCCATCAACGGTGACAAGCCTCTGGCAAGCGCTCTCGAGCTGATGAACAACGAGGGCGTATCTTCACTCCCCGTCCTTGATGCTCAGAACAACGTCATTGGCAACATATCGCATGTCGATGTCCGCGTAAGTCACTCCCTCCTGTCTGTATGCGCGCATTCCGTCACTGACCACCAACGTAGCTCCTCACCAAGTCGACCTCCCTCCCGCTCCTGCGATCGTCCTGCATACACTTCATATCCGTCATCCTCTCCGAACGCGGCGTCAACGACGGCAAAGACTCCTTCCCCGTCTTCCACGTGAACCCATACAGCACACTCGCCCACACTGTCGCAAAGCTAGTCGCAACTCGTTCCCACCGCATGTGGGTCGTAGACAGCCCGTCTCCCTCATCTTCAGGTCCATCGACACCTGCACTCACTCCCGCTTCTCTCGTTCTGCCGTCGCCCATCACGCCCCTCCCAGCGGTACACTCTGGCCCGACACCGGTGAACTCCACAGCCCCCACACACCTTGCAGGAACTGGCGCTGTAGCACCAGCCATATCTGCATCTGCAATCACTGGGGCCAGCCTGTCTGGTAGAATCAGCGGCGTCATCAGCTTGACAGATGTCTTGAACCTGTTCGCCAAAGCAAGTGGTCTCCATCCCCACGACCCCGACGAGGCACGTCGTGCGAGGCGAAGAAGCAGCTCAAGCAGCATGCGCCGAAGCATGGACAGTTCTAGGAGCGAAAGCGTATCGGGCATCGCTGCTCGGCGGGGAAGTGTCAGCGAGCGAGAGAAGGGTCATCATGGCCCGGGGATTGCGCGCGGACGTGGGAATGCTTAAGATCAGTCATGGCGCAGGTGACGTGGTTTGAGCACCTTTCTCTTTTCTATGCGAAGGCGTTGGAGGTAGCATATGAGCCGTTTGAAAAGCTCCGTTCTTTGAAGTACTGGGCACTAGGCAAAGTTTTGGCGTTTTGGGTGGATTTCTTACATCTTCTCACGTCGTTTCATGTTGATTCTGAAGCCTTTCTGTTCTTGTTTTCCTGATATCGAGGATGTAGAAGCATGGGAACGAGTTATCAATACTAGACTGCATTTTTCAGGAATCACACGGATAATCTACCAACAAATTTTGAATTTCCAGTATCAACATGTCTTATCTTCTGCTCACACTATATACAGTTCATCTACGCAAAGTGCAAGGCTCAGCCTCGCCACCAGCTCTACAAACCAGGTTATCTTTCCTCCTTCCAAGCGTACTGCTGATTCAGGGACCGCCCTCCGTCCCACTCAGTTCAGCGCACCCATATTCCTCCCCGTCTGCGCCTTGACATACTCGCTCATCATCTTCGTAATCGGCGCCTGCCCAGCCCACTGGACACGATCAACCATCTCATCCACCATCTTCATCGTCATGATGACTGCGCCCTGGGGCGGGACGGCGTTGCCATACTTGTCCTTTTCTGCGGATTGGCGACGTTCGGCCTTCTTCTCACCTTCGGCCTTCTTCTCGCCTTCAGGCTTCGCTGCTACTGCTTCACCAGGCGTAGCGGTGCCGTTGTTCAGTCCTGCCTCGGCCTTGGGTGCTTGTGGCTCAGCTGCTGCTGGTGGAGGCGTCTGCTCGACGGGTGTCGCTGCGCCCTCCATCTTCTGCATCGTGAGGATGAATTCGCCGTCGACCTGGCGGACGGGGATGGCAATGCGCATGTTGGTCTGGTCGATGATGGCATTGGCCTGGATGGGCGTGAAAGTTGGTGCAAGGAGGAGCTGGGTCGCGACGGGGTTGTTGTTGGTGGGTGTACCGCCGTTGAGTTGTTGGACCTGGCGAGCTGCGATGATTTCTCCATTGAACATGCGGCTGCGTTGACCGAGACTGCGACGAGCTACGGTGCCAGCAGCTGCTGCGCCGCCGAGGTTTCCGGTTGCGCCGCCTGGGTTTTGCAGGACACCACGTTGAGCCACAGAGACGGCGACGGCGCCGGTGGGTGGGATGCCCATTGCTTGCATCATCTTTTGGATGCGGACGGCGTTGACTGGGCGTTGTTAGTCTTTGTTCATGAAGTGTTGTTGATTGGCTTACTCGGCATTTGGATAACAGTCACCTGCTGGTTCAAATCAGGCGTGACCGCAGCGAGGTTCGTGACAACAGAGTATCGGTAGTCATCTATGTTCTCGATCAGTCCTCATTCATCCGCACCATATGTCAGCATGAATACGTACTGACGCTGTCCTGTCCCTGAAGAGCAGTCAACATGCTCGAATCAATGCCATCCACAACGTCAACAGTCATGAGCATCGGCTGCGTCGAGCGCGTGGACATTCTGAATCCGTCTTGGAACTCGTTCTCCTGCAGTCCTGTGCCCTGGATGGCAACAGCACTAGCTTGGTCTGTTCCAAAGGGCTGCACGATGGTGTTGGTCTCCACGGTCTGGCGACCTACAATCAAGTACTCGCCATCGAGCTGGTTACGCTTTACCATGCGCACGGTCATGTCGGTGCTGACTTTTGTTAGCTGACATGAACAGATTTTGATCAGAGCTGATATACCTGTTGACACTCCTCATGGTCTCTTGGATCATCCATGTTTGCCTGTCCGGGGAAAGCATGGCGACGTATGTATTATCCGGCTGGACGGCCGACGCTTGCAGATTTTGCAAGTTGATAGCCATCTGCACCTGTCCGCCGACCAGATCGGTAGCACCGTTTGTGCTGATGGTCATGGATTGGCCAGCTAGCGCAACGAACGGCTGGCCTGACGTGCCTGTGATCTGATTGGCAGGAACGGCAGGTTGTTGTTGATTAACTATTATTTGTTGCTGCTTTTGCGAGAAAGTCTCAACCCTGGAGCGATCTGGGAATTGGAAGGAGTTGAGTTTCATCTGGAAAGGTTAGATCGGAAGCAGTAATCTGAGTTGGTATGAAGACTTACATCGCCATTGATATTAATTACTTGGTTGAATTGCACCGCCTGGGTATCTTGCGATTGGCCATATGCAGGCGTACAGCTAAGCAAAAGAACGAAAAGAGAAGAGAGAGTGCCAGACGTCATCTTGAATAATGTATATAGCCACCCGGGCTTTGAATAATGGATTAAGATAGAATCGAAAAGATCAGAAGTAGAAAGGAAGGGGAAAGGGAAATGAGTGGAGAGGGAACCAACCAGTATCGCTTCGCACAGAGGTCTTGGAGTATGGACAGCAGCGTGAGATCTTATCCAAACCTTCACTGCCAAAATGACCTCCGGGTGTCGGGTCGGCGTATCTAGATCCCGCCATACGAGTTTCAGTGTCGAGTTATAGCATCGCATAACGGATTGTCACAGTCTCAAATCGTGCTACCTGATCAGGCACAGGTGGTGCCAACTTCTCCAGGTGTTCACGCTAAACCCGGAGGCATGGCGTTGATTCGATGCCACAGATTGGCAAAACATTGCTTTGCTTGTTTTCTCTGTCGGCAAGGTCGCACCCGGGATGGTGAGGTTGTTTCTCAGCGAGAAGGGTTTCAAAGAATGTCGATATAGTTTGGTTTGGAGTATTTGCAACAGGAGCTTGGCTCCAGAACCGGAAGCGTGTACCAGAGACGGATGGCTTTACAATGCCAGCACCTGCGGCTTAGGAAACTTTGTGTGTTGAAACACACGGTACCACATCGATTACCGTCGAAGATGCGGAGTCCGAGATTTCGCGATCACTTCTTTACCCGTTCACTGCAAACATGCGGTGATTGTCGAAGTGCTATGAGCTACACGCCAGAATTTGGGTTGGAATTGAGGCCGTCCTTCACTACGAGCCTCCCACATCTGCGCATGCCTGCTCTTGGGCATGACTAGATTTGGTGGTTTGTTGATTCCAAATGCACTTAAGAACGACGTCGGAAGTGTCGGAGTGATAAAACGACGATGTTTGAAATGGTGTTTCGCCGCGGATCCCATGCACAGACGAGGTCGTTCCAAACTCTTTTAGCTTCTAGCTAGCCGTTTACCGCTAGTCATTTACCCGATTCGGCCACCACCAGCAAATGCCGAGGACTTGCTTCTATCTGCATTGAGAATACCAGAAGTTGGGTTTCGATCATGAACTACAGAGGCTGAGGTACAGGCAAATGCCCTAAACCCCCTTTCAATTTGTAGATCAGGTTCCCAACCAAGGCAGTCAGAGTGTTGTTTGCAAATGCTAGACACTTTTGCAGCCACCAAAGGCTTGTAAACAAATGTATCGATGCGGTTAACAACTGTTATACACGATAAATCCTTGTGCTACGCCAAAATCCAATCCTTTCTTTGGATTTTGAGTTAAGTTTAGGGACATCGTCACATTATTGCAAGAAAGACGTTTCATAACTTGGCCGAACTTATTATTCCTTCCATCTACGATTCAAAACGCCAACAAT
Organism: Phaeosphaeriaceae sp. SRC1lsM3a; assembly: GCA_001644525.1. Classification (NCBI taxonomy): domain Eukaryota; kingdom Fungi; phylum Ascomycota; class Dothideomycetes; order Pleosporales; family Phaeosphaeriaceae; species Phaeosphaeriaceae sp. SRC1lsM3a. The sequence goes on along the minus strand of KV441713.1, from coordinate 453,427 downwards.
GCTTCGGTATTGATCGCCCAAAGACCTAAGAGAACATCCCATACAAGCACAACGCTCTACATGCAAGCAGCTCCGTCAATGCCAATGACCTTTCCGTTGACCCAGTCGCCATCCTTGGAGGCAAGGAAGCAGACAACGCGGGCAATGTCTACTGGCTGACCAACACGGTTGTGAGGGGACCATGTGCATGCGTACTCGTCGACTTGGTCGTCGCTGAGCTGCTCACCACCGGGAATGTACTCGCGGCATACAGCGTGGTACATGTCGGTCTTGATACCTCCGGGTGCTACGCAGTTGACGGTGACCTTCTTCTCGCCAGCATCTGTCTAGCGTTAGCAACCTCACAAAATAAACAGGTCATGTTCACGTACCAATGGCCATGCACCTTGTGAAGGTCTCAATGGCACCCTTGGATCCAGAGTAGATGGCGTGTTTGGGTACACCCTTTGCCTGGCCAGTGATGGATCCCATCAGGATGATCCTGCCACCGACTTCCATCCTCTTGTATGCCTCCTTGGCGACGAAGAACTGACCACGGGTGTTGATGTTGAAGACGCGGTCGAACTCCTCAGGCTCGACTTCAGCGAAGTGACCAAAGGATACAACACCAGAGTTTGAGCAGCAAATGTCGAGCTTGCCGAAATGTGCAACGACATCGTCCATAAGTTTTGAGGTCTCCTCAACGATGCCAACGTTCGCCTTGAAGGCGTGCGCATCAGAGCCGTTGCCCAATGCCTTGATCTCCTTGACGACGGCCTCGGCGCCCTCGACAGCGTTGGCATAGTTGACAGCGACCTTAGCACCTCGCTTAGCGAGCTCAATGGCCATAGCCTTTCCGATACCACGGCCTGAAGGATCGTCAGTCTTTGAGGTTCATTTTGTGGTTGCTTTCGCATTATTGCATACCCGAGCCAGTCACTACGGCAACCTTGCCCTCCAAACTCCATGTTTGCTCGATAGCAGCCATTGTGTTTGTGTTGAGTGTGATGATTTGAGAAAGGGTTGGAAGAAGTTATGAAGCCCTGTAGGTCTTTGTGTTGTTGGATTGTTGAATTTGATGATGATCCTACTGAAAAGGCGACGATGACCAGATATATACCTCTTCGTCAATCGGCACTCCGGCGGACAAGAAACTCAATGAGCGACGCATCTCTTGCCAAACATCCGCCGGTACTCAACATCCACACAATTCCCCCAACTAATCGCGTCCGCTCCGGGACCATAGCACCGCCTCCGACAGTCGTGAGATCCTAGGGCTGAAACAGAGTACCTGAGAGCCGCACCCTTTCCCGTCGCCAGTGGTCCGGTAGGAGAGCCAGAGAGTGTGCTGTTGCTCGAGGGAGTGCCCGGAAGGAGGGGCCGACACTTTCAGGGTCGCACCTGATTGGGCAATGCGCTGCAAAAATAGGCCGACGACACCAACACCAAAGTTCAGGTCGTGAAGCGTCCACCAGTTTCATGTGTATATTGGTAATTCTTGTCATCGACAAGCACGTCGGAAAGCGCAATACAGTGGAAACATTGTTTGCGTTGTGGTTGTCAAACAACGAAGGTCTTGTCTATGTTTAGTAACAATCTACATGTAGGCCGTGTTACGATCAGTGTGTTCCAGCAAGTGAACATGCACGAAGCGTCAGTATCTGCACTTTCATGGTAATTATGTGCGATGCTTGCGATGCAACGATGAATTCGAAGCCGCAAGGCTTGTCGGCTCGTGGCAGACAACACGGAGCCATTGTCATGTGATTTCCAAAGGTTTAAACTGGAAAGTTAGGGGTGACACTCAGTCTCCGTCATGACCTTTGCGTCCCATTGCGGCGCACGACCTGTCAAATCATCGATGGCTCCCCATCATCAGCGTGAGTATGCCGCTGATGTCTCTGTCTCGTCTATTGTGGGGTCCGACAGACACCGGCAAATGGTCCGTTTCGAGTCCGGGTTAAGTGAGGTGTCGCGATCAACGATTGTGTCTTCGGCTCCCCGCGTGAAGGCCTGTGCGTAAGCGACCTCACTCCATGTTTCTATCTTCGTGCAAAAGAAAAGAGATGGACTGGAAGAAGAATGAAGTCTACGACGATCAGAATTTCGGAAGACAACTTGTTGCTTACTGTTCAAGGAGGATGTGCAATGGCTGTGAATAGCGTTGCCTCAAGAAGCTCGACAACTCCAACGGCTATTATCGCCTCGTGCTCTTGTCCTCGCTATATGGTAGGCTGGCATTCGACGCCATATCTGCAAGTGAGTTCACGCTTTTTTGCAGGAGCGCTTGAGAACTCACTGCACGATGTGCCTACCAACGTACTGCATTCGTTGTTGGCGCGCAATATGTCTTATCAGTGTTACGGCAGCAGCCTGGGAATCGCATCATCAGCATCTGGCGGCAGACTCCATGGTGCCCCATTGGCTTCGCCGTGTAAACTCTGCATGCTGAGTATACGATGACATGGCATGACGACGTTACACCCCAGGGCCGCGTAGTCTTTGAGCTCGTCAGGAAACAGCTGTCTTTTAGGCGATCCTCGCCGCGGGCCTAGAATCTCCAGGCTCTTTGTTACGGTGCTCGACGTCAAGGATAGTTTGCTGCCCCTCCACGGAACAGCTGGATACGAAATCTGCTGTTCAGGTAATACCTGCTTCTGCCAGTGATGAAAAGACAGGCAAAGAAATGTATTCGAAAGGCTTGAAGGTCAGATACATCATCACCTGCGAAGATGTCAACAATGTGAGCTCCAACCCACCATGACTGACAATCGCACGCCCTGTGCCCAGAGTTTCCCATTGTGCGGGACGCTCAGTAGGGGGTCGTAATCGATCGATACACTATTTGACCGCAATATGCGTGTACATGGTTTCGACGCTCGTATCCAAGCTCGCGGATTCAAAAGGTTAACTCAGATTCGCAAGTGGACATTTGAGCTACGCCTGAAACGCCTCGCTTTCCCCTCACTGCATTTCCCGCCCGTTCAGAAAGGATCATGCAATGGGCAGGAGTCATGATGGCGAAGTGATTCGTGATTAAGGCGTACCTCGATGCCGAACGCCTCTGCGCCTCGATCGGGACTGATCATCCACAAAGGCATATCCGCGAGACATGCATGGGATGTTTAGATGCGTGCCGGAGTATAATGCGGTGGATGGTAACTCACTCAACAATCACGTTTCATGGCATGAAGTCTAGCATAGTTCATAGTAGTCCTCACTTAAGATCAAAAGTTGACGACCGGTGCACCCGAATTGGATAGTGTTTAAGCTTTGTGACATACCAAGAAGACACCTCAAGCCAAAATGGGTCATTGTTCGGCTAGCAGCCGTGTGAGTGCCTAGGATCTAAGGTCAAGCCTAACGGATAACCTACGGGACGAGGGATCTACATCTTTCGGACGTCCAACGGGGCTCGAGTACAGGATCACTGTACTCCTGCGCCATACAGCTACAACTTTAGTATGGCAGATAAGCTGCCAACGGCGAAAACAGTCACCGACTTACCGTTGCTTGGCTTGAATACAGTGCTGCTATTTCCAAAGCAGACTACCTTTTATGATTCACCCACACCATAGCTTTGCACGGTCCACTTCAAGTCTGACGGCCGCAGTGCGGGCATCCGTATGTTTAGTGCTTCTCGTGTCTTGAACTCGAAACGAGTAAGAAGATTCGAGGATCAATGTGTCCGAAGCTCTCGAACAAGCTTGGTGTTGAGGTTTATGCCGTGTTGCACGACGTCAGCGTTGGAGGTGGACAGGGCTTAGGCGCAACCTTTCAGAGTGCCAGTTGTCCACCGACCCAGCAGGAGTCACTGATGACCTCTTCATGCGTAACGCGTAAGCTTGTCAATCAACGATGCTGCAGGAAGCCGTTCTGGTACAATCATTCCCAACCTGGTGATACCAAGCCCAACGTGCATATTCCCTCCACGTCCTTCTCGACCGTAAGAATGGTGGTAGTGTGGCTACTCTTGGTAATGACCTTCCCTGGTCCAGGCGTCAAGGTATGTACATGTCCAATCACTCCTGTTGTCATGCACGGACAGTACCAAGTACCCGGGCTGTAACGACGGTTTTGAGCTACCATGTTGGCTTCTGGGAGATCACCAATACGTATTATGACCTAAATGGTAGTGCGGCGTCTATACGGTGTGACGGAGGACCTGCATGCCGTCCGGGGAAGGAGGAGAGGCGAAGTGAACAATGAGCAACACGAGGTACGTGCCTCAGTAACATGCCAGTGCTTCATGCTGTTGATCTTGGTAGTATCCGTTGACTGTTTCGCTACATTACAACGATCTGTCTGTGTACAATAGCGTCGTCAAGCTTCAGCAGCGTTCATTATCAATCACTTATTCCATCACTGTCACCTTGAGGTTGCAGACCACAGCGCTTGCCTGCTTTACCGGCCATACGTCCTTTTACAGAGACCGGCAAGTTCTCTCCATGATGCTATTGGAGCACCATCGACAGGGCGTTGCTCCTTTAGCTCGCAGTCGACATCTTGTCCACACAAGCTGCTCTTCCGACCCCGCCATCAGCCTCCAGACGCAAAAGACACCAATCACAATCACAACTTCACGGGCAACGCATACTAGGCTTACTTCTGAAACGCAAGCGCAGAAAGAAAGAAACACAATCAGACGTAATTGTGGGACCCCGATGACGAAAGACCACCAACGAGGACAGACAAAGGGATAAGTGTGCTTGCAAACCTGCCATCACGGCGAGACTTATCAACCCCGCTGCTGTTAGATGCATCCTAGACGATTGATCGACGACCTGGGCCTTGAAAAGGTTTGTCTCTAAGAAGCGTGCACCCATAACCGACTGACGGCTAGCCATCTCTTTTCATTGGCGACTGAACTGAAGGGAAGACGCCCACCCCGCTTACACCTACCTTCGACATGGGCACAACCATCTGCTTTCAGCACTTGTTGTCATCATCATCTCTTGATAAGGTATGTATTGGTATTCCCTCGCTCTTCGTAATCATGTCTGTGTACTATACATTACTAGACTGCAGTGCAGTACAGTCGTGGTTGACGACGGCACCGCAGTTGTACAGCATTCCGTCACAAAAGACCCCCGCCCTGCAACGCCGCCATCGAACGCCGTGTCTAACCAGAGAATGGAGACCATACCCATGTTATCCTATGCAGCCCCGATGCTGGTATGGATGAAAGACGATGAAAGAGATGAAGAACGGCCGTGGAACTAAAGAAGCCTAAACCACAACGCCGTACACGACCCGTCGTGCTTCCGTCGACCAAAGAAGAGATGGTTTCAAAGTTTTAAAGTTTTTAAAGGTAATGACGAGAGGGGTCACCCCCTCGCCAGCTTCTCGAGTTTATTTCGGATACCATCGGAAAATCTTGTTGCAACGCCTTCGTCGATAACATCGATGCAATGAGATAAAACCGCGAAACCATTGTCTAACGCCACCGGTGACCCATCTAATTTCGTCATGGTAGGGTTGCCTTCCTTACGCGATAAATAACGTAAGATCATCTGATGATCTGATGGCAGTCTGTCTACCGCGAAGGTAGCCGTCGGCGGTTGATACTGCCGTTGCTGATTCGGACTGAAGGAGTCGTTGTTCGCCAGCGAATCCGTCCATATAACGAGCGCAGCGCGGTAAACAGCACCGGGCCACCAAGGAGGACGAATACCACGTGGCATCTCTCGGACGAGGCGCAGTATCTGGCCAGCGTGCACGACGGCTTCCTGAACGTCGGAGAGGCACTTGTTGTGCATCCACAACATTTGCTGGTACGAGCCGTCAACACCCTCTCGTCGCGCAAGACGCTCAATCTCTGGAAAGTTGGTTACAGCGTTCATGCTAATGAGATGAAACATAACAAGATTGGCCTGCATCATTGGGCAAACAGGGTTGCTCTTCATGTACCGCTTCGCCAAGTCGAACCAGCGACCGAGCAGCGCCTGCACCTCTTCGAGCCGCACGCGAGTCGACGCCGCAGTCAACGCTCTGTTGCGTGACCTCGAAGCTATGCTATCGGAGAAGCAACTCAGAAGCTGGCAGTACTGGCACACCAACGTCTGTAAAGGGTGAAGTAATAGACGAAGGTGCATAGGAGTGAGATGAATCTCCTGCACATCCTGGATAACAATCTCATCATCGAGAAAATGGCGGAACAGATCGCGCAAACTCAGCGGCCTTGCCCCTGAGCCTACGGAGGGATATCCGTTGGAGAATTCGTGAACCTGGTTAAATACCTCCGACCATTCAGGCGCTGTCTGCGCCTGCCAGAGCCGATCGGAATCAGGCATCGGCGCACCGAACTCAGTAACCGAGAACAGCGGTGCAGAATCGTGAAAGAGGGAGAGATCCTGGTCGACCATGACCCAAGAGTAGATGAGGCTGGACAGTGTTAGTTAGGTCCACGTGACAGACCGGGCCTCTGGTCCCGAGGTTAGACGAGGATTTCACCACTTACCGACTTCGACTCTCCTGCTGCAGCCAGTCCCGCCACAACATGTCTGTCGTTGTGTTGCCGTTTACATGCGGTGTCGACACCGATCGCGTCTCAAGGATTCCGGAATGGCGAAGCATAGCAAAGTACATCCCTCGTTGACCCATGGCGATATCCATCTGCCATTTATCGCCACTCCAAGCCGCCTGAACTGTGAAAAGAAGAGCTGCACGCAACACAATAGGATCTCCGGCCATGATGATGTTCTTCTCGATAAGATCGAAGAGCGAAATGCGACAAGCTTCAGTAAAACCGCCAGTCAGCCACCGTGCTTCTACCGACGGAATGTTCATCGCGCCTTGCGCGATCATCATCAGAATCAGCAAACTCGACGCTTTATCATTATAGTTTTGCATCAGCTCGTTGGTGTCCAGAACTCCACGCGCAGAAGTTGGGTAGTAGCGCTCAAAAGAGTTAGCGTACGATCGAAGGAAGTGTTCCAGGACCCGTGCAGGTGGGAGAAGAACAAAATTCGAGCCTGATGCAATCGAACCCGGGGATTCTCCGCTGCTCGACGAGCTGCTACCATCTTTGTGGATATCGAGTGCCTTGTGAAGGAAGCTTTGGGTGATCGCGAGTAGCTTATCGCGCGTGGCTTCACCGAGCTTCGCTACGGCTATCTGACCACCCTGCTGGAAATCTGCCTCATCCCATGCGGGCGACCAATTACTCCAGCCCTCATGGTTTTTCAAGCTGAGCTCCAACCGTTCAAGATTCAGTCTCGCTGTTCTTGGACAAGAACTGGATGGAATTGACGGAGTGCAGCGGAAAACCGTCCAGCCGTCCTGGGCGGCTATAATGGCACCAAGGTCAGGGATGCCTGCATCCGCAATTGAAGAATGCCTGTTCGAAGGATAGAACATTGAAGCCGAGCTTCCAATCTGGAGATCAGAAAATGACTCGTCCATCCGCGGTGTTTGAATCGGTGTCTGTACTGGTCCAAATCCTTGGGTGGGAGACATTTCCGGAATCATGCCAAGAATAGTGTCGGGTGGTGGTCCCATGCTGCTCATGTCCATGTTCATTGACATCATAAGAGCAGGATCGATACGCATCGGATCGAATTCAGTGCCCATTGCCATTGTGTTCCAAGGATCCAACATGAATTGTGGGCTAGAATTGGTATCTGATTGATCACGTACGGTCCTCACAAAATCTTCGTAACCTGACATAGGTGTTGTGGTCATGAAACCATTCATTGTATTACCGGGTGTCGGTAAAGGTGATAACAGGGGCTGTCCAGGCCCCATTGGGTTTGATGGGGACTGGTCGAAAAACGGAGGAGTGTGCGAAGGTGGCATTTGCAAAGGTTTATCTTCTGGAGGAGGCTGAGAGATGGGCTGCACTGGTTGAGAAACCGATGGATTGCGCGAATGTGTAACAGAGGGTGATTGAGATTGTCTTTGAAAAAGAGCAGGCTCGAGAGGGTTCTGCTGGGGCTGTTGAATCTGGTGGGAGGACGTTTGCGCATTGGTCTGCAAAGGTTGGACTTCGTGAGCTGGTGAATTTCCACCCGAAGGATTTTGGGCCTCCGTGGCACTACCTTCACTGGAGCTTCCACTTCCTACTCCCGGTTCTGTTGGCCCACCGACTCGTTGTACCCCTTTGGACGCACGGCGCGTCGGTCGGAGAGTGCACTTCAAGTTCCTCTGCGCACATCGACTGCATGGAAACTTCTTGTCACACTTTGTCTTCGTCTTCGCGCAATTGCTGCAGGCAATCGGGGTTCTACCGGCCGACTTGGGTATTATCCCTTGTGGAGGTAATCCTTCTTCGTTGTTTTGATTACGGCCGTGTACGGTGTAATGGCGCTGCAAAAGATCGCTTTGAGCGTATCAGCTGGTATTCCGGGAGCAAAACGCGGGTGAAAGAGACGGGAGTAGAGATAAGACGATCTTTTGACGTACCGACGTGCGAAGCTCATATGACAAGTAAAGCATTTGAACGGTTTGACATTGGTGTCTAGCCATGACATCAGTAACAGGGAACAGACGCAACGACTTGTAGCAGACCACATTGGAACAACGTACGAGTTAAAATATGGCGTTCGAGATGCTCGTCTCGAGTGAAAGACTGCCCACAGTATGTGCAGAACACCATTGTGATTTGCAGTTTTAAAAGAGTAGGACGGAACGGTCGTCGACTAGCCGGAATAACGAGACGATTGCCAGAATAATATCAGGACGGTTTGCTTCAAAGCCTGAGTGCGCAATGGTTCCGGTTGGCATGTGGATGGAGATGGGTCGTTGAAGAGAGAAACCTAGTGCACGACCTGGCTGCAAAGTGACTGCGGCAAATTGTGGGCGAGCTTAGTTGAATATGCCGGGATCAAACCACAATGGAAGTGGTTCGAGGTAACGTTTCGTGTTCTGTTGATCCCGCGAGTGCTGAAGCTAAGGCGGATGTGAATACCGGTACGGGACTAACGGTGGAAACAGACAACGTCAGGTTGCGTCTAAGAAAGAACCGGTCTAGGTTTGAGGTGGGCGGATTCAGTTGTGGCTGGACATGCACTGATTGCTCAGTGGCAGTGTCGACAGGAAAGAACAGGATATGATTAGACACTGGTGAGGTCTGCACGTAGAGGTGTAGCAAAAGAAAGATCAGGAAGAGCAGATAGAAGAGGAGCAACGCCTAGGGATCGGCGTGGGTAGCAGGTCTTCGACACGGCGTGAGCACGAGTGAGCGTATGAGATGTCAAAGAGCTCTCGGCGGACGTGCCAGTCCCAACCGGAAGTGTTGATTATGCATCTGAACAACGATGAATTCATCAATTGAGGAGGGATCCAGCTGCACCAGGCCATGAGCTAGTGCCTCGCAGTTACATGCAGCGCACCAGGCTCCTGGGTGGGTCGCACCTCAACCCGGTTAGCATCGTAGCTGCTTTAGGCGGCAGGGGGGTTGCTGCACAGCGCTCATGATAAGACCCATCCAGGACAGGGATACATCTCAAGATCTGCGCCGCGGGTTGGGTTAATAGTGGTGGAGGAGGGTTCGTGCTGAACTGGGGGTGCAGCAGAGTGCACGGCCGTCGGGCCCGCGTCAGCCACCAGGCGTGCATGCCGAACTACTCCAAGCGCGTCGGCGCGCTCCTGGTAAAAGACAGCGAAGCCGTACACCCGTAATGTATTTTTTCGGCAATACGACAGCATTACTGCTACACGCTCGACGCTTGCCCTTCTTGGCACCGCATTGGGTCATAGAGGCGGAGACCTGCATTCGGGCAGAATAATCTCTTTACACTCCATTGGTTTTTTCCTTAGCCACTGCCATGAGTGCTCTTCACTCAAGCCTCACCGTGGCAGCCATACGAACAGACGTCGTGTAGCCCATTCTGGCTGCACATAGGAGACAATGATGGGCCAGGGCTAGTAGCCAGCAAAGCGAGGACAGATGTAAGCAGTAAAGCGGCTGAGTCCCAGTGACGGGTCCAAAGCGGTGACATCGGAGAGCTCTCCCTGCGAGTCGAGGCAGCTTCGCCTTGACGTGGCCACCGGATCGGGCGATGCTGACATACAAAGTTTCTCTCTTGTGTTGCCATCACAGTGGGACTATTGTCGTTCGTGATGGCGCATCGACTCACCACAAAGTTTACGCCAACACGACAATCGAAATCCGAGGGGAATTTTTGAATTGGCGGCCTCATCGCTGTCATGTCTTGTACACAAAAGGGGGCGTCTCCTCCACATGCGTTTCGACCGGTAAACCGTATGCAGCCTGTGTCAATGGCGCCAGGTTGCGCCATCTATTATTATCGTTGGCGAAGATCTGCGCTGCTTAAAATTAAGCTTTTTAGCGCAAGAGACGGTCTCTGGAAGCAGTTAGCACGTGACCGAGGCACAATCCACGTGATCGGAAGGTCCATCATGAGGTCGCTGCACCGGCATGCGTCGCAGTACAACTAGATGTGCACATGGCGCTATCAACATTCAAGCAAACACTTTCTATGCGAAGGGCTGTATTTCGCATTGTTTCACGCTTTGGGACCTTGGGACCCTGGTGCACTGGGCGCAAGCATAGTCGATCATACCTCATCTTCGATCGGCAACGTACACGGCGGCGTGTGCTTGTCATCGACGGTGCTCCACTACATGGCTCGCTATACTAGCTGTTCGGAGAGGACGCCCGCCGTGCTTAAGTGTTCACCGTTGCAGCGAGCGTCGGAAGCTAAAGCTCACAAAATGCACTACCCACTGAGCGTGTAATCTCCAAAGTCCGCCAAGTTGATGATGTAAATGGGATCTTGAAATCTCAACACCTTTACTTGGGCGGCACATCTACGTATGTGGTATGAGACAGAGGCTTTGAATTATTCTTGGCAGTTTGGCAGACGAGCTGATCATCGTGTCATTGCGCGGGACGATGCCTTACGAAGTATGTCCTTGCAGGATGTCTGCTACCTCTGGTCTGCACGCGAGGGATCAGATCGAGCGACCAACCCCACGTTCGCGGAACATGCCCTAGGCGCCGATCCCTACAGAAACACGGTGCTCGAGCCATCGACACGCCCAACAGGGTTTATCGCTTGTAGGCCTGCTTCCGCTTTTGTACCGGCTTTGCACCACACCAGAACCGCTTCGAACAAGGGAACAACATATAGAAGAGCATTTGAGTCAGGACATCGATAATGAGAATTTTGACAGGCTGGAAATAGCAGCCACTCATTGCTAAGACCACGCGAGTCGTGTGTTTCGTAACAAAACGCCCCATAGCCCGTCCCTCCTTAAGCGAATAGCCTCGTACGCCCCTGTTCAAGAGCACGGCTAGCGATGATTGGGCTATCGTTTCATGTCCCTGACACGTTACGCGACCAACACCACTGCTTCAGTATTGCACAGAAAAGGTTTGAGGAAACCCAGTTCCCGAAATTGCCCATAGTCGTGTTGCAGTATTCAGAGAACCAGATCCAGGCACCACGTAATGCTCACAGGCGGGCCGTGAAGCGAACAGCCATATGAAAGCCAATCAATGACACGAGACCTCCTCCCAAGTTCGATTGTACTTGCAGGCCGAGGCGAGCCGACAGTTAGGTCCCATTGTCTTGCAAGCACGGAGACTTGATATCCAACTCGCAATGTCCGTCAAAATGCGACAACAGCGCCGCCATTCAATTTCCCCAAATTTCGATCGCTCCCATGCTCGAAATACTGTGGCGTTCCTGTTATCGAGGTGTCTGTGATGACGTGGAGCAAGAATGCCCCAGCCTCGGTGGCTGTCCACTCAACGGCTGTGGTCTTTTGGCTTGCGCACCGCAATCGCCTGGTTGCTGGGATATGTTCAGCTTGCTATCCATGGCGATAGACGTGGGTGGCTTGTATCAGCATCATGTCTCATGCGCACTGCGAACCCATGAACATAGCACCGGTGAAATTCCTGTCAGATATTTCTCACAGAGCGGAAATGCAATTCCATGGGTTAGAGGCTCGCTTTGAGTGTGCTCTGTCAGAGCGTAGGGTAGGATAGTGGCATCGCTGCAAGGGTTGCTTTAGGTGAGGGCTGCTGAGGAGAGAGTGAACGCTCATCACATATCACCTCGACTTGGCAAAATCTTTTGAGATGCCATGTATTTCAGATTGTGGAGATAAGGTAGCTGAGTAGCGTGACAGCACACAACCGTTACATATCCACTACAACATGATATACTCGAGATCAAATGTGATCGCCAATGCCACATCATCTCCACATTGTAGAAACAGTCGGCAGAGGAGAAAAGTCATTGGTCACCGCCGAGAGTTCTGCTTCAGAGATGCAACCAGTACCAGACGGATGAAAGTTGTGGATTGTCATTAGAGGTATTATCTCACGACATCCGGTTCCCCTCCGGATGCCTCGCCATTGCTTCATCATTGAATGTGAGTTCACCAGCTACCTAGGCAAGGTCCACTTAGGGATGTGATAAGAAGAGGGGTTCGATGACGAAGATTCACACAAGAGGCGTGACAACGAAGTAAAGATGTCTTTTGCGATGACTTGTTTTGACGATCATGCAGGGCTAGGTTAGGCTCCTGTACGGAAATATTGGTGGCTGAGCTTCCAAGGCTGATTTGACCACGCTAATGCCAAAGAAGGTTCGGAGACTGGTGCTTACGTTGTCGATCTGCATCATCCTTTCTCAAATACGGCAGTACATTCTCAAAGTGTTTGTAGATAGCCCTCTCACGTCGTTCGAGCTCGTGTGAAGGGCGTGCCCTAGAGAGGGTTTTGATGCGGCTTCGCCTCGAGGAGTTTCACTGTTGCGACATGGCAAGTCACCACCTCGATGTTGTGCGTGTTTGCAACGCACTGCTTACAAGTGGCAAGAAGCAAGCACACCCCGAACACGTCGCCGCAGTGAGGGCCAAGAGTTGCTGACTGAATGTACATGCCTTTGCACATCGCTGCGGAGAATAGTGATAGCTAGAGTCTAGTCAAGCGGTACAGAAAATGCCGACAATCTGATGGAGTCATGCTTATTCCAATGTCCTCTACCGTTCTTGACCCATTTCCTGTCTAGGTCGCTCATGGCCGGGATTTCACTCATACAACATGATGCACATGCGAGTGTAGTGACCGCTCGCTATCTACTTGGTATCAGCTGAAGTCTTGGACACTATCAGAATGCGCGAGTCATCGATTACAAAGTGGAGTGCCGATGTCAACTAAACATCAGCTTACAATCGGACAATGCACCTGTGTTTGGTCGTGTATGGTCGCCCTTTGACCATCGACCAACATATGCCTACGTAGCAAGGAGCAGGGTATTCCCGTTGAAAGGCGTGCGCTAATGTCCTTGACGGCGGGTGCTTAGCTGCACATGTGGCGCTCTTGACCAGTCTCTAGACTACTTTCGTGTATGTACCAGGGCATAAGAAAAGCGGTCATCAGAGTGGCTCAAGGTTTCAGTACCTTACCAGCGCACCCACAGCTAGCCAATGCGCTTACTCGACATTAAAGGAGATTCCTTGTCAACCTAAGAGCAGGAAAAGATGTTACATCTCGAAATAAAAATCTCTCCTTTTCTCATCATAGCTGAAGCACCCCGAGCCGTCTCATATTACGTCCGCACGTCTAAATGCTGATGAGACGTATCGCCAGTCACTATCATCGCTACAGGCATCAGCATGGCGCCCTTTGTGCCCGAAGCCGGGTACTTCGAGCTGCGCACTGTATGCTAGCTTGAACAGGCCAACCTCGGGACAGTCTTGAACATGAAGACCTGTTGTCATCTGAATGGCCTTCCCGAGGCATAAGCTGAACGGAAACTAAATCTACGAGGTCACCATAGGGGCGGGCGCTGAATGACAGACTTCCGTACGCACCCCTGACAATACCTCTGCTCGACGGGATTTGAGGGACGTCTCTCTTTGGGTATCAAAAAGCGCAATCAACTCCTGTAATGCGAAGGTCGCTACCCCATCGCTTGTCAGCTTACAAAGACAGTCGAAGAATATATTAACTGATTGAAGCCGCCGGGAATAGCAGAGGTTTTGCCGTATGCGAAGACAAATGCCTGGTACAGCACCTGCAGGCTCTGTTGGCATTCAACACATGGAAGGAACGTGCGATGGTTACCTCCACGATGCGGCGAACGCAGGCGGCAACGCTTCTAGAGTACTGCATGTACCCTTGTTCGATCTGGTCATATGAAAACCCTCTCGCGGCTCCCAGAACACGAACTTCGTGCTAAGAACAGTAACGTGATATTGTGCTCAAGCAGGTACTACTGCAACACGGTAATGCCGTCTTGTGATCCGTACGAGCAAACCTTGCCGGCCGTCCATCTCCCGGCATTGCCGCTCGCATATCAAATTGGACGAGCCTCTCGGCCGGAGTCCACGACAAGAGTTTGGAATGGTTGCAATGTCGAACACGATATCTATGCGGGATGTACATGCGTACATTAGCCGTGAAACGATGCATACCTGGCCTGCATGACAGAGACGCGAGACCCTGCATCCATCACTGAGATTGTGCAAAAACGCCACATTCCAGCTCGCAGATAGAGATAATCTACTGTCAGAATCCTGTTGTTGCGCTCGTGCAACTACAGCATTGAAGTTGTGCTCCGCGCTAGGTCAGCTAGACATGCACCACGAGATTGAATGCGTCGGTCAAACGTGGGCTGCGTGACGCCGCGTGGCATCCAGTCACACACAATCCTCATGTGTGAGACCTTCGGGAAACTGCTTTCCGAATAGGGACACTCAATGGAGTTGAAAAGGGTTGTACCAGATCGTGTGGATCAGATGAGGACTGCAGAATGCAAGGTCGCTACGGCACGATAATGTCTCGAGATGTCAAGACACGTACGCTGACTGCAACAGTAAGATTTGGCGCCGCGAGAGAGTGGCAGCCGTGGACACACGGGCCTGACAAAGCGACTGTCCTCGCGGTGATGGCGCATCTTCGGAAGCATCATAATCCTACCTCTAGATAACGCTGTGTCCTTTCAGTCACGGTAAGGGGCTGAATTATGATCACTTGACACCAACATGTGCGGAGATAGATACCGAGTCTCCCGCGATGTCGAAGCCACATCTGAGCCTAGGTAGATGCACGACTGCACATCTCCATGCTTGCTGGGTGGACTCGGTGTAACTGTCCGTATCATAACCCACGCGGCCTAGTGAGGCTACAGAGCTGCTCCAAAGATGCTCGATCTCGGTCCCGGTTGCAAACGGGCCTGGTATCATGGTAGACGTTATCGATTGTGGAGTACTGAGCCGTTTCCATGGTGCCGGGAAATATGACCCGTCGAAAACCCTCGGTCCATGTTGTGCTATCTTACCTGTCAGTTGTGTTCTTCGTTTCGTCATGACATGTCCAGGAATCGAAGTCATTGATGCCATCAAGATACCCTGCCCAGCCCTGTAATTCTGTATGAGTCGCATCGTCACAATCCGCGGAGGAGATTCTTCATGCACGCCAGTCTTTTTCCGCTGCATTCTGCTATGTGGTAGGACGAGATGCTTAGCCCGCGCAAACCTTGGAACGATTACCTAGGTACCTAGGTAGCTCGGTCCTTCATTGACCCACCCAATCATCGACACGCTTAGTCGTGGACGTCATGGATCCAGAACCGACAACGTCCACCACGATTTCATTATTACGGAAGTGGGCTTGCCTTGCGTCTGAATCCACTAACCCAGCCTCCTAGCGACCAGCGAAGCCATCGAAATCCCACGCCTTGAGACACGTTGCGGCTGGTTTGGTGCCCACTCTTCCCAGCCTCGAAGGCGTTTACCCGTAGCGCACAATACCAGACAATCCCTGATCAGTCAATACTTTTGAGTCGTCATGAAACGAAACAATGGACCCAATGGCGGGGATCTCTCGCACAGCGCGATGCAGAAGCCCACCTTGCGTATGGGGTCGAGACTGGTGTCGCAAAGTCGCGTAACGGTTCGTGCCGGGCTCCGCTAATCTGGCTTTCTTTCCAGATCAGATTCTCCCTAGATAGATCTCCAGGGCGCTCTCCCTGTCTCGAAAGAACACGCCACATACTGGTGTCACAGGTCCTCGGCGTAAAACGTGCTACGAGCGCACAAGTATAGACTAGACCAGGCACTGTTCCTCATCTATGTATTGCATTGCAGGGTTACAAAGACGTATTCTATGTTTTGCTATAATACGCTCGTAACAAGAGGCAGCAGATAGGCCTATGCAAGGTGAGCTAAACCAAATTCCATTATGAGGTACAAAGCTCATCAAAGGTCACACCTCTTTCAGTCTGCAGTTCTGATGTATGCTTGCAAGACTTGAAGCTTATGCACATGTTGCAATTGTAGGGACGTGTGAAGCTGTAAAGTTGTATAAATTCATGCTTCTATGCAAGTAAGCGACCAGAACAACCAAGCATGAGAGGTGGCTTTGTTTGCTACTTGACATCAGGTGGAATTGCCTCGCTCTGAAGTTCCAGAATTACAATTGCTGCACATGGACAGCTCGCCATGTTGCGCAACCGGCCTTTCGATGTCCGCAGTTCCAGGAACTACCGCATATGGAGTGAATACAAATCATACTAATGATCCAGTAAATAACGTAGCATATCGAGACTGCCGGATGTATCTACCACAGCAGGATTCCTTTCCCAGGCAACCCCAGCATTCCGCTTCGTAAAATCGTGTATAGTCCAGGTCTAGACCAATACGGCATCGTGAGCCGTTACCCTCGATCTGTGACATGCGTTAGAGCATCGAATATTGCCTTACGGCTTGTCTAGGCCATACGAGGCTGATCAATGATAACAGGAGCGTTGTCTATCTGGCATGCCAGAAGCCTGTAGGGCAATTGTGGGTCTTCCTGCAAATGTGTGGACGGTTAACAGCGCCGTGTACTAGTACATCAGAGCTTCAAGACATGACTATACCGGCCATCTCCCGCCTCCGCATGACACTAAGGTCAGGTCTTGAGATCATGAAGATAACCGACACGATCGGCTTTGTTCTTGCCCATGTTCGAGTGGATCAAACATGGTCATCTTCTTCCAGTCACTATCCGGCTTACCGAAGATGCAATACTAACCATGACATGCGGTGGTATGCATGGCAAAGAAACTGCCCCAGCAAGTGTGCCCGATCATGTATAGTTTCCATGTACTATGATAAGTCAGGGCCTGACAGCTTGCCGCGTGCGAGCTCGCGCATCGGCATTGGTGATGAGCGTGACGGGGGTAAGATACGTACGGAGGAATTTGTAGCCGCGAGATCAGGCTGGACATGTGCACAAGAGTGCATGCTCGCAGGACTGTGTCGTGGCAGATTCCATGCTCGATTCAAAGCAAAACTTCCCAAGGTATGCGATAATGCGCTGTCGCATTGTGCATGATGATTATAGATCAGAGTGCGCTATACGAAAGAGAATTGCTTGTGGTAGGTATGAGCAGGGGCCCAAGAACTGCAAATAGTGTCAAATACAATTGCTATACGTGTCAATCCCTGACGCTGTTATGTGATGAGTTGAATTATAGAGTTCCCCAAACAGACTGTTAAAACAGTGGTCAAACAAGTCCGAACGTACTGTGGTGGTGCGATTTACGAGGACATGGACAATTCGTTAGTGGTGGTCCAATGTAGGGTTGCCAACATTGCGAAACTCCAAAATTAGGATCAGTGTGGATACTTTCTCATCGATGAGCCAAAGTGGGTAACGTTTGTAAACAACGGTCGAAAGGAACTATAGAAGGGACAGATTGTGTGGGAATTGGTTTCAAGTATTCCTGAGCCGGTGCCTGACTCGCGCAGACGAACCCTTCCAGAGTTTGCGCTCCGATTTACTCACAGCCACCAATGGCTTTGCGTTGGCACCTGGGCGAACACTATCAATTGTGCACTGGCCGTGTGGTACCCCTCGATATGCTATAGCCCTCCAAAACATGCAAACGGCAGCAACTGCACCAAGGTTGTCAAGCACGATATATGAGTCACGTGCTCCGGTCCACGTGTTTCGGCGAGGAGGGGTGCCGAACGACGTCTCATGCTAACCTTCGAAGACGACATCAACGACCCAATTCGCAGCCACATCGTGGCGACCACGAACGATATCGCGCCCTGCAGGATGGAGTACTCCAGAGCGTGTAACATGTAATGCCACAGCACAGTGGCTGCGAAGCCCAGGCAAAGCACTAGTATAGGTGCACGTGTAGACCACAGGCTTAGATAGCCGGCATCTCAGGAACCTCCCTGGTTTACCCATTATCGTTGACCGGCTGGGCCTTCACGCAAGCAGGCCAAGAGACATCCGTGTAGTCTCAGCTCGAGCAAAATTTGCGCTTGCTCAGATAAACTGCTCTATATACATCCGGAGAAGTGCTTATGCCTTCGGACATTGGGGGAAACCCGGAACACGAGCAAGGCTGATTGCGGCACCCAGAGCGACGATCATTCTAGCTTTCGATACTGCTCTTACAAAAGACGATCGAGCATCGAGAGACCACAGCACGACGTCTGTAAAACTACAGACAAATGTCGTCAACGGCGTATGTTCCCGCGCGCGAAACTCGATAGTTGTGCCGCCGGATGACAAGCTGGGGAATATCTCGCCCATCATTATCAAACGGTGTCTACTTGTATCCGTATTGGCCTGTTCCGAAAGCGGTCGATCCAGACAGCTGGACTTCGCTGATCGTTACCGTGTTTCTGAGCACAATCAGCGGCTTCCACCATCCCGAGAAATAGGCTACGCACTGTGATCACCTTCAGCAGGGAGCATACTCTTGCAGGTCTTTCCTCCGGGTGGGGTCTCCACATGTATCGACGCCATCAACGCTGTGGCTACGGCGATGGCAGGCGAAGGCTGACTGAGATGACTGCGGAAGTGGAGTGGTTCGGGCTATCACAGGTCTTGGCCCATGTGTCGTGCAGTCGGGTCAGGCATCGGTTGGATTGTTTCGGCGGGAAGATAACAAGACTTCCAGTAAACTTTTGCAACCAATAATTTGGAAACGAACACATGGAACACTTCGTTTACTGCTAGCCGAGAGTCTGGGTCTTGGTTGAAGTTTGGTCCCAACATGGTGTAACATCCTCAACGCAACATCTGCCAAACGAGTTGGCCATGGCTAAGCGATAGAGCTGTAATCTTCCAGAGTGTCTGCGTCAATCTAAGCCTCAATATGCCTGTTCCATGGCTGTAATTGCCAGTAAAACACACGGACGACCTGTCAATCCACCCCGGCTCATGGGAGGGGATCCGATCGAGTCAAGCCGACTTTGAGACAGTGCCCTTGCAACTAAGTCCCCACGTCTCATCTTCGTTATCATTCGTAACGCTTTGGTTCGATTCCTTAGTGGTCTGCCTGTTTAGCATGCACCATCTATCAATAGCATGGAAGCTTACTCGGAAACACGCCCGGGCTCTGCATACCATCTACCCTCGGAATCAAGGCGGCACCATTCCAGGAAGTGGCATAGCGCGCGCTCCACTCTTGTTCTCACGTCAATATGTTGCTGCAGTACATCGTTCCGCAGCACATGGGCCGTCACAGATCCGGCATGTTCTGTGCTTGTCATCGTGCGATCAAGCCTTGACCACCCACCTGGGCTTCCATGCCTATCATTGCCTTTTGGTTACCTACAAATATAGGGTACCGCCAATCCCCCCAAAGATCGTTCAGTTCAAACCTCTACCTTCAGTACTTGGGTCACTACTCCAACCATAGTCACCCATCTTTTCCTTAGGACTCTACAACAAAGACGAAGACCAACACCTTCGTTCTTAGTTTAAGATCCTCTTCATACATCGAAGTCATTCTAATCATCAACACACCTAAGATTTGAAGACTACATTTCGCTATCTTTAGCAACTTTTTTGACTTTCTGACACCGAGTAATTTTTTATACCTCTATACTACCACCATGAATCTCCTGATCTTTGGCGACCAGACGTCCGACCAATACCCATTGTTGCGAAAGGCATGTACATGGAAGAATAATGCCGCTCTAACAACGTTTTTGGATCGAGTTAGTGTCGTTATTCGAGATGAGGTGCAGAAGTTGCCGCGTACTCAGCGGGATCAAATGCCAGATTTCTTGACCACATGGGATCTCGTTGAAGCATACTACAGCAAAGGCTCCAAGGTACCGCAGATGGAGAGTTGTATGGTTACTATCGCTCAACTCGCACATTACATTGGGTACGTGCAGTCATGCCCCTTGCGATGCCCACGTTGCTGACAGCTGCAGGTATTATGCAGAGAACCCATCAGAACTGCCAAATCCTGCCAACACAAGAATTGTTGGGCTTTGCACTGGTCTTCTCGCGGCGTCAGTAGTTGCATCTGCACGATCGCTTAGTGAACTGTTGCCCCTCGCAACAGAGGCTGTTCGAATCGCGTTTCGCGCCGGTTCCTGCGTTGGGGCTGCAAAGGATGCGCTTGAGAACGCCACGGACGCGAAAGAAAGCTGGTCGACTATCGTGACTGGTATTTCCGAGCAAGACGCAAGAGATGCTCTCAACGCGTTTCATGATGAACGGCTCATCCCAGCTTCGGCACGAGCCTATGTTAGCGCTGTTAGTGTCATGGCTCTAACCATCAGCGGCCCACCATCGACAACGAAACGGCTGTTCCAGGAGGTCGAGTCATTCAAAAACAATACTCGTGTACCTATTCCTGTCTTCGCTCCATACCACGCCCCCCACATCTATAGCCAGGCCGACATAGATCGCATCTTGGACAAGGACGCTGCGCGCCATCTGCAGCAATTCCGCCCATTGTCCTTGGTCCACTCTGCCACCCATGGCAAATGCCAAATTGCTACCAGCACTCTTGACCTGGTCCAGATCGCTCTTGGCGAGATCTTGCTCGAGCCGGTACGATGGGACAATCTTCTCGGAGAGGTGGTCTCTCAGGTGACGGCAACAAGCACTGCGGCGTGCGCAGTCTCTGCTATTGGTGTCACCAATGTCGCCAACAGTCTAGCCTCCGCGCTCAAATCCGGTGGCCAGGTCAATATCTCCGTTCGCGATCAGTCACAATGGAGTTTGACAACCGACGAGAGTCGTGGCCGCACCCAGAATGACAAGATTGCCATCGTTGGTATGTCGGGTCGCTTCCCGGGCGCGGCCAGCGCCGATGCACTTTGGGAACTTCTGGAGAAGGGCTTGGATGTCCACCGCGAAGTTCCAGCCGATCGCTTCGATGCGCAGGCTCACTGCGACCCTTCTGGCAAGGGCAAGAACAAGAGCCACACGCCATACGGTTGCTTTATCGACGAGCCTGGTCTTTTCGATCCTCGCTTCTTCAACATGTCCCCACGCGAAGCTGCTCAGACTGATCCTATGGGTCGTCTTGCCCTGACAACAGCTTACGAGGCTCTGGAGATGTCGGGTTATGTGCCTAACCGCACCCCTTCCACGAAGCTTCACCGCATTGGAACCTTCTACGGTCAGACATCAGATGATTGGCGTGAAATCAATGCAGCCGAAAATATCGACACCTACTTCATCACGGGTGGTGTCCGCGCATTCGCACCAGGCCGGATCAACTACTACTTTAAGTTTTCCGGACCATCTTACAGTATTGATACTGCCTGCTCCTCGTCCCTCGCTGCCATCCAGTTGGCCTGCACTTCCCTCTGGGCAGGCGACTGCGACACTGCATGTGCTGGCGGTCTGAATGTCTTGACCAACCCAGACATTTTCTCGGGTCTCAGCAAGGGCCAGTTCTTGTCCAAGACAGGCAGCTGTAAGACTTACGACAACGATGCGGATGGCTACTGCCGTGGTGATGGCTGCGGATCTGTAGTGCTTAAGCGATACGAAGATGCAGTGGCCGACAAGGACAACATTCTCGGCTGCATCCTCGGAGCCGCCACCAACCACAGCGCTGAGGCAGTTTCCATCACCCATCCGCATGCTGGTGCCCAGGAGTTTCTGTACAACAGGGTTCTTGCTAAGGCAGGCGTTGATGCTCACGAGATCAGCTACGTGGAAATGCATGGTACTGGTACTCAAGCAGGTGATGGTATCGAGATGACATCTGTCACCAACGCCTTTGCTCCTCGACATCGTCAACGCCGCCCTGAAGAGACTCTTCATTTGGGGGCAATCAAGGCCAACATTGGTCACGGAGAAGCTGCCTCTGGTATCAACTCTCTCGTAAAGGTGTTGATGATGATGAAAAAGAATGCTATCCCTGCCAATGTCGGCATCAAGGGTGTCATGAACAAGACCTTCCCTAAGGATCTCTCCCAGCGCAACGTCCATATCTCGACGAAGCAAGTTGCTTGGCCCCGTAAGGGTGCTGAGAAACGCAAGATCTTCTTGAACAATTTCTCCGCTGCTGGAGGTAACACATCACTCATCCTTGAAGATGCTCCCCTGCCCGTAACGCCCAAGGCCGTGGACCCACGTACTATGCATACAATTACCGTTACCGCTAGGTCCATCGCTTCCCTGAAGAAGAACATCCATAATCTTATGGACTTCATTGGCAACAACCCCGAGGTCACTCTTCCCAGTCTGGCTTACACTACTACCGCTCGTCGCATTCAGCACAACTACCGTGTTGCTGTTTGCGTCTCCGAGATGTCTAAGGTCAAGGGCGCTTTGCAAGACCAATTGAAGGATACCTATAGCCCTCTTCCAATGGTCCCGACCAAGACCGCCTTCACCTTCACAGGGCAGGGATCTCAATACACCGGTCTGGGGCAGACCTTGTACGAGCACTTGAATACTTTCAAGACGGATATTGACCAGCTCGACAACGTCGCACGCCTCCATGGTCTACCATCCTTCCTACCTCTCCTGACTGGCACCGACGTCGCTACTTTGTCTCCTGTCGTTGTTCAGCTCGGAATGTCCTGCATTCAAGTTGCTCTTGCACGCATGTGGGCGTCATGGGGCATTGTCCCTACCGCTGTCGTTGGCCACAGCCTTGGCGAGTATGCTGCGCTTCATGTGGCTGGTGTTATCTCTGCTAGCGACATGGTGCTTTTGGTTGGCCGCCGTGCCGAGTTGCTCGAACAAGAGTGTACAGCCAATACTCACGGCATGCTAGCAGTGAAGGGTAGCGCTGAGTCGATCACGACCGCCCTAGGTGACAAAATGACCGAAATTGCTTGCATGAACGGACCCGAAGAGACTGTTCTTTGCGGCACTGTTGAGGTTGTGGAGTCCACTAGCGAGCTTCTGTCGGCCAAGGGCTTCAAGGCTACGAAGCTCAATGTACCATTCGCCTTCCACTCAGCTCAGGTCGAGCCTATCCTAGAGAAGTTCAAGGCTGTCGCGACTTCGGTTGTTTTTAACAAGCCCGAGGTGCCAGTCATGTCGCCATTGACTGGCGAGGTCATCCGCGAGGCTGGTATCATCGGCCCTGACTACCTTGCACGGCATGCTCGTGAGACTGTCAACATCTGGACTGCTCTTTCGAAAGGCCAGGAGGAGAAGCTGTTCGATGCGAAGACTGCTTGGCTCGAGCTTGGTGCTCATCCTGTTTGCAGTGGCATGGTCAAGTCCGCACTGGGCGGAGCTCCCGTTACTGCTGGATCACTACGTCGCAACGAGGATCCTTGGAAGACGCTCAGCAACACCATTGCCACCCTATTCTTGGCAGGTGTATACATCGACTTCAATGAGTACCACAGGGTCTTCAATGACGCGCACGAGATGTACACTCTACCAACGTACGCGTTCGACAACAAGAGGTACTGGTTGGATTACCACAACAACTGGACACTCACGAAGGGCGAAGCCGTCGAGGCTGCGCCAGTCAAGGTCATTGAACAAGCTCCAGTCGAGGTTGAGTCGAAGCTGAAGACGACTTCATGCCACAAGATCATCCGTGAGGAGTTGCACGCCAATTCCGGTACAGTCATTGTGCAGTCTGACCTATCGGATCCTCAATTGAAGGCCACAATCACGGGCCATCAAGTCAATGGAACGCCGCTGACACCATCTTCACTTTACGCCGATCAGTGTATGACAGTTGCCGACTACCTTTACCAACAGCTGCGCCCTGGCATGACCACTCCTGGTCTCAACGTCCGCGCTATGGAGGTGACCAAGACTCTGATTCCTCAGTATCCGCCTCCCGCTGGTGGCCAGCACTTGCAGATTGAGGCTACTGCTGATCTCGAGCTGAACCAGGTCGACATCAAGTTCCGCACTGTCACTGCGGATGGCTCCAAGGTTTACGCTGAGCACGCTGTTGGTGTAGTCATGTACGAGGATGTCACAGCCTGGAAGGAAGAGTGGGGTCGCATCCAGTACATGGTGCAGAGCCAGATTGATATGCTCAAGCTGAAGCTCGAGACCGGTGCTGCCCACAAGGTCCTTCGTGGCATGGCATACAAGTTGTTCAAGGCCCTCGTCACATATGCCGACAACTATCGTGGCATGGAAGAGGTCATTCTCGACGGAAAGCAGACTGAGGCTACTGCTCAAGTCTCCTTCCAGACGACTGCAGCTGATGGCAACTTCTTGTGCTCTCCATACTGGATCGACAGCTTGTGTCATCTCTCTGGCTTCATTGTAAACGCCTCCGACCATCTCGACTCTGAGAACTCCGTCTACATCTCTCATGGCTGGGGATCTGTGAAGATCTCCAAGCAGCTTTCGCCTGAGAAGAAGTACCGTTCTTACGTGCGCATGCAGCCAGCTCCTGGTAACATCTCTGTCGGTGATGTTTACATCTTCGAGGAGAAGGAGATTATCGGCGTGGTCACTGGCCTGAAATTCCAGAACATCCCTCGCCGAGCTCTTAACATTATGATGCCGCCTGCTGGAAAGGCTAGCGCTGGTGCTCCCGCTAAGCCTGTGGCTAAACCTGCTGCCAAGACACTCGCGGCTGCTCCCGTGAAGGTCCAGGCCGCACCGGTCCCAGTCAAATCTTCAAAGACCGTTGCAAAGGCGGCACCCAAAGCCGTTAAGATGGCCAAGGTCACCAAGCGAGCTAGCGCTGGCGTCACTGCGAAGGTCATGAAGATCGTTGCTCAGGAGATCGATGTCGACATGTCTGAGCTTGTTGAGGAAGCTGCTTTCGAAAACCTTGGAGTTGACTCGTTGCTGTCTCTCACCATCTCAGCTAGGTTCCGAGAGGAGCTTGACATGGACATTTCGTCGTCACTCTTCACCGACTGCCCTACTGTGGGAGAGCTGAAGAAACACTTCGCTCAGTACGATGGCGGTGCGGTGACGGTTGAAGACGATGACTCATCTGATACCACTGATGATCCTTCTGACGACGCTTCCACTCCCTATGAGCATGGAACAGCCAGTACTCCCGCCAGCTCTGCTCCTAGCGAGTCTGGCAAAGACGTCTACGAGGCTTCGGATGTAGTAGTCGATGGCGAAGCCAGTGTTGCTCGCAAACTTGTCGCCGAGGAGATGGGCGTTGATGTCTCCGAGATCACCGACGACCTCGACCTCACAGATATTGGCATGGACTCTCTCATGAGCCTGACCATCCTTGGCTCCATGCGCGAGCAGACCGGTCGCGATCTGCCTGCTGATTTTCTTACCGTCAACGTCACAATCAAGGACATCGAAAATGCTCTTGGTATGCGCCCCAAGCCAAAGGAGCAGGTCAAGGCTCCCTCCAAGACTGTTTCCAAGACTCCCAAGAAGCTACCTCAGCTCGCTGAGGTGAACAAGAGACTTGAGAAGGTTGTTGACATCACTGGTCTACCTGCAGCCAACTCGGTCTTGCTGCAGGGCAACCCAAAGACTGCCACTAAGAAATTCTTCTTGGTTCCTGATGGTTCTGGTAGCGCAACCTCATACATCTCCATTCCAAACATCTCTCCCGACATGGCTGTCTACGGACTCAACTGCCCATTCATGAAGTGTCCCGAGAAATGGACCTGCGGTGTAGAGGGTGTCTCTGCCATCTATCTGAACGAGATCAAGCGTCGCCAACCCGAGGGACCTTACCTCATTGGCGGCTGGTCTGCAGGAGGCGTCATGGCTTATGAAGTTGCGAAACAGCTTGTGAACAACAACGAGAAGGTCGAATCTCTTGTTCTCATCGACGCACCTTGTCCAGTTGCTCTTGACCCACTTCCCGCCCGTCTCCATATCTTCTTCGACCAGATTGGCCTCCTCGGTACTGGCAAACCTGGCGGCACCCCATCATGGCTGCTACCTCACTTCGCGTCTGCCATCCAGAACCTCAAGGACTACGACCCAATCCCAATGGACCCGAAGATCGCGCCACCAGTCCTTGCGATTTGGTGCACAGATGGTGTCTGCCCCAACCCTGATGACCCACGCCCACCACCAGGCGAGGGCGAGGACCCGGCGCCGATGAAGTGGCTCCTCAACAATCGCACAGTCTTTGACGACAATGGCTGGGCGCAGTTATTGCCTAAGCAGAACTTTGAGTACGCTGTTATGGGCGGAAACCACTTTACGATGATGAAAGGTGAACATGTAAGTACACCCTGGTCACTACCTACACTTGAAGGTTTGACTGACATTTCACGAAGGGTGCCACACTTGGCAAGCTCATCCAGAAGGGACTCAAGCTATAAGCTTGGTGACTCTCGCTGGATCTTCTAGAGTGTATCACCAACGATATTGCATGCATCTCCTTTGTTCAAGTGTTGACACAGGGATGTGGGCGTTATGGCGAAAGGGCACAGGGACACATACGGTGTGGGTTGGCGTTCTTGCGCATTGACTTGCTATTCTTATCACTGTCTTTTTTCCTTTTTGGAGGCAAGTGGTGGGTGACGCTGTGAGTGTGTTGTGTTGGCACATCTCACAGTAGACTCCATCTCAGCTGTCTCTTTCCTTGTTGTTGAGTTGCAAAGGACGCTGCGAGCCTGTTGTGTTGGCATGTCTCGCTGCGCTTTTTGCTATGATATCAACTATGATCACGACTTCAATGTTTGCCTCTAATATTGTACGCACGGCATTAGTTCTTCAATAAGGAAACGTTCAAAATCAATTGGTGTTCATTGCTCCTGCCACTGTTGATGTTTCTGTCTTCCATCCAGCTCCACTAGACAGCGAGACCACCTCTTCCTTGCTGCACACTCCACAGCTCCACACAACATCCATCTCTACCACATCCCAATCGCGACATCCCAATCGCGACAACTCATTCGGGTCCGTATCCGCACCCCTTTCATCCAGGCCTCCAGTCCTGCATTTGTTGAGGTCGTACGAGCCCCCACGCGTTCATCAACACTCGAGTCCCGAACACAAGGCGCCCCATCTCACAATCAGGGAGATGTGCAGGATCTGCCCAAATACCCATGGGTCCCGCATGCATCATCTGTGCTCTAGAAAGCCTCTCACCCTCACAAATATGTGCGAACCCATGCTGATCCGCCCGGCCCCTGATGAGCTTCCGCGCACATCTCCCGTTTCGCCTATTCATGCTTGATAGCAGCGAACTCGCACCCTTGCTTTGTCTTGCATTCCAAACTTAAATACGATTAGAGTCTCTACATACAATGGGAGAAGCATTTTACCCGTCTTAGAACTGCATTGCAAATGCATACCCCTGGCCCAGCGCTTCCCTGTTCGCACAGACAGAGTTCGCGTGGCGGCTAAACACCGTGCATATGCCAGGTGCTCTCGAACACGATACACGATTCCCGTTGACCCGTTCTTGCATGCATGGATATATGGAACCTGCTCACGGCGCCCTTGCCGAACGGCAAGGGCAAAACGGGATGGCGGGCACCGTCGGAGACGGGCAGATCTACCCGTCCGCACACGAAAGGTTCTTCGTTGATTGCTTGGAGGGTATATGTAGCCATGTTATGCCTTTGTTGAGCCTTGCGGTGGCTTAGTAATGTCGCTACTGGCCAAGGCTGGATGTATGAGATATATAGAGCACATGGGGTACTACTTGGGACGCTCCGAGGAGTCGAATAGTCCTGGTCTGGATGCAATCAAGGCTCGCAGAACATGCTCGATTTCGAACTGCTGTACCACAGTTGTCCCTTGCTCTTTCTTCGCGATCGCACGAGCCGAGGACTATCAAGACCTCGAACATGGTGAACGCGGTGTACCTGTACGAGAATTAGCCAGCGAGTAGTGGTACCTTTGTTGACGCCGTGAGCACGTATTCCTATGCAACGTGGTACCTGAACGGTCAGATGAGCAATAGATTGTCTATTGGGCAGCGATCACAATTGTGAGGAGGATGGGACGTCTCGTGAAGGGAGTGAGGTCGGCATTGGGGCCTCAGGGGATCTAGTTGTTCGATTCCAAGGCATTGGAGACGCGACTCCAGAGACCTGTCACACGTTGCAGTTGTTGGAAGACCGAGCACAATGCCGACTTCGTGCTCTCCCGACCCTGAGGTGCTGTATACTACCCAACATCAGCATAGCAGGGGAAACGCACTGTACTTTGAATCATGCACGTGATCGGGTTATCTTTTGGTCGATCCATGGCATGATCTAATCAAAATCTAGGGTCCTGCACAAACCCTGCCATGTTGGTTGCACAGCACTCGTTAAGCTTTTCCAGAAGCATGGTAGTTGGAGCGAAGGAACACTCTGCCTGTATGCCTTGAAAATCGACTTTGCAGGTCCAATATTTTTGATTTCGCACTGCAATCTTGGAACAAGGAATTACTCGCAGGGCCAACTTCGTATTCATGTCAGGCTCGGCCCTGCGCGCCTCGCTGCAGTACATAAGCCACGATTCGGGCACCCCAGCTCCATAGGCCAGCGACCAAGCCATGACTTGGCTGTGTAGCGCGCGCCTTGAACACGCAGCCAAGCGCGTCGTGTACGTCATATATCATCTTCCAAGACTGCTGCTGAAGTTCAGCTGCTTGACTTACCGCCTATCGTGGGAGTGGAGATGATTTGGAAGTCCTTGTGCGAGAAAGCGAGTGCAGATCTCTCGTACAATTCATGTCGCAGTTCCCACACCCAGGTTTGACAGCTGAAAACGATCGAAGAGGTATTTTGTTTGAAGATCACGATGTTGATCAATATCGAATCTTTGCCGGGAGCAGAACCGAACGCCGGTTCTGGAAAGCCTTCTGCCTTGTTCGATATGCAGCGTCAGATCTGCAAGTGTTGGAGTGTACATGCTACAATTGACATGGTCCCCCTATAGCGACAAACAACACTGCTTGGTACATCTGAAGTTGGACAACGGTACAGTGTGGCTTCAGGGCGAGGATGGCCGCAGCACTACTCCATCTCACGTATCTCAGTGAGATATTCGCCGAGAACTGGTAGTTTCACGGGCAATTTTCCGAATGCAGGGCGTATACTCTGACATCGGTAGGATCAGTGCACGCTTAGGAAGCGCGAGATTGGGACCATTGGTGACGAGTTGAAACTCGACATGCGTTGGCATCAGGCCTGATCGGCGAGCGGGCTGGCGACAATGATATGTTCGGAGAATAGTGAGGAGTCCCGGGGGTGCAGACGATGCAAGGCTCGCCTCTCGTAACATGCTCTAATCACACAGTGGGCACGGCATGGGCAGCCTGCAAGCGTCGATCGATGCCATCAGCGGCTCTTCGCGACACATGAATATTACTGACTCCTCTTTTACTTTTCAGATGATTAAGAGTGCATGTGTAACAATACGGCATGCCGCAGCGGGAGCCTATCGGCTGTAGTCGGCTTCGCGATTGGCCCGGATCTGCGCTGAACGAGATTCGTGTAGATGCAAGCGTCGCCAAACCAATATAGCTTTCCAGTAGGGCTGATCGCCAATACTCTAGTAGACGTTGGTCTCTCGCACTGTCACTGGAATACTCGGGAGCACCGTCCGCAATTGCGCTAATTGGGCGCTCAATTTTGTTCCTGTGAAGATATGGTTTGGGGCGAGGGATAAGAAGAGGGCGTGAGATAAAGGTTTCCGACTTATCCAGCCACAATGCGCCAGCGCTAGGTTGCAGCGGGCACCAGGACTGACCCGATTTACATTCCGCTCCATGTCACCGTACTCAAACACCATCGTGTTCGTGTTCGTGTGCGTTATCGTGCAGTTTTCTTCGGCGACATGTACACATGAGTGACCTGATCCAGAATGTAGTGGTAATCGTGCGTAAGCAAGGCGGAGGCAAGTTACCAGAACGAGCAATGCACGATAATACTTTGATGAGCACCAACATGCAAGCACAGGGGAAAAGTATCTAGATTCCCGCTCATGAAGTCATGATAATAAGTGCTTATTCCCGCTCCGAGGAAAGAGGATGCTTGACAGTCACGTGACGCGATGCCACGAGGGAGCGGAGTGCAAAGCGCGAAGCGGGGCAAGTAAACGCCAAGACATGCAAACGCGTCAAACTGCCACATCGAATTGCGCGAGACCAGCGACTTTTGTGCTGGAGCTCAAGTCGCAATGGCGAGTGTAGCAAAATCCGAGGGGTCAGTATAGCCTTTTTAGCTCATTGACGACTAGCTGAGACACATATAGCAAGGGCCGCGACCTCCCTTTCTCTAGGTCAGTATAAAATGAGCAACATGCGCAAACTGCTCACATTCAATGCAGTAAAGATGCGCCGACAAACCCCAGAGGCATCCCTGTTGCCCCCTTCGTTGACCGAGTACGTCGCGTCTTCTATACGGATCGCCTCTGAGGCATACACTAATCCATATGTCTCCATAGGTCGAGGACTATGTCACCGACCGCTCAGAAGTGGAAAGCACTATAAACAGCTTTAAGGAGATGATCTCGTATGCCATAACATACATGTCTGATAATATAAGAAGCTCACAATATCTAGTAAATACCAGTTCATGCAACAGAACACCCAACGGCGCGCAGCGGGGCTCACTGACAAGATCCCCGACATCCAAAAGACACTCGAAACCGTCCGCTTCCTCAAGTCACGAAAAGACGACGCAGAGCCCCTCGAGACGACCTTTGAGCTCAACGATACACTCTTTGCAAAGGCAGAGGTCCCGCCTACGGACGAGGTATACCTCTGGCTCGGAGCAAATGTCATGCTCGCGTACCCCATTCCTGAGGCCGAGGAATTGCTCTCTGGAAAGCTCGCGACCGCGAAGCAGAGCTTAGCGACGTGTGAGGAGGACTTGGACTTTTTGAGGGAACAAATCACGGTATGGCATACCCTGGATGTCACGAAGAGTGATTCGGGACGATTAGCTGACATATGACAGACACTCGAAGTGGCGTTTGCACGCGTGTACAACTGGGACGTGGCACAACGCAGGAAAGAGCGTGAAGGCGGCGAGTCAATAGAGGACAAGAAGAGGGGATCACCAAATGGTTGATTGCTCCCACATGCTCAAAAGCTACGTGTTGTATCTTGAGTAGGCATATACAATTGTCAAAGCGGATTCGGCAACATACTCCTCCCTTCAGAACGAGTAAGCTCTCGACCGTCGAGAGCATGTCCTTGCTTTGTCAGATTAAACAGGCCTGAGTCACAACACCACACTTGATCACTTGTCTGCACCGATGTCAGCGATTTGGTCCATCACCTTCGCCCTTCTACACATCACAGCCTTATTGAGGATATCCCATACTATCTAGCACACTTCACGCCTGCCAACCCATTCAAGATAATCGGTCACACTCCAGCCTTTCCCATTTTCTGGTCGTCTTACCACTCTCCTTCCTAGTCCTCCCCACCCTCTCTTTCCAATAGTCGTCCTCCGAATCCACTCTTTCTGATCATAGTCCTCCCGACCCCTCCCTCTCGCACCCCACTATTATATCCACTACCAAAGCACACTACATCTTAGCTGCCTTCCCAAACTACTGCACCACCGTTAAGGCAGGAACCCGTTTTCACACACGGCCTCGATCTGCGAGCTGGACCACGGTACAGAGCTTTGGATTGAACTAGCGTTAGGGTACCAATCTGTTCAAGCCCATATGCGCTGGAAAATGCATGTCAAAGTAGGGGCTAATATGGTGTGATGATGGTGATGATGATAACGAGGGTGTTCAGCGAATAAGATCGAATGGAAAGGCTTCAAGTTAGTGTACCGTAGAATCGACTCGCATGAGAAGACGTTGGGGCTAGATCAATGGTGTAAGTGTACGGTAGTCTATATGCATGCAGCAAAATAGGTACCTAGGTACCGCAGCTAGTTCTGGATGCATTAAGATTTAGGGCAATGTTGACTCCATCTACACTATGCGATGGTTGCGGAAGATGCCGTTGTGGCTGAACTACAACGTCTATCTCCACTTTCGACCTCAACCTCAACCTCTTCAGGTACACCTGACTACTTGACGATTCACCGTTCTAGCAGCATGTGAAAGAAGCAATGCTTCCATCACCATATTCGTCATCAAGCTACATCTTGATTCTCAGGCCCACATTCGCACTAGCACCATCCGCATCCTCCTCACTACTAGTTCCAGCATCTGCTTCGCTATCCTCATATTCATGCTCCATCCCCAGGCCTAATGTCCCAATCTTGAATGTGCCCGTACACCACTCGTTAAACACATCTGGGTCCCAGACACCGTCTTCGCGTCCCTTGCCCTTTGTGCTGCGCCCGGCGCCGTTGGAGCCAGCCACAGATGGTGTGTACGATGTGTCGAACCAGTCTTCGTATGTTTGCGTGACGGACTCCATAACGGCTGCGACGAGCATTTCGCGCGTGCGGTGGTCGGTAATGTATTCTTCTAATTTGCCTCGCAAGAAGGGGGTCTCGTGCTCAACATTTTGTCGCACTTTAGCAGTGCGCGCTGGAGCTTCTTGTACAGGGACTTTCTTGTTATTTTTCGTGTCAATCGGGGCTGTCATGCGTGCTACAAACTGGGCGGTGAAGTCGTTGATGGCTTGGCGTAGGCGCGCGTCGACTTCGGCTTTGGCATCGAGCATGTTCTCGACTACCTTGGGGATCAGTAGGCCAACCAGGTTGCGAGGATTGAAGAGGCCGCCGCGTGAACGGAGTTCCCAGAAGGTGTTTGTGATGCTCGAGATGTCGTATTGAACTTCGGTTTCGGGAGTGACGAACTCGATATCGAAGGCGACGATCTGTTGTTTGAGGAGAAGGAGATGGGATACGAGGAACAGAGCTGCATCGGTAGGAGACGTCGATTTCGTGAGAAGAGCACTAGCTTGCGTAAGGGACATGGTCGTGCTGTGGACGATGCGATGAGCTAGATCGTCGAATACCGAGGACTATATATGTCAGTTGCGCACCATGGGATCAGTTATTCAAGGCTTACATGAACGAGTCGGTAGATCTTGCTGAGTAGCCAAATCGCCTTCCTCAAGGTGGGATACCAATCTTTGAACGCCGCTTCAGTGTTGTAGTTCCAACGAGCATCAGGGTCATCCTCTTCCACAACTGTAGGGGTCTTCGGTAGCAATGGTGTTGGCGGAACTTCAGACTTTGGGTCCCTCTTCCCAGATAACGCAGGCTGGTTCGACTTCCCTCCGGACCCTACGAGCTTTTTGTTCTTTGCCGGATAGTCAAGATCTTCGGGCTTTGGCTTGAAGCGCTCAATGTCATCGCGCAAGATGGCTAATGAGAGGAACACAAGCCGGTTCTGTGCATCCTCCAACGCGGGATGGACCAGAATGGAAAAGTCAAGCTTATTGGCATCGAGAGACTCCTCCTCATCCTCGTCCTCCTCCATGTATTGTGTCTGTATCAGAGTGCAGAGCTCGCACAACTTGAGGATCTGCGTCTCATGGATGGTTCGCGGTCGGAGGTAGTCATACAAGGGCTCGCACATGGCTTCAAGGAAGTCATATAACCCACCGTCGCCATCAAACCATTCTCGCCAAAGGCCACACTCATCTGCACATATGTCACGAAGGTAACTAATGCTTCTTCGCGCAAAAGCCACCAGATCCTGAGAAGTGCTGGGAGCTTGTGCGATCTCGCCTATTTTCTTCGCAACAACTGGAAGCATCAGTCGTCCGCGCGTGGTCGAGTAGCTCTGGTACAGCTCGTTCATCAGGCTCTGGTATTCAGCTTCAGCTCCCGGCGCAGAGCCTTTTGGTAGCACTGCCCGCTTCTGGATCTCCAGACCAATTGTCTTCAGTTCTGGGGCACCGACACGAAACTTTGCATACAGCAGCGCGGACATGGTGGTATCGTTGAGCTGTCGGTCGGCGATTCTCTTAGCAACATCAGCTGCAATCTCACGCAAAGCTTCGGTAAAGTGAACACGAATGAGCGTCAGAGCGCGCGTGAGGAGCAGTCTATATCGTGAGCGATATGTCTCGGCCTCTTTGTGCTTGGAATGGGCTTGCATGTAATCCAGACAACTGTCCAAGTTGGCCAGCATCTCTGTAAATTCTTTGCCCCGCACAATCTTGCCAGCGCCCGGTGCATTAAGACGTTTTGTGGTAGGCTCGAGATACATGTAGTAGCGAAGATTCTGCTCCATGTCATCTGCAAGCTTAGTGATGCGCTTCTGGTCGTCTATAAGGCCTTCGCATTGTGTGCGGAAGGCGGTTGTCTGCGCTTCGACGGCTTTGAAGGACGAGGAGAGTGCGGAGAGGATGTCGAGAGTAGCCGATGTGTCGGTAATGATGTTGCCTAGGTGGTTGCGTGTCATGTGCAATTGTGTTTGGTACATCCTGAAGACAGATCAGCTTCGTCATTCAGATGCACATTTCAAGTACACGCACCTGTACTCTTCATGACTGGCTTCCAGCAGCTCGTCGTTGATGCCGCCATACCACTCGACCAGTTCGAGCTCTGTGTGCAAATTCTCCTGCGACTTCTTCTTTTCCAGTGCCTTCTCCTTCTTGATGTGTGCCCGCACTACGCTGTAGAAGTCGCTGTAGGATTTGGCGCGTCGAGCCACCGTGGCTGGTGGTGGGCCATTGAGCTTGCCGGGGACATTCTCTGTCGTCTCTTCAATGGCTTCTGCGCGCTCGACGTCAGCCTGACTCTCCTGCCGCAATGATCATCAATAACGCTCGACATGCATGGTCGTGCCTAAGGGATGAATGTAGCTTACATTGGGCTGCTTCAAGAGAGACACGCGGCGCTTGTGCGTGCTCTCCGCCGCCTTGGAGCTGCGTGGAACGAATGCATTGTACCAGCTGTCCCCTTCGTACATTGTTGTGGAAAGTGGATGGGAGCGCGTACTTCTCAAACCTCGAAACCTCGGAGCTACAGCGGACAGATCGCCGTGGTGTTTTCCCCACATTCAGATATAGCTAGAGCGGATCTGGCAAAGCTCAGCAAGCTACTGTCATGACGCCCTCGAAAGATTCCAGAACAACCAATTACGAATAGCCCATGTCAAATGTCAATGACCGACTGTCGTTGACATGTTGCCAATGTCGCTGCTCTGACCTCTCTTCCTGAGCCTGCGACAAGACACCCAATAGCCTCGTCTTCCCGCCCACAACTCACACCACCATGCTGAGCAGAACATGTCTCTCACGCGCCACGCTCCGAGTTCCGCACACCCCGCCAACATGTAGAAACATATCGAGTAGGACATCGCAATCCCATGTACGAACGGCGACACATCGGTATGCACAGCGTCGACAGCAACATTTCGTTCGGTCCCTAGCTACCGTCACGGCGCTATGGGCTACCGCCACTGCGTTCCAATGGGCGAATGGCGAGTCACTGATGCGTGAAGCTCACGCTGAAGAGCCGCCAAAGGAGGAAGAAGTAGAGATAAAGTTTGAGGCACCTCGACGGCAGGCTGCATCGGCCGACGAGAACCGCAACATTATCAGCTCGCAGCATTTGCAAGTGCAGAAGAGCTGGGAGAATCCTGGCGTATATGCGTGGGGATCAAATACAGGAAAGACTGTCGCGCCAGACTCAGATGAGAAGTACATCAAGACGCCGCGGCGGATATCCTTCTTCGATGGCAAGTTACTGCGGGATATCAAGTTAGACAAGAACTTTGGCGCAGCCGTCGACGAGCGAGGCGACCTGCTGCAGTGGGGAGTGGCATTCGCACCAGACATCAAAGAGCCGACCAAGACATTGCGAGGCAAGAATCTGACGTCCCTAGCCATATCGCGCGACCGCATCATTGCACTATCTTCGAACGGCACCGTATACTCGTTACCAGTATCGCAGCAGGAACAGAAGGCGGGGCCAAAGCCAGAATCCACATCATGGATACCTTTCTGGGGTGGCTCTGACGACGTCTCGTACCGCACACGTACGCCTGAGTCCCTCGGATGGAGTGAGCGAGTCACAGAGATTGCATCCGGACTGGAGCACGCCCTCATGCTGACCTCCTCCGGACGAGTCTTTTCCTTTGCTTCGGGGACGCAAGATTTCCCTAGCAAAGGTCAGATGGGTATACCTGGATTGTCGTGGGGAACCCGACCAGCAGGACCTTTTGACATCCCTCACGAGATCACGACGCTCCGAGGCTTCCCAGTCAAGAAGATCGCAACAGGCGACTACCACAGCCTAGTCTGCGACTCCGAAGGCCGCGCATTCACCTTTGGCGATAACACCGCCGGGCAGCTCGGTTTCCCTTTCAATGCCGAAGCCACAACCGTTGACGCGCCATCACTTCTTCCTACGCAGAGACTCTATGCTGGCAGCGCCTCGCAAGCCAAAGTCTCCAACGTCTTTGCAGGCGGCAACACATCGTTCGTCACTATTGAAGCTACCAAGTCTGACTCGAAGCGCATCACCGCCGACACTTGGGCGTTTGGCTTTGGTCTAACAGGGCAACTCGGCGTTGGACGCTGGATCCATACCTGCGCAGATCCAGTCAAAGTCCCTGCTTTCTCCGGCCTGTTCGAATACGACGAGCCCAAGAACGCAGTCATCCCCATCCGCATCAACAACATCTCCGTCGGATCCACACACGCCGCTGCCGTAATGGACAACGTCGCCAGCGTCATCGTCTCAGGCCGCACATCTAGACTTACCCCGAACGACACCAACTGGGGCCGCGACATTCTCTTTTGGGGAAATAATGAGTTCTACCAGATTGGCTCCGGAAAGAGAGCTAATGTCGCGACGCCGACGTATATCCAGCCGCTAGATCAGAGTGCGGAAATGGAGCGCGCAGCGAATGCGGCGGGCGTGAAGGCGTTGAGGGAGAAGGAGGCGCATCGGTTCCAGATCACGCCCAGGCAGAAGGTTAAGGTGAGAGGGAGAACAGTAGAGTTCGAGCAGAAGGTTGAGTGTGGGAGAGGGTGTACGGCTGTATACTCAGCGGTCTGAGAGGTGTATGACGACCTTGGCTTCGTATTTGTGATTTGTATATATGTTCTTTCCATCACTTGTCTTCTCCGTTTGGGACGGCTCATGGGATTGGGTTGGTGTTTGGATAATCTGATCATGTCATGTCATATCATATCATGCTACACTCACGTCTCACGAATGTATATTACCACCATCTTTACTTCTCATGCATTTCGACCTCAACCTCTCGCTTCTCCAACATACACCCAGACACGTTCTCCTCTCCCCCTTTACTCCTCAGCCAGCTCGAACAAATTCCCTACCCCTTCTCCTCTTCGTCCTCATATTCCTCCTCATCATCCAAATCCGAACCGCTCCATCCGGGCTCATACGCATCCTCACTCGCATCGCTATCGCTGAATCGAGGACGAACACTCTCGTCGTCGTCATCACTGCCACTTTGCTCCTGCCCCGATCCACCCTCTTCCTCTCCAACTCCACCTCCTTCCGCATCTCTCTGCTTAATACGAACCGAAGCGCGCGTGTTGTATCTTCTCTTCGGTCCCTTCTCCTCCTCTCCCTCCTCGCCTTTCTCTTCATCAGGATCCTCGGACTCTGAGTCCTCGTCGTCCGTGGGGTAGGCTTATGTTGACTATAAGTTGCCGGTCTAGAATCATGCACTGATTGTGAATGACGCACCTTCTTCATCGTTACTATCTTGCATCTCGGCCACATATGCGTTTCGACGTTTCCGTGAAGGCCAGGGGCGTGGTGCGTTCGGGGCTGTGTGGTAGGTATGAGTGTATTTGGCGGTGGCAGTGGCAGTAGAGTTGGCTGAGGACTGGGGAGAAGCATATTTGTAGCTGTTGTGGGTATATGGAGATGCCATAGTTCCGAGATGACCTGGAGCTCTAGACATCGTGTACAATGAAAGGAACTGAGCAGATCTGGAGTGATGTAAAGCAATGATGAAAAGGGTCGGAGTGGAACGCAATTCGAAGCTTGCAAGAGAGATGTTTGCATGCTCAAAGTTTGTGAGGTGGCTTGTTCGATGGAAGGGCAGATCAGTTTGTTTGAGCTGGTATAAGTGAAAGAAGGTGTCTTGCTTTTGCTACCACGAAGTGTGCAAGTATACTCGATCTGAGAGAGCAGTTTTGAAGCATTTAGCGAAAATTGTGACACTTTATGTACAGAACTACCCATATACGGATACAGTATGTCGTGTCCTCTATCCTTGGACTACCCTCAACCTATCCCACAGTCTCCAACCACTCCTTGACGGATGCACTCTTCCTCCTCCGTTTCTTCGTCTTCGCCCTGCCCTCTCCCTCTGCATTCCTCTTCCTCCCATGTGTTTCATACGACTCCTCAATAGCCTGCTCGAACCTCTCCGATGCATCGCTCATAGGATGATGCTGCCTGACAAAATCCCCGAACGCCTCTGCAACCTCAAATGATGACTCAAGCTGCCGTGTAATCATGTTCGTCAGTTGCGTGAGGCTTTTCTTACTGTCTTTCGCAACCGAACCTTGGCTTGATTTCGACTTCGCGGTGCGTTCCTTGGTTGCATCAAGCTTGTCCACGCATACTGCTGCACCAGTGTCACCAGGCTCTTTCGCTTTCACGATTTCCGGCTTGATGATACGCTGACTTCGCCTTGGTTCAGATTTGGCCGGAAGTGTGGCAGCCCGAATCGTGACCGGTACTGGGGCTGAGTTTGGGGCAGGATTCGATGACCGAGATGGAGTGTTGGTAGCAAGGGAAGAGGGAGGAGAGCTATCTGCGGGCTTGATGACTATTTTCGGAATGAAGTTCTTGGGTAATTCATGGACTTCTCCCTCGTCTGAAGAGTAGTCAGGCAGAAGTTCTGAGGCCGTGAGTGTGGTCGTGTCCTTTGCGGGCTTAGGGGAAGCTGGTAGTACGACTGGAGGTGAGGCGAGCAACACAGTGAATGTTTCGCGAGCTTGAACTTCGAGTTTTACATCTTGCACTGCGGGTGAGTGCTCGACTTCCGCTTCATCTGACTCATATCCAGGCAAGAGCACCAGAAGTGGAGGGCCCGTCATGTTGCTTTGGGCAGTGGGAGCGGTTGATTCCGTCATGTTGCAGATAGGAGTGAAGGAATAGATCGCCCTTGTACTTTACTTTTGGTGAGTGAATATGTCAAACATGTCTTAGTCGTCGAACAAAGGGCTGATGTAGAGTGAGTCAAACTCCGCACAAAGAACAGCAGAGAAAGATGGAGTGGTCTGGCAGGCTTCTGAACCTTCCGCGGTCATTGTTTGACATGCATTGTACATTGTTACTACAGGGCAAACGTGCCACATGCTCACCACTGCAATTATACATCGCCCTTGCCTTTGCCTCCTTCAACTTTCGGTGCCTGGGTAATGGGCCCTTTTGCTGGTGTGGTGGGCTTCGTTGGCCCGCGACTCTGTCCGCTGATCAGATCCAAGAGATGGTCACCACTCTTCTTGCCCTGTGACATGTTAGCATCGGTACAATGCATCTTGAGATATCTCGCACACACCTTCTCCGCATCTGTGTCCCACCCTCTGCCAAACTTGGCGCGGAAGGACGCCAATTTTCCTGCCTCATCTTCCTCCACGTTCAGCAGCTTCTGCGAGCTGGGATTCCATAGTGGCGCATTCCGTATGTCTTTTGCGCTCTTGTATACTGGTTGTGGGTTCGTGGTGCGAAGTGTGAAAGAGCTGCCATCGGACAGCGTGATGAGCTGTGTGAAGGTGTAGGGCCGTTTCGGACGCTTGAGGAGTGTCGCGTGTCGTACTTGGGTGGTTTGCCGTATCTGTGGCTGTATCGACTGTCGTAGAGCACGCAGGGCGCCGATCGAAGGCACGGGTGAAGCCATTGAAGTGTGCGTGGCTGTTGCTTTTGGTGTCGAAAGCAAAGTTGCGGACTTCCGAGATGCGATGCGATTCATGTCTTGGCTGAGCTAACTTTTCCATCAACCCCAACCCTCCCCACATGTATACAAGCTACTGAAGTAGACAACTTCTAATTGATTTCCACTATGATAGATGTTTCCACGATACCTTTTGTACTACGATAGTATCATATTAGCGCACTTCTAATCAGCAATGACGCTGTCGCAGCGGCCGGCGTCCCGCTTCTTTGCGGCTTTCTACAGGTACAATCGCGTTGCGCGTAAGGTCCCCAAGTCCTGACGCAGTCTGCTGCTGACCCTCAAAAGACCCACCCCGCGTATGCGCTCACTCTGCATCAATCGCGCAACATGACCGCCAACAGTCTGCCCTCCGTCATCCACGTCAATTGCACACCAGCCGCTTCCTGCGCCAACAAGAACAACCACAAAGTCGAGACGCGAAAGATACCAGACCATCAGGTCCAATAGATGCTGGTTCCAGAGACACCAATGCAGCCGAGGCAGCATTTGAAGATGTTGACGGATTAGACGCTGAAGCGGAGAGGCTCAAGCATGATGTGCGCCAATTGATGCGCAAAGTGCCCAGTTCTGTTGCCGTCATCACCGTCTCCAGCTACGATGCTGAGCTCAAGACCCACGTCCCCATGGGCGTCGCTGTATCCTCCTTCACGACCGTCTCCCTCGATCCACCAACCGTCTCGTTCAATATCAAGGAACCGTCTAAGACTCTGGATGCAATCAGAGCCGCAAAGGGCCTCTTTCGCGTCCACTTCCCCGCAGCTGATAAGGGCGGTGCTACCATGGTAGACGTTTTCGCACGTGGAAATCATGCCAACGCCTATAAGACGCGGACCAAGGCTTTGGGCTTGTATGTACCAGGTCACGGGTCCATCGTGGACCGACGCCGAACAACTGCCTCTCAGGCACCTCAGATCTCGGGTGATTATGTTCGTGCTGCCATGGAATGCACACTTACTCAGGAAATGTCTGTAGCAGACCATGTCATCCTGGTTGCTCGTGTAGACAGCCTCGAGAGCAGAAGGCTAGATGATAACGCGATACTATATGTGGATGGCTCGTATATGGTTCCTGACGGCAGTAACGTCAAGACGCCCAAGGAGATCACCACTAATTTTGACTCTACATGGTACTCTTGGGAACATCCTTTGTTTCCCGATGAGGAGGGAAGACTTGCGTACGTGGACCAAATCAAAGCCGTCGTCAAGACACAAACAAAACTGCAGGCGACCACAACAGAAATTCGCCGCCACTTGGTAGCCACTTTGCCGCTCAGTCCTGCAGCTTGGGGCATCAATGTCGATCCGCTCATTGACGAGTGCAGACGAGAGGATGGCCATCCTTCCGAACTTCCACCACATCTGCAAGATTCGTCTGTATTAAGTGATTTCTATGGCCGCCTCACCCAAGCAGACAGGGCAAAGATAATCGACCGTGCAAGAAAACTCGTTGTTGCCGATCCCCAGATCGTCACGATCAATCTGAGGAAATTCTTTCAGTACCTCGAGGTGAGCACCTCTTGTCGCGACCTTCTTCCCAGCGACATTGCGGGTCCTCTACGCACGGAAGGCTTGCTGGGGCCTTTCCAGCCTCGAGCAGGAGACTTTAAAGCAAACACAGCAGGCTGGGATCTACAATACATCGAGCAAGTGGAGCATAACCTCATTGCACATTTTGCAGAGATTGGTCACGAGAAAGCACTGCTTAGCCGTTTCGAGGACGTGGTAAAGTCACTGGGCGAAAATCAAGCTGTCGGATCGTACTTCCAGAAATCTCGTTTTCGCCTGCTCGCTGCTGCAGCACCGAAGCTGTTCCACCCTTCCAAATTCGATATCTCGGGCGATATCTCCCCAGAAGAGGCTCGAGTTGTCGTCAGACGTTACATCAGATACATGCAACTCGAAAACTTCTCCGTGTTTCGGAAAAATATGAACATGAACCCTCAAGAGATACTACGCTCTCTTCGAATACACCCGTGTATAGCAGGGTTTGACGTCGAATTCCTCGTTGGCAAGATCAAGCACTTGTACTTCACAAGACGCTATACTCGCGATGCGGTCGCACAAATACACGACATGCTAGAGCCATTGTTCGCCAGGATAACAACTTGGAAAGATCTCGAAAACCGAGTCAAGGAGTTTGTAAAGAAAATGCCACGGCAAGCAATGAGGTGGTCGACGCCAGACAAGCTTGCTGCCATGGGACTAGATTGGGAAGCTGTTCTCGACGTGCCCTCATCCAACAATAAGCAACCCTTGAACGATGGTCATATCGTCGAAACTCTGATCGCCAAGGAACTCAAAGGGATGTATGTCGATTCGAAGGATGAGCTAAGCAAAGCTATTGCACTGTACCTGAAGAAGCAATACAACTTCGACGTCGATCCGAGTCAAAGTCTGCCGCAAGCTCAGCGTCTTGGTGGAATCCAATCTTCGAGCGACGATATGGAGGAAGCTATGATGGCAAGTCGCCAGATTAGTCATGCTGGTACGAGGCACGTCAAGTTGAAAGGAGTCGATCCAGCGAGCGAAGAAGAGAGTGCTGGTCGTCCACGCGTTCGTAGCGTCGTAGTTAGGCAACCGCCACCTCCGAGATGGCATAAGCTGCGGGAAAGGGTGGAAGCAAAGATGTGGAGTGCAGATAAGGCGAAGGAAGGGAAGGCAGATTAGGTCGATTCGCTATCGTCTTGATGTCGAGATATAATATCAAAGCTGGATCAGTGGAAGCTGATTCTAAACAAGCTCGACTGAAGTGCTTTCGAACACTTTGAGATGACCAGCAGCGCAGTCCATGGGAGTCCACTTGCAGTCTATTTCATAACAAGCCACGTGACCACGCGTCATCGCCATTCACCGGGTCACTTAATTGCTACTCGTTACCGCATATTGACTCTGACGCCTCAAGACTGTAAATGGATTTTCACACGACTCAATATCTGGCATGGCTCAGCGTCACATTGACATTCTCCCCACGCATACCTAATTGACATGCGCTCAATAAGCTCAATAGCGTGTACAATGATGGTGGTCCCAGCGTAATGGTAGGGCTGACAGCTCCCCAGCTCCCCGCCCATTCCGCGCCTCCACGAACCAAGCATGAACGACATAACTTGAAGCGCAACGCTTCTTGATTTCAAAAACCTTACTATCTCGATTCTGCTCCCACTAGAAGATCGTGATCAAGATGGTCCGCATCTTCCGGCTTGCAGCATTACTCCCCATCACCAGCGCTCT
Organism: Phaeosphaeriaceae sp. SRC1lsM3a; assembly: GCA_001644525.1. Lineage (NCBI taxonomy): Eukaryota > Fungi > Ascomycota > Dothideomycetes > Pleosporales > Phaeosphaeriaceae > Phaeosphaeriaceae sp. SRC1lsM3a. Next base: position 410,323 of record KV441713.1, on the reverse strand, counting down.
CTTATTGAGCAATGATGCTCCCCCCGCGAAGCGCGTCGCAATCATAGGTTCGCAAAACCCGCCTTGTATCATAAACCATTCATGTACCTAACAAATCCCCAGGCGCTGGCGCCGCAGGCTCATCAGCCGCATACCACCTTTCCCTCTACGCAACCGAAGCCTCCATCCCCGTCAACATCTCCGTCTTCGAGCGCAACTCTTACATTGGCGGCCGCACCACTACCGTGAATGTATGGGACGACCCCACGTTCCCCGTCGAGCTGGGCGGGTCGATATTCGTCGAGGTGAACCACATCATGGTTGAGGCGACAGAGCGATTTCGCCTTAAGCCCGCCTCTATGGGAGATGTGGAAGTGGAAGGGGTGGCGCTGCCGGAGTTGGGTGTGTGGAATGGAGAGGAGTTTGTGCTTGTAACGACGAAGGAGGATGGGTGGTGGGACAAGGCGAAGTTGCTGTGGAGGTATGGGGCTGCGCCGTTGTGGACGAATAGGCTGATGAAGAGCGCGGTTGGCAAGTTCTTGACCATGTATGAAGAGCCAGTATTTCCGTGGAAGAGCTTAAGTGAGGTGGTGGAGAAGGTGGGATTGCTTGAGGCGACGGGCGTTACTGGGGAGCAGTATTTGAAAGCGAATGGGATTGGAGAGGCGTTTGCGCGGGAGGTTATTCAAGCGAGGTTGGTTTTGTGTACTTTCTCATGTGGATTGAGGTGCTGACTTGAATTGCAGTACCCGTGTCAACTACGCATCTAACCTGGGCTACATCCACGGTCTCGAGACCATGGTCTGCATGGCTACGAATGGTGCCATGGCAATCGAAGGCGGAAACTGGCAGATATTTGCCAACATGCTCAATGCCTCGCGAGCATCTATCCACCTCAACACCCCGGTCTCAAACATCGCAAAGCAATCAGACAACACCTACCAAGTTACCCTCAAAAACGGCGAATCCTCAACCTTCGACGAAGTCATTCTAGCCTCTCCCCTTCAATACTCCGACCTCGTCATCGACCCTGCACCCAAACATGTCCCCGACGAGATCCCCTACATGAAACTCCACGTTACACTCTTCGCAACCCCCCACCTTCTCGACCCAGCCGCATTCCGCCTCGCCGTCGGCTCCACCGTCCCCCAATTCGTCCTCACTACGCTCCGCCCCAACGAAGCACCGGATGACAATGCCGGCTCGCCGGGCTTCTACAGCATCTCGGTGCACAACTCTGGCATCAACCACCACTCGGACCCCCCGCGGCTCGAATATATCTACAAGATCTTCTCGCCGTCGCGCATCACTCCTGACTTCTTATCCCATATCATCGGCCGCCCTGTGTCAGCGCACGAGGCGGAGAAAGGTGATCGAAATGGAACGATCAGCTGGATCAAACATAAGATCTGGCACAGCTATCCGAGGGAATATCCGCGCGTCACGTTTGAGGAGATTGCGCTTGATGAAGGTTTATGGTATACCAGCGGGATAGAGAGTTTTATCAGTACCATGGAGACGAGTGCGCTGAGTGGGAGAAATGTGGCGAGATTGGTGAGAGATGCGTGGGTGGATGCGAAGCAGGCGCAGGAGGGGAAAGTGGGCGTGCCGGAGGTGTTTGAGGATGGGGTTGGGGCCGAGTTGTGGCAGGAGGAGTTGTAGGGTGTGAAAGGTATTTGCTTGGGGCGAAGAGAAGAAGAGAAGATTAGCGATTTAGCTATGAAGTATTTGTATTTGGGATTTGGAGGTTATAGGAAGACAAAGCGAGGGTTCCACGTCGTGTTGTAGAGGCATTATATACCCGCAAAATATCATCTTGTCATCTTTATACTGAGTCTGTGCCATGGTCGCTTCCGTCGTTCGGTGGGAGATACAACCAAGGCGCAACCGAATCGTGAAGTCATCACCAGGAAACAAAGCTCATCGGTACTTTGTATCGCATCGAAAAGAAGAGTAGGATATCATAATCAAACCAATCTATCACTTCCCCACCCCTCACTTGCTCGTATGCTGCTCCCGCAAAAACGCCTCAACATGCTTATCATGACTCGCATCAATCTTGCTATCCAGCTGCTGCTCCTCGGGACTCTTGCTCCTCACAGGCTCCTCAACCTTCTCTTCCGCCTGCTTCTTACCGCCAACAGCTCCAGCAACAGTGTCAGTCACAGATGCGACTGTGGAACTGACGGTCGCTGATGCCGCTGCGGCGGCTGACTTGGCTTGGTCGAGGTAGCCCGGTGCAGCGGGCTGTGCCGGCTCGGGCAGGGGCTTTTCTTTCGGTGCCTGACCGACGGTGTTGGGCTCCATTGTCACGGTCTTGTCGCCGTGGCCGTGGTCGTTCACTGCGAGGTGGGGTGTGCCGTCTGCGAGTTGGCCTGATGCGTGTGTTTGGTCTTGTTGTGTGTAACGGGTTTCTGATGTTCCTGCGCGTATGGGTAGCTCGGACTGTGCAGGTGTCGAAGAGGGCGCGAGGGATGGGGTGTTTGAGGCCGAGGGTGTGTCGGAGGGCGGGGTTTCGCTGATTTCCTCGCCAGTATCAGGCGGGTGTGTCGCGGAGCCCACTGTGGTGAGTGGATCGCCCTTCTCAAAAGCTGGAGTATTGGCGACTGGGCCGTTCCTCCAACCTACAGGCTTGGGAATTGTGAATACCAATCTCCGCCTTGGTTGTCCGTTCTCGCTGCCCACACCCCAGGCCTGCATCTCCCCATCGGGACCCTCTTCCCATCGTATTGGGCCAATGGGAAATGTCTTCTTCCCGTTCTGCTCGTCAGGTTTCTCCCACTTCAGCACTGCTTCGATTTCGGGCTCTATGTTTGGCATAGATCCCCATTCGAAGTCTAGTCCGCCACCATACTTCTTGGGAATATTCTCGTGGTCGATGTATTGTGAGAGCGTAGGGTAGACGTTGGCAGGGGAGAGAATGAAGATCTTCGACACAGTGATGGGGTCAAACCAGCGCTTGATCCAGCCCCAAACGGTAGGGAAGAAGCCAGGCGCGCCGACAATCTGCTCATGAATCAGTCTCCCATACACCTTCATACATGAAGATTATACTTACGAAAATCCTGTCGAGCGTCTCTGGATAATGTGCTGTCGCCAGGACTGAAGCATCCTGCATATGGTTCTTCAAGTTCCAGAATTGCTTCAACCCAACCCCACTAATGTCCACAATATTGTTACTTTGTGAGATGGGGGTCTCGGGATGGGGACGTGGGACCATGGAGCACAACGGCGTCACATATCTGGTCAACGACTCGTACAGCGCGAACAATCGGACGTTCTTAGTCAAGATGTTGGGCAGCGTGGTCTTCGATTTGGCCAAATTCTTCTCGTACGCGGAGATGTTCTTCGTGTTCAGCGGCGCGACTTCAAAGAGAAAGAGCGGAATGCCGCGCTTGTCGCGTCGACCGAGCCATTGGGGGTACTGCAAGGCTGTCAGATATGGTCACCACCAACAGAAGCACACTTCGTACGAGTCGACGTGTTTGTTCGAACTCCTCAACCTCGATGGTTTCGAAGATTTCGTCCAGCTTGTTCGTTTTCCGCCAGTCTTCGGTGTCTTTGAACTGCTTGAATGCCTCTTGTGGCACAAAACGACGTGCGCGCAAGTACCGCCTGTGAGCTGTCAGTACCCCGCAGAAAATCGTAGCCGTTGCTTTGACCATACAGCATTGTCTCATCGTCATGGCTAGCTGCTTTTACGCCAGTTGCTGGCGTATAGTAGTTCTGCTCTTGACAAATCTGCTTGAACTCATTCAATTTCTCTTGCTGATTGTCAGAAAGATGCGCAAGATGACCCGCGGGATATTGCATCGACTCGACTCTCTGTAGCTCCGTCATGGTCGCGAGGTTGTACGTTCACGGAAAAGGGATTCAAGAGTAGGTATGGAGGTAAGGAAGAGTAAAAAAGAGAAGTTCAATGTCTAGGGCGCCATGATGTTTAACGCCCTGCGGCGGATCGCGGCACCTACGAGTGATGTCAATCAGTTAGCGGCGCAGGCCCCCATTTGTGGCTGCGTCGGTCATCTCCAACAGCGAGTTGCGGGAACGGTATATCGCAATCCGGACCAACCTTGGACCGCTCGGCACGCCTTCGGGCTACAGCTGACTGGAAAGTGAAGCTTGTGTTGCAAGCTCTGTTCGCGACGAGGCGCCTTGTCTACAAAGCAGCGGGAAAAATGATTGCCGCAGCTTCCGGCGGTCTACCGAGAGATGCTGCTGATGTTAGCCAGCACAATGCCCGCGACTTCGGCCGTCAGCAGCCTGAGTCAGTTTGTGTTGGTCACTCTAGACTGCGGGAGTGTCCGTGAAGCACGATGAGCCGGGCGCACGCATGCTGCAACTGAGGGACCTCGATGTCTTACGGACAACGGTGTACTAGATGTCTTCACGTCTTAGACTCCCTTCAATCACTAGAGGTGCATGATCGCGCTACTTGATGGCCACGGCTAGCGATTAGATAAGCGAGTATGATGCGCGCATCGTTCATCGTCCCTGGTGGGCGGCGTTGACGACATTTGCCTCGAGGGAAGGATGCGTCGCCTGCCATCGCACCTGAGCCAGCATTGAACCACGTAACCTTACCGCCCTCTTGACGGTAATTTTAAAGTCGTCAAACCTATATTCATTCTCCGAGAACGCCGAACTGCCGCCCGCCATGGCTCCACTGGCCTTCACAGAGCTGCCAACCGAGATCCTTGAGGCCATTGCTCTCAATCTTGACGCTGGCTCTCTTATCGCCGTTTCCAGGACCAACAAGCTCATCAAGCAGCTTACCGCCGACTCACCCATCCTATGGCGCCACTTGTGCCAAACGCAATTCACAGCATGGGATTCGCGCCACAACATTGCGGCAAAGCTCCTGGCACCACTGTCAGACGTAGACTGGCGCGGACTATACAAGGAGCGGTTCAAGATTGAAACGCGGACAAGGAAGCTATTGGATCATGTTGTGAGCACGCAACACCAGCGCATTCGATGCATCAACGAAATCGCAGAGTTCGGTTATGATGCAAAAGAAGCTCTCGTGAGAGAGATGGAATGTCCAGACGATGCTGATGATGTTTTGGCGCGACGGTACTACGCGAAAGCCGTCCTCGAGCGAATACAGCGCGAGATTGCTATTCGATGGTGGATACAGCTGAATGACAGGGACAACGTGCCACTTGAGCGAGCATTGGGCGCATACGATATCTTCGCTCTTGTTGGGGAGCATGTAGACATGGACATCATGGAAGATCGTCTCGATTTGCTCTCGGACGAACTTTTGATAGCGCACCCTGACTTCGACACGCTCAGTCCACGGATGAAGGCATCGACACTTGCCACCTACCTTCGCGAACAAGGCTTCCAGGGCGTATCTAATGCGTCCTATCGTGCTCTTCCCAACTCCTTCATTGGTCTTGTACTGGCATCCGAAAACCATGAGTCGTTGCCTCTGATCTCGGTCGCCATATACTGCGCTGTTGCACGCCGCGTAGGTCTAGACGCCCGGCCTTGCGGTTTCCCTGGTCACGTCTATACCCTCGTATACGCTCCCAAGTTCCATGACCTCGATGGCAAATACAAGCCGACTAGCTCGCATGAGCTTGAGTACATATACCTCGATCCATTCCGCTCGCGTGATGAGGTGGATCGGAACTCCCTTGAACAGAATCTGCGGCAGATGGGCGTTCCGCAATCCGAGTTCAACTACTTCCTCAACAATGCAAGCACAAGAGAGATGGTTCTACGCACAGCCCGCAACATCATGTCCTCGGTCCAGACGACTCGGCAAGCTGAAGCTGGGCTGCGTGGCATCCAGTGGATTCATACGCACCCAGATTTGGATAATGCGTTCTACTCGGCCATTTGGTCTATGCTGATCCTCGGTCCTGTTCCTGACTCTCCAGGTCTGTCCAGTGCCAACACCAGACGGCGACAGTACCTCCCCTATCTGCTTGAGCATTTCCAGACACACTTCCCGTGGGACGTGACGTTACTCGAACACTACGTCATCCCAATGTTTCTTGACCAGCCCGAGGGACAACGCTTACTGCAATTTGTGCAATCAATGTATCAAGTCGACGCCATGCGAAAACCTGTACTGGCACGAGATGAAAAGACCGTTAACGTCAGTTTCAAGGTCGGTCAACTCTTCCAGCACAGGCGATACGGCTACGAAGGAGTTATCACGGGCTGGGACGTCAGCTGCGATGCTGGGGAAGAGTGGATCCGCAATATGGATGTGGACCGCTTGCCCAGTGGCAGGAACCAGGCCTTTTACCACGTACTGTACGTTGTCGAGATAGACTCTTCTGCATCATGATAGACTAATGCATCACAGCGTTTGCGACAAGTCAGTACGCTACGTGGCCGAGGAAAATATTCAACCTGTTCCTCCTGGAAGAGAGCCCTCACCAGCTATACTTGGCCTTGCAGGCCGTCATTTCAAGCGCTGGGATGGCGAGGCCGAAATCTTCGTGAGTAATATCCTGGACGAGTACCCAGACAACTAGTAGGCTGTGGGTAGTGTGTAGCCACGGAACCTGACTGGACGTGCAGGTCGGGTATGTGCCTGGCTTGAGCTATTCAGATGACTTTGAAATATGAAGGGTTTGCATTCGATTTTTTCTTATCATGGGACAGGTTTCCACAAGGCAGTAACAAATGATACCCTCGTTCATATCGTGGTCAAGGTGCCGCAGCAAGTATTTCATTGAGTCATTATCTCGTTACCATATTCCATTCTGGTCGTTATCCCCTTCCATTTCCTAGCCAGTCTCATCGGGAGTAGTCTTGATCGTTGAAAGCTCGCCATGAGCGTCCTACTGCTGGTGAGCAGCATGGCCGCCCTGGACACCAAGATCGTGCGCAAGCTTGCTGCCAGCCTTGAACGTGCCATCGGGGTTGCGCTAGAACCGTTAGCCATCTTTTCACGCAGTGTTTCAGCCATTGGTACTCACGCCCTCATCCGCACCTCCCTGAGTCTGGTGCTCATGAGCTGCATGTCCACCCTGAGCGCCGAGCTCCTTGGCTAGCTCCGAGCCCTTGGTGAAGGTGCCATCTGGGTTGCGATCGGGGTGGGAGCTGCCGTTGGACTATGTCAGTCGTTAGCAATGTGAGGCCACGATAAGACACGGTGGGTACATACAGCACTGCCGTGAGAGGCATGGCCGCCCTGAGCACCGAGTTCCTTGGCGAGTTCGGAGCCCTTGGTGAAGGTGCCGTCCGGGTTGCGGTCTGCGTGGTCATTACTGGAAGACTGGTAAGGATTAGTTCCACTACCACAGGCATAGAAATGTGGCTGTTCTCACGTTTCCGCCGCCATGAGACGCATGGCCGCCTTTGGCTGCGATCTCCTTCAGCTCATCCTTGGGCAAGTTGGCGAAGTTAGCTGGGTTGGTGGAAGCCATGGTTGTATCGTGGTAGATTGTTGTTGTAGTTGATTGAGATATTGTTCACGGTGTTTGATGGGAGAAGAGATACGCCTGCCAGCCTGAAGGTTTACTTGTTTTATATATCCCACCTGCCTCTGCTTCACGTCTGCTTGCTAGGCAACACCACGTCACAAAATGGGGCAAGCTGCGGGCAAGCGCACCCCAACGGCAATACAATGTCGATCAAACATGCTCCCGCGTCTGATTTGCTCTTTGATCAGGCGGGCGTGCTCTCATGGAGATTTTCTCTTGTCAGCCTGTTCTATCCTTGCAAAGGAGGTGTGGTTGTGGTCGAGCGTGGCTGATGACGTCGGCCCGAATTTTGACGCGCTTCGCGAACTCACGTGGTGCGACGCGTCGGAGTAGCCAACAGTGAGCGCCGGAGACGATTCGACTGGTCGCATTCGACGAGGAGTTGCGCCGACATATTGTTGCCAGCCTGCTACATAACGAATCGAAGATCAAGCTGACCGCGTACAACATATTCTTGCATAAATCAGACTCGACCCCAATTGTGTCCGTTCTCAACAGATTGTGCCAGCCTCCAATTTTGTCGCTCAGACGCGACTTTATACGACGGAAGCCTAAAGTGAACGCCATCCCCGCAGATCCTCCACCCTTTCCCCTTATCCTCACAAGATTGATTCCCTTGATTCCAATTGACTCTCACGAGAAGGGCCTGACTCTCAATATACTACCGATCTACCATTATGAGTCTCAAGCGTAAGGCTGCAGACGCAGCAACCGACGCAGCCAAAAAGCCAAAGGCGAATGGCAGCATCACTGCCTTCTTTGGCGCACCGAAGCCTAAGCCAGACGCAAAACCAGGTGCTGCTGCGAAATTCGATAAAGACGCGTGGGTCGCGAAGCTCACAGAGGAACAAAAGGATCTCTTGCAACTAGAGCTTGAGACCTTGCACGACAGCTGGCTACCACATCTCAAGGACGTCCTCCTCACACCGCAGTTTCTTAACCTGAAGAAATTCCTCAAGCAAGAGCTGAAGAGTGGCAAAACTGTATACCCACCGATGAAGGATGTATACTCCTGGTGAGTCCTACAACGCGTTCCCACTTGGAGATGCACAAACTGAACCGCCACACAGGTCTCGACACACGCCTCTCAACACCGTCAAAGTCGTCATCACAGGCCAAGACCCCTACCACGGCCCGAATCAAGCCCACGGCCTCTGCTTCTCCATCCGCCCACCTACACCTGCCCCACCCTCTCTCCAGAACATCTACAAAGCCCTCAAGATCGATTATCCCGACTACAAGGCCCCTCCAAACAAGAGCGGTCTCCTCACACCCTGGGCTGATCGTGGCGTCTTGCTGCTCAATACGTGCTTGACAGTTCGGAGAAGCGAGGCAAACTCGCATGCGGGCAAAGGCTGGGAGCTGCTTACGCAGAAGGTCATCGATACTGTGTCAAAGGTGCGAACGCATGGCGTTGTGTTTTTGGCTTGGGGCACGCCGGCGCAGAACAGGACGAAGGGCATTCCTGTGGATAAGCATCTTATCTTGAAGAGCGTGCATCCAAGCCCGTTGAGCGCGTCGAGGGGATTCGTAAGTTTCAAGTATCACGATTGGCAGTGGCTGTACTGACGAGATGTATAGTTTGAGTGTCACCACTTCACTAAGTGTAATGAGTGGCTTGAACAGCGCTACGGCAAGGGTGGCGGCATCGATTGGGACCTCAACGTCGATCCCGAGGAAGCTGGTGTTTGAGCTGATGGTTCGCCAGCCGTAAGCATACATCTCAACTTGATGTTCACTTAAGAAGCGTGGTGTTCTGGCGCATTCTTGTTGCAGCATGATATGTATGGGCTTTAATAGCTCTCTGTCTAGTAAGCTGGTGTGTAAAGATTGGATATTGACCGTCTCGCAAGGTCACTGGTTCAAAGGACCACTTTCGCCCTGCGCTGCGAGCTGGAGGGACTGAAGTTGTTTTTGAGGCAATGGAGTTTTGGCGTCAGACTGTGGGAATTTCGCATCTCTTCCTATGTGGGCATAAGAACGGCAGCGTTCAACTGTCACACACATTTGATACGAATTCAAAACATTCTTCAGCATGTTAGTAGAATCATTGGGCACCATTCTGTGTATTGATCAAGCCTTGCAACGAACGCTGAACGTTGCGTCGCCCGACTTTACGAAGCTACGGATCAAACTATCTTTCGTGTGCCGTGCAGGAGGATAACCAAGCAAAACCTTGCACCCATCTTTCTTTCTTCAACTGCAGCTGCAGAGAGATTGTTCTAGATCGCCTTCAGGACAAGGCACTACTGTATTATGTACCTCCAAATCCATCGGCTGTACCATGACATCACCCCATCCCACCACAACCCTCAGCTTTCAACCGCACCATTCCCAACCAAGCAATTCATTCGCAGTGCCTCCCTTGGCCGCCTCATCTCTTTCTCAATACCAAGCCTATAAACGAAAACCCGACCATCCCGAAAGCTCTCGGATGCTGCCGAGCGTAAGACGGAGATAGTGGTACTACCGTCGACCGCAAGGCTGGTACAGTGGGGCGAATCAGCGTCACCAGCGTAGGATCCTGAGGAACTCCGCTGCAATTACGCTAGCGGGGCGAGGGTTATGTAATGCTGCAGAGGAGTTTTGGTGGGTTGGGAGTTTGCGTGTTCCTTGGAAAAGGATTTTGCGGAGATTGAACTGGGCTTGGGGATGGGATTGTAGATGCAAGTGCGGATCGGTCTGAGAGGTGAAGTATATATAGAGGGGTAAGTACGCTGGATGGGAGGATTTGGATATCATCAATTTACAACTTAAAATATTATCGAGTACTTTGTATACTGAGCACTGCAACACTCAATTGGATTCTAAATTTACCAATAACATCCGAACTCCCACCACCAACATGTCCTCACCACTCCCCTGGAACCGCCAAAACGCCCTCGCCAGCACAATCGCAGCTGACAATGCAGCCTCCATCGCTGGCAAAATCGTCCTCACCACTGGCGTGACCCAGGGCGGACTCGGCGCGACTTTTGTGCAAGAGGTTGCAAAGCATAAGCCTGCCCTCCTCATTCTCGCAGGACGCTCGCCGTCCAAGGTCCAAGCCACCGCCGATGCGATCGCGCAGAACCCCGCGAGTGCTGGCGTTAACGTGAGGATACTCGAGCTCGATCTCGCATCCCAAGAACAGATCCGATCCGCCGCAAAAGAAGTCCTCGCATACCCCGAAGATCACATCGACGTGGTAGTTAATTCCGCCGGCATAATGGCCGGCCCCTTCAAGACGACCAAAGAAGGCATCGAGAACCAGTTTGGATCAAATCACATCGGCCACTTCCTCTTCACCAACCTGATAATGCCCAAGATTCTCGCCTCGAAAGCGCCGCGCGTGGTCAATGTGAGCAGCGACGGCCACCGCGCAGGCAGCATCCGCTTCTCCGATCCCAGCTTCCAGAATGGCAAGGTATACGACCAGTGGGAAGCCTATGGGCAGAGCAAGTCGGCGAACATCCTTTTCTCCAAGGGACTTGCTGCAAAGCTTGCAAACAAGGGCTTGCGAGCGTACTCGTTGCATCCGGGCGTGACGATGGGTACGAGTCTGAGTCCAGGCTTTGGGGAGGAGGAACTGGAGTCGTTGAAGAAGAAGGATGCGGAAATGGGATGGAACACGAATTTTGACATTAAGACGCTGGATGAGTGTGCGGCGACGCATGTGGTTGCGGCGTTTGATCCGCGACTTGACGGGTACAACGGGGTATATCTTGAGGATGGGAATTTGTCGAAGAATGAGCAGCCCACAGTCAAGAAGGAGGGGGATGCGGAGAAATTGTGGAAGTTGAGCGAGGAGCTTGTTGGGCAGACATTTGCGTATTAAATGAATGATTGAGGTTTGAATAGGAGTTCGTTAGCAAAAATATTTCGAATTGATGGGTATCTTGTAATGTTTGACCAACGCCGATTTCGTGCAGAGTGACACGTCCATCTATCATCCTCTTGATAGGAGTCTCTTATGCCCATTTCAGACATCTCGTGGCTTCGTGGGCATCCTTGCACTCCAGCCCACACACTCTTGCACCACACTTCCTGCACTTCATCGTCCCCCAATATCCACAATTATCGCAGAAATGTCTCTGTGGCGGCCCTCCGGCGGGTGAAGGCGCAGCATGGCTCGCAGCGTACGACAGCGGTGGAGCAGCAAGGAGCGCTTCCAGCTCAGCGGGATTCAATGGTGCGGGCATTGAACGGTCAATGGACAACAGCGCATCATCGTTATCAAAGTCTGTATTTGCAGGAGCTGGTGTCTGAGGCATGGATGGGCCTGGCGTAGCTTCTGAGGGCGTTGGCGGGATCGAGGCGAATGTGCTTTGACGGCGAGACTGCGCATTACTTCTCGAACCTGCGGCAGCACTGCGTGGTACCGGCGCTTGTTGTTGCTGCGCAAGTTGCGCTTCTTCATCATCGAGCCAGTGTTTGATCTGTCGCTGGTATTGTATGATTCGGCGTGCGTTTTGTGTCTTTGGAATCGCTATCAAGGAACATTGTCAGCGCATGCGCGCATTTGTTGGTTGGCATACATACCAGGCTTTCCGGGAATCGCAATGTTCTGCTTTGGATCGTTGTCTCTTTCCAGCTCCGCTATCCTCCGCGTAATGGCTGTTTGCTGTCTGGCAGACAGTTCATTCTCGCCGCGCTGGCCACCTGCTTGTGCTGCAGCGCGCTTCTTGTTCTTCGGATTGATTGCGACTTTCGATGGGTCATAGCCGGTATCGACGACATATGTCCATCCTGGCGCCACAGAGGCTGCCGAGTTTGGCAGCACCTCGACGTGTGGCATGTTGCTGTGGTGCACAGAATCGTAAAGTCGCCGAGTCGAAGTTGCGGAGAAGGCTCGGGAGTGGGCTCGATGAAGCTAGTAATCACGTGGCGACGTGTTAGCACATTGATTCCACGGGCGATGGGATGTCGATGCGGGGTACATCTACAAGCTGAAGTTCTTTCAAATTGCTGTACATCAGGTTCCACTCGGAATTCTGGCCGGCTATGATGACGATGTCGTCGCTTGTGCGGGCTGATCAATCTTACGAACCGGCTTGCTTCTCGTGAAGCTCGCTGTACATGTCATTCTTCGGAAACAGTCTGAAAGTACAGTGGAACATCTTTTTCAAACCAAGATATGTCAGAGAGAACGCCACCAATCATCCTCCAGCCAACATCTCCGCCCACCGATCCGTCAAAGGGAGCTGCTTTTGTGTTTGTTCATGGCTTGGGTGACCAAGCAGATGGCGTCGAGAGTGCGTAGTAAGCTGGGATTTCTTCATATGACAATAGTATTCACGTCAATTGCAGATATTGCGCGGCAATTCCAAGCGGCTGGAAAGCTTCCCCATATGACTTGGGTTCTGCCAAACGCTGAGGAGAATCACGACCTGGCGACTACTGCGTGGTACATGCCGACTCGCCTTTCTCCATATCCTCCGTCCCGTCCTGAGCTTGAAGACGACGAAGATGAACAGGGCATGCTGGCCACCGTTTCTTACCTTACCATATTGATCGATCACCTTGTTGAGCAAGGCATTCCGGCAAACCGAATAGTACTTGGTGGCTTCTCTCAGGGCCATGCAATGTCAATGCTCACAGGACTTGTGTCCAAGTACGCTGGCAAGCTAGGTGGGCTGGTCGGCTTATCTGGATATCTGCCTCTACCTGATCAGATAAGTCGCTTGCGCGAGAAAGCAGGCTTGTCGAAACGTGTTGATGATAACGTTGAAATTTTCCTAGCAAGAGGAAACGGGGATAGACTCGTGCCCAAGCGGTATCACCGTCTCTGCTATGAGAAGCTGTATGAGCTTGGGGTGAAAAAAGAGAATGTCACTATCCGAGAGTATGAGGGACTCGGGCATGTAATGGGTGGAGCAGAACTTCGAGATTTATGTACGTGGCTCGAGGAAATAGTTCCTTTGCTAGATTGAGCAATATCGTGGCCAGAGCGAGAAGAGCTGGTAACAATGTTCAAACCACTTCTACAAACAAGTGTCGAGAAGGAGAGTGGAAGAAAACGAGCGCGGCAGTGTAAGCATGCCCGAGGCGTGAATTAGCTTCTTGGCGTACAGGCAGATTGTGGCCGACTTCGACAGCCATTTACACTTACTCTCTCTCTCTTGACTCACCCAATTGTTCTACGGAAGCTCGAACTATTGTCACAGACCCGTGCAGCTTACTGTCATCGGCCCATTTTGTGATTGGCTGGGTGTCAGAAACGTTAGTCCGGAGGTGGGCGGTACAGCATCTCTCATACCGCGCATTCTTGATACCATCGGCCCTCGCACTTGTACGTACTACAAACCCTTGACATGCTCCGCGCATATACATGCCATGCACTGCGGCGGTATGATGCTCGAGTTGCATCGCCGCAGTTGCAGCATGCGTGCGCTGCACAAGTTCTATCATGTCAACCACATTTGGTCACAACTTCATCTACCTACTGACACTCGCATAGTGACTGCTGCGGCGCCCTCGGTCGCCCGCCATGCCTGCAATGCTGGATGACCCGAGTGCGCCAGTCATACTCAGAACTTCAGGCGATGTCCCATACCCTCCGCCAGGCGGGCCATTACCCGTGGGCATTGCGCCTATACAGGTGACCCTCCGCGACCGAGTGACGACTGCCACCATTATACCCTTCTCCGCACCAAACCAAGTTCCCTTGACGCTGTTGGCATATCTTTGCGATCAGCTAGGTCGCGAGATTGAGAAGGGCGACACATATCCTATGGTAGAGCCGTTGCCGCTTGAAAACTTCGGCCCATACTGGTTTGGTGTCTTTGGCGCCATCATGCTGTTGGGAGAGATCCAGGATGGTCGGGAGCTACACGAAATGGCGAGGGGAGGCTGTGATTGGGAGAGGGAGTGTCTGGGGAGCTTCTACATCAAGCCAAACTATCCAGGTCGTTCCAGTCATGTCTGTAACGGTGGCTTCTTGGTCACAGATGCATCGCGGAATAGAGGTGTAGGACGCTTGATGGGGGAGACTTATCTGAATTGGGCCCCGAAGCTGGTAGGTCTTTTGACGGCTTCAAATGCAAATGCGCTGACGGTTCTAGGGCTACTCATACTCTGTCTTCAACCTCGTTTACGAGACGAACGTAGCCTCCTGCCGAATCTGGGATGCGCTCGGGTTCAAACGAATCGGTCGCGTTAAGGGCTGCGGCAACCTCAAATCATACCCCGGGGAGTTGGTGGATGCCATTATATATGGTCGCGATCTCAGCCATGAGGACGACTTTGTCTCAGAAGACCGTTTCGATAAGATAAGATTCTACCTGAAGAATGGAAAGTATCCCAACGGCGCTGACCGAGCGGAGAAGAGCCGTCTTCGTAGTGCTGCCACACACTACAAGCTCACGCCCGCAGAGGGTGAGGAGCCTGAGAAGCTATGGCTCAAGGGTAAGGAGGTTATTGCCGATCCACAGAAGCAGTATGAAATTGCACGAGACCTTCATCACAAGTCGCATGGTGGTATCAACAAGACCACTGCCGTCATCGCAGAGTTATACCACTGGATCCGGATCAAGGAGACTGTGAGTCAGGTCATTCGCAACTGTCCGGAATGCAGCGAGATGAACAAGGGCTTGTCAGCCATGAGGCAGAATCAGAATCAGAATCAAGCACGTTACAGTCAGCCCAGCAACGGAGGTTCACCTGTGACACCGACTCCCCCGGCTGATCATTACTCACATGTTCAATCAAATGCCCCACCGCCCCAGGATTCACCCAGCGATCAATCAAAGATGGAAGAAACACAACAACAGAACTCATTCCAGGCCTATGAACAACAAGATTTCAGTCTTCCATTGGATCCGGCCTTGATGGAGGGCATCTCTCAGGGCAACAGCCTCACGAACCTGCCACCTTCACCGTTTCTGCATGCCGGACAGGAGGCCAATGGCATAGCTCAAGTGGCCGAATTCGATGGCAAAGGTTCAGTACGACAGGCTTAAGGTGACAATGATCGAACTTCAACGGCAGGGGAAGGATTGCGGCGGATATTGGATCGTGTAGTAACGTATGGTCCTACTCAGTGATGCAGGCTCACAGAGTGGTAGACTGTTCATGATGATGATTTGATTCGTGGTTTCTTCTTTGCTGAGCATTTGTAGAGAATCCCTGTCCTGCGGCTGAGAACTGTCATGATCACAACCAGGGGTGTTGGTTCATTGAAAGGCGAAAGGACTCCCGTGGGCGAATCTTTCAGCATATAGATGGTATGTACGCACATGGAAAGGGAATGAATTCAAAGATATAGACCCCATCCCGTCCGTCCATCACCATATCAACACGCTCTTTATAACGC
The DNA here is from genome assembly GCA_001644525.1 of Phaeosphaeriaceae sp. SRC1lsM3a. Classification (NCBI taxonomy): domain Eukaryota; kingdom Fungi; phylum Ascomycota; class Dothideomycetes; order Pleosporales; family Phaeosphaeriaceae; species Phaeosphaeriaceae sp. SRC1lsM3a. Next base: position 394,600 of record KV441713.1, on the reverse strand, counting down.
TCCCCTCCTCCATTTTCTTCCTCGCCTCCTCAAACTCTCGCACTGGAAACTCTTTCAACATCTTCTCAACCGGCAATATTCCGTCCTTTCCCCACTGCACCAACTCCGGTATAGCCTCCACAGGATCGCGATCCCCTTCAATGACGCCCACAAGCTTCCTGCCCGCCACCATATGCGTCAGACAATCCACCTCCAACTTTGCGCCCACAGGCTTTACGCCGACCTGCAAGACCGTCCCGTTCTTCCTCAGTGCCTCGAGACACTGGCTCAGGATTGCGACCAAGGGCGTGGTGTCGAGGATATGTGTGCATCCCAGCTTTTCTGGTGTTAGATCCTTTATTGCGGCGGACAGGTCTTTCCCAGCTAATCCTTCCTTGGTCGAAAGCAAGCCAACAGTTGCGCCCATGCCCTTTGCCAAATCAATCCGGCTCTGGAGTAGATCCACAGCAACAATAGTCTTCACGCCTCTTTGCTTCGCAGCGCAGATTCCAGCTAAACCCACACCCCCGAGCCCGATGACGCCGACGACGTCGTCTGGCCCGCATTGACCTACGTGGGTGATGGCTCCCGCGCCCGTCATGATGCCGCAGCCTAGGGGAGCGAACTTTTTGAGCTCATCGGTGTCTTTGAGTAGCTTTGTGACGTTTGCGGCGCAAGAGAGCTTGACGGGAACAGGTGAGGCGAAAGATGATTGCCCAAAATAGCCACCTCCAATGACCTTGGAGGGATTGGATGCGAGGACGAAGTTTGGTTCGTTGGCGGCGAGGGTGAGGGAGGCGTGTTCGGTGCAGTAGGCGGGGTGGGATGTTGTGCAGTAGAGGCACTTTTGGCAGCTTGCGGCGCTGAGGATGACGAGGTCACCGACGTTGAAAGAGGAGGATTGAGAGGAGGAGCCGAGCTTGAGGATACGTCCTGCGCCTGGACGTATTTCTTAATACTTTTGTTTGGTGTAGATGGAGATCATGTGCTGAGATGGATATGGTGATTTGTGCATACAATCTCACACATCTAGGTCACATATTGACATACCTTCATGGCCAAGCACACGTGGGTATATTCCTCCGTATCCAGAAATATCAGTATGGCACACCCCCGTGGCAATCATCTCTACAAGAAACTCATCTTCCTTTGGCTCGCGCGTGAGTAAGTCTGTCCATTCCCAATCATGTTGCGAGGAAGCGACTATGCCTTTGCAGGGGATGGTGTAGTTCGATGAGTCTGTTCCATTACTCTGAGACATGTCGAGCTATCTGTGATTTGACGATGTATGTGTCAAAATGGAAGCAATGACAAAGTTTGAAAATAGAAAGTTTACAGAAACATTAGAAAGAAAGAAAGACCTCATAATTTGGATTATTGGCTGCAGACTGTATAGCCGGGAAGTCATGTTGTTTGGGCACTACATCATTGATTCGGCTGCTTGCTGTTTGGGAGCGGGGTTGAGCGCGAGGCTGTGAGGTGTGGATGGGCCGGACTGGACTCCGCTAGAGTAGATTCATGGTGGCTAATCCGAGGAAGAACGGTCCGTGAGACATGATTGGAGCAGTGTTCTGTCGTTGGTACGATTTCCGTAAGATATTGATGCTTCTTGAATGTCGATTTGGTGAAATTATGCGCTGTGGTGGAGATGCTATGGGTATTGCTATGGGCGATTTAACTTGTAGTGATTCGATCACAGGCTGGATGCGCTGAACAGAAATGATGTAAGATCACGCGGCAGTAGTTATGCAGGCATGGACCTCGATTTTTATGCAGCTCCGAGGCTGCAGATGCCTTTTCTTGCCCTCTTCTTGTCTCAGCATCGCAGTCAATGCCTGGTCATCCTTCACCCAACGCATCTATCCGTCGAACAGCCCCCACTCCACCACCTTGAACGTCTCCAGCATCTTGTCCCTCACCACCTTACTATCCCTCATCAGCTGCGTCTCCTGCCCCGTCTCTGCCTTCTCATACTCGCCCGCATAATGCGGGATGTTGATCGTGATCATGATATCCGTACCCTGCTCTTTCAACCGCAGTAGCAGAAGATGAATGTAGACATACTCTGGCGTCTTGCGATTGGGCCTATCAGGCGGAGCTGGAGTTTGTATGAAGTTCAGGCAGAGAGCTGATTTGTCGCTGCGAGAACGTTAGCATATTTTTAATCAAGAAATCAGAGTATAGGGAGAGGGTGAAAAGAAGCAATCGAAAGCAACCATGAGTCTGCTCGCATGCTCTCTCCATCCTTCCCTCTCCATCTCTTCCTATCACGAAATAAAATGAGCATACCTCAACTCCTTGAACACAGCTCTCTCCTGGCCCAAGAGGTTCGTGCTATCCCCCGTTCCATCTACCAAATCGGCAAAGTGGTATTGCAAAGCCTCTTCATCGCTGCTCTTGTCGACATATTCCAAAATCTCAATCACGATGGACGAATACCCATCAGCATCGAGGTAGACCTCCTGGTGGTCTGGCACTTCGCGTATTTGACTGCGCAGTTGTGGTTAGTAAGCAGATCAGGGTGTGCGCGCACGTGAGTTTGGGTTTTACCTGGTGTCGGCGAAGTTGGAGGGGAGGTCGGCGGTGATTGCGCCCCCGAAGAGCGGGGTGTTTGTGAAGGACATTTTTTGTACGGTCGCGGTGTTGGTGTGTTATTGAAAGAAGTGAGTGAGTGAGCTGTGTTATAGAGCTTGCATCATGTTGTGGCGTGGTTTAAATGTTCGTGTTGGGAAGTTTTGGTGATGGTCGAGTTAGTAGGTAGCGATCAGGCAGCTTCAGGCAACGCCATAGACTGGTACCTAGATGCAATGTGGAGCTGAATTGCTATTTTGTTCTGACCGACTTGAGATTAATTTCTAAGCAAGGCAGATTTGGGTATCTTTGTTTGAACTTTCGCCTGTCTATATGCTCCATGTCCTGTCCCAGATTTTGAACGCCGTGCAATGCATGTCTTTCCATGTCGTGAAGCGTCTCTAGGCGGCTCCGCACAGCTGATGTGCCTGCGCCTTGCCTCAGTGCTTCCTTCAGTATCCTTCCTCCTCACTCATGCTTTTCTTCGACATCAGATTTTCCGCGCAGTCCTGCGCCACCATGAATTTCTACCAAACGCTTCACCCCATCGCAACTCAAGCCGCCGCACCGTCGTCAACCTCCATCAATGTCGTCGCGCGTGTGCCGTTGTTGGTGGTAAGGCCGATGGCAGCCTCTGCTTCCTTCTGGGAATATGGTTCTTCGCGAAGCTGCTTCACTCTACAGAATCATCAGATACTGCCTATAATCATAATAACATCATTCCAACATACCTCCGCTTGTGCACCTTGCCCTTCTGATGGGCGCCAAAGTTGGCCTCGCTCTCAAAAAACTTTGCGCATTCCTTGCAGTAGTGCTGGCCGAGGCCAGGCAGATCTTCTATGGGTTTCGCATCTTTGAATTCTGCCAGATGCTTCTCGTCGCGCAGGTCGGCGTGGATCTGGTCGAGGTCGCGCGTGTGTCTGCGCGTCTTCTTCTTGGAGTCCTGTCCTCGGATGGCAGGCATGGTGGGCGGGCTGAGTAGTTTGGGTGTTTCCGCTGGCTGTATCCGTGATCTGTATCCGCGGCCGCTCGGCAATGGATGTGAAGATGGAGTAGTGGCCCGTGCCAGGTCTGCAGGTCAACGCAAATTTGATGTCGATTGGGTTCGCGGCCAGTAGCCTCACGGCTAGCCCTTGGCGAAGCAGCCCTTCCCCACTGCAAAATGGTCTGCAGGTCTGCGAAGCCTTCCCGTGGGAGACGTTTCCGCCCAACAATACAAGCTGCCGGGAGCAATTCTGGCAGCGCGCAACTGTGTGCGCTTATCGTTCGCGAATCAGCGTGCGGGCGTTTTCCGGCACGCTCGCAAAAGGAAACAGCTGAAGCGCGGGGGAATGCCCCATGTCGTCACCCAGCAGCGGCCTCACAATGCGTCGCGACCACCACCGCCCCCAGCGCCTGTATATAGTCCTGCATACTCCTGACAGCGCCTCAATTGCTCCAAAGCGACATCCACTGCCAAATTTCCCCTCCATTCGCACGTGAAGCGGGCCAGCGGGAAATAGTTGCCGGGGTGTCTGGCTGCAACGCCGAGGTCTTCCGCCTATACAGCCAATCAGCACGCCTCTGATCGCCATTAGTTATCGCCCGGATTGTGGCAGCTTCTGACGTTTCTGCCCTCCGCTTCAGACCATCTCTCTTCCACTCCACTCCATCCTCCCCAACCGCACCTCACCATGCAGAAGTTCTCGAGGCTCGGCCGCCTGGGCCAGAGCCTTGCTTCACGCAGGCAATTGGCCACCGTCAGCGATGCTCCACTGTCCCGCAAGGTCGAAATGACCAACTGGGAGAAGGGCCACTACATCAACTACCAGAAGATGAGCGAGAACCTCCAGATTGTCCGCGGACGCCTGAACCGACCCCTCACCTTCGCCGAGAAGATTCTCTACTCCCACTTGGACGATCCCCATGGCCAGGACATTGAGCGCGGCAAGAGCTACCTCAAGCTCCGCCCCGACCGTGTAGCTTGCCAGGATGCCACCGCTCAGATGGCCATTCTCCAGTTCATGTCGGCTGGCATGCCCTCGGTTGCAACCCCCACCACCGTCCACTGCGACCATCTCATCGAGGCTCAGATTGGCGGAGAGAAGGACTTGGACCGCGCCAAGGACATCAACAAGGAGGTCTACGACTTCCTGGCCACATCCTGCGCTAAGTACAATATTGGTTTCTGGAAGCCCGGCTCTGGTATCATTCATCAGATTGTGCTCGAGAACTACGCTTTCCCCGGTGCTCTCCTCATTGGTACTGACTCGCACACTCCCAACGCTGGTGGTCTTGGTATGGCTGCTATTGGTGTTGGTGGTGCCGATGCCGTCGATGTCATGGCTGGTCTTCCCTGGGAGTTGAAGGCTCCTAAGGTCATTGGTGTCAAGCTCACTGGCAAGCTGTCTGGCTGGACTGCTCCCAAGGGTATGTCTCGATGGAATTCTCGGGTTAACCGAGGATATCAGTTTCTGAACCTACAAGAGCATTTCGCTGACTCCTCTTACAGACATCATTCTCAAGGTCGCTGGTATCCTCACCGTCAAGGGTGGAACTGGTGCTATCGTCGAGTACCACGGCCCCGGAACGGAGAGCCTGTCCTGCACAGGCATGGCTACCATCTGCAACATGGGAGGTCTGTGATCCTTTGAATATCAACTTGGCCATATTGGAGATACTGACATCAATTCTAGCTGAAATCGGTGCCACCACTTCGGTCTTCCCCTTCAACGACCGCATGTACGACTACCTCGCTGCCACCAAGCGTTCGGACATCGGCGACTTCTCTCGCGAGTATGCTAAGGAGCTCCGTGAGGACGAGGGTGCTGAGTACGACGAGCTGATCGAGATCAACCTCGATGAGCTCGAGCCCCACATCAACGGTCCCTTCACCCCCGATCTAGCCACACCCATCTCCAAGTTCAAGGAGGCAGTTAAGGCCAACAAGTGGCCCGAAGAGCTCAAGGTCGGCCTCATCGGCTCCTGCACCAACTCCTCGTACGAGGACATGAGCCGCGCTGCCTCCATTGCTGAGGATGCCATGGCCCACGGTGTCAAGGCCAAGTCTCTGTTCACCGTCACCCCCGGTTCAGAGCAGATCAGGGCTACCATCGAGCGTAAGTGATACCATCCCTCATCATGTAGCCTGGGATGTCGTCAAGGCGCTTTGGCTATATGAATGTGTGCGCGAAATGTACTGACTATCTTCAGGCGATGGTCAGCTTAAGACCTTCGAGGAGTTCGGTGGCATGGTTTTGGCCAACGCTTGTGGACCTTGCATTGGGTAAGTGAACTCTCGATCCCATTTCCCCACGTTTTCGTCCTGGCGAAACCTTATCCTGTTTGACTTCAACTCATGACGGGTTTTACTTTCATCACGTTTAATATGTCATGACTCTTTGTGCTAATTTCCTCCGAAGCCAGTGGGACCGTAAGGACGTAAAGAAGGGCCAGGCCAACTCCATCATCTCGTCCTACAACCGTAAGTCCAGACGCAAGACTTGAAATTCCAAGCACACCACTGACATCACTCAACACAGGTAACTTCACTGGACGCAACGATGCCAACCCTGCCACCCATTCTTTCGTCACCTCGCCAGACCTGGTCGTCGCCATGACCATTGCTGGAACCCTGAACTTCAACCCCTTGACTGATGAACTCACTGCATCTGATGGCAGCAAGTTCAAGCTCAAGGCACCTACTGGCGATGGACTTCCATCCAGGGGATACGACCCTGGCCAGGATACCTACCAGCATCCTCCTGAGGACCGCTCCTCTGTTAGCGTCGCTGTCTCGCCCACCTCTGACCGTCTGCAGCTCCTCCAGCCCTTCAATGCGTGGGACGGAGCCGATGCGAATGACCTGCCCATCCTCATCAAGGCCCAGGGCAAGACCACCACGGATCACATCTCCATGGCTGGTCCCTGGTTGAAGTACCGTGGCCACTTGGACAACATCTCCAACAACATGTTGATTGGAGCTATCAACGCTGAGAACGGAGAGGCCAACAAGGTCAAGAACTCGCTGAACGGCGAGTACGGTGCCGTTCCTGATGTTGCCCGTGACTACAAGAAGAACGGCGTCAGGTGGGTCGTTGTTGGTGACTGGAACTACGGAGAGGGTTCTTCCCGTGAGCACGCTGCTCTCGAGCCCAGGCATTTGGGAGGTCTGGCCATCATCACCCGATCCTTCGCCCGTATCGTAAGTTTGATATACATCGTCTTTCGGAACATTGCGCTAACAAATAACAGCACGAGACCAACCTGAAGAAGCAGGGTATGCTTCCTCTGACGTTCTCCGACCCCGCCGACTACGACAAGATCGGCCCCAATGACAAGGTCGACCTCAAGTGCACTGAGCTCGCTGTTGACAAGCCATTCACCATGGTTGTCCACCCCGCTGATGGCGGCAAGGCTTTCGACATCAAGCTGTCGCACACCTTCAACGAGGGCCAGATCGAGTGGTTCAAGAACGGTAGCGCGCTGAACACCATGGCCAAGGCAGCGAAGAAATAAGCGTCTAGTGATAGGAACACGACACACTAGCAGTACTGGGAATGTAGATACAGGACGAAATACCCCAGCATATCTGACGACGAGAGGAAGGCCAAGGACAACAAGCTATTGGGGAGGAGAACCAGACATTGTGGAGCCTCAGTGATTGGGGTTGGTTGTAGCAGTAGGGAGCCTCTCATTTATGATCTTAGGGCTCAGAGGGATTCGCTTGAATATATTTGTGAAAGATTAGCCTGCAATTCATGATTTGATCCATATATGTATATCCTAGGGCCTATCCAGGAAGGCTTCCCCGGAGAGCCCATGACCATCCTAGCCTTCCCTCTATATCTACCTGCTGATTTTTCAGACATGATCGAGCCTGGCCCAAAATTCGACAAGATGATGCATTGTGATACATTCAGTCGAGCTGACACGATACGTCTGGGAGGATACAGGCCACGAAAGAAAGGAGAGCTGATACGTAATGTGGTATAAGGAGCTTCACGGTCACTCACAACATTACCCCTTAACAGCTTATAATTTAACTAATGCGACACTGCTTGGAGATACGTACCATAAAAGAAAGGAGAGTTGAAATATAAAGTGGAATGAGGACCTTCACATCTACTTATAACGACACATTTCGACAGCTTAGAAGGAGCTAATTTGACACTGCACGGATAATACATAAGAAACAAGAGAGATGTGCTATTAGTTATAGTGCAGTGAAGATCTTGACGTTTACCTTTGAGGATCCTTTATAACAGCTTGAAGCGCGCTTGGATAGTATTTCGAGGAGGATAGATATCATACACGAAAGATGTTTTGTTGATTACAATGCCGTGAAGGCCTTTACGTTTACTTTATGTGATCTGTTATAACAATCCAGACTGAGTTAAGACGACACTTGGAGGAGAATACAAAACATAAAAAAAGACAACAGCGCCACCTAGAGTGAAATGAAGACCTTCAAGAGTGCTTGAAAGTTATGCATGTTAATAGATGTAATTAGAGTAAACGATGAAGCGATGAGAATGCGAGACATACAAGAGGACAATTTGTTACGTGAAGTGTATTTGGTATATTCCTGCGTGCTTAAAAAATCTATTTTGATAGTTTGAACATGGGCAAATAACATTGCGAGGAGAATACAAAATAGACAAATAGAAAACTGTGTTACCTGTAGTGTAGTGAAGACCTTCACGAGTAGATAAGACAACGCACTTCAGTATCTGGGGTTGAGGCATTGTCAAACTTATATACGGATAAAGGAGGTCTAGAGAACATGAACTACAACAGAGACAATATTGCACGTTTACCATCAAAGAAATAATATGCATTGATCGTAAGCAATGCGAAGGAGCATAGTCGCATGCATAGGGTGTGAGCCTTCCCAGAGAAGGTTATGATGTCTCTACGAGAATTTTGAACTGAGTGGATGGAATCAATACGTCAAAGTCCGTCACTCTTTCACCAGCTTGGTGCATATGAAAGAAGAATAGCCTATAGGCCCCTTCGAGGAAGCCTTCCCAGAGAGGGCCATAGTGATAATAAGTATTGTGCCGAATGCGCCGTTGAGCAAAATTTCAACTGAGCCATCTTTGACTCTTTGCTGTCACACTCATTTTGAGTACCAATGTTCTATTTCTCGCCTAATCTTTCGCTGTGAAAGGAAGTGTTCATCTCACTTGGACGGTATTGTGTCCCTCAAGGTGAAACATGAGTAGTTGTAATATAATTAAATGATGTGTGATATCAGTGAACAGGATATCATTACGCAAAAGGTAGTTGGGATCTTCACAAGAACTCTTATTTACACACCTTGACTGCTCCGACTAGGCTAATGTTGTAGCTCTGGGAGGACATATAGCATACATAAGAACAATCATGACACTTAAAGTATAGTAAGGAATTCCACGAATGAGGAAGATAAGGCAGGTCATATTATAACTATGCGGATACATATTATAATCGTAATTAAATATTCAGACGCGTAGTGCAGTGAACACTATCGCGAGTAGGCAACACGATAACGATTGTCATAGTATTTTCTCCTCCAGACTGCAAGATTGCCTAGCACAGGAGGAAGCCTATCGAGTTATTTAGATCTACGTGGTTCGGCGATGAAGCGTTCTTGGGGAAGGTGTATATCAATGCACCATAGCAGCTGCAATCAGATAGAGGTCTGGTGGATGAAATGTCGTCCAGGGCCGAGATGGGTAGATAGAGAAATGCAACTATTAATGATGGACATTGCGGTAGAATCTCTTCTGTACTGCAAGAGATGCTTAAATAATACCTGCGTGGTTAAAATTGACACTCAGAGCTTCGGCATGGAGTCGAGCCAGTATTTGGTGATACACCAGACTGGCTGTCTACCGCAGGTCCGCAAATGTGGTGGAAAGTGATCGGATTTCAAAGAGTATCCAGAAAGGCCTCAAGGGAAGTAGGACAGACATCTGATCTTTTTATATAGTAGCGTGACGACCGACAACGCGTTTTTTAATACAGTCCAGCTATTTGAAATGACATATTGAAACTCAAGACCCCTTGTCACTTCCCGTCCTGACCGATGACCTGCGGTTACCGCAGGACTGATCTCGACTTTCTGATGCCAACATCGCAAGATAGTCTGCGGCTGTAGGATACACAATCCCATGCTCACCTGGCTCATTAATGGCTGCCTGCACCTTTGCCGGAGGCTGCGGAGGCTGGTTTTGCTCCTTGTCACCCACAGCCGCGGTCTGCTTTAACTTTCCTTTTCTCTTCTTGGTGTTTCTCCTGAGCGCAAGGATGATGAAGTGATCCCGACGTTCTTCGTGCACCTGCTGGACAAGGACGGTAAGGTGTTTCCTGGTGGCTTTCCCGAAGCCTCCGTGCTGGCGGACAACCTCTGAGGGTGAATCTCCATCAACTTGACCAGTGCATCCTAGGGCGCCATTATGGTGACTTTCCACGACTTTGATTTGTTGTTCAGCTTTCACAAGTGCGCCTGGACAGGCTTACCCTCTGCTTGACTGATGTGTAGAATGTGGGTGTTACTGTATTCGTCCCTGCACTCGAAATAGCCCTCCATGTATTGATTGAATTCGTGGCTAGTAGTCGCGGAGTCTTCAGAAGTCTTTCCCCCCTCGACGACTGTGTCAGCGTGGAGTCGCAGCACAATATATAATAAGAACCGAAGTTTTGATACCATACCCTGAAGTCCTGTAACAAGTGCAACAAAGAGTCTTGTATTGTCACAACGTGTTGTAGGACTCCTGGGTGTATTTTGCAGACATGAGATATGAGATGGTTGTGAGTGTGAAACATCATCAAGCACTCGCTCCCTCATATATGAGAGCGATTCAGTGATTAATTCGTATCTGGCGCTATACCTGTTTAGGGCACATGGCGTCGCTAGCGTGAAACCTCACATGCGCATCATCGCGAACGGCATTGCTTTTTGAGTCCTTATCTTCACCACCAACAGTCTGTCAAACCGTATCAAAGTTCAATTGCTACTCTAAGGCACCGCATCATCGCTCTTGGTACACTGTCAGGCATTATCGCTGGTGCTCGACGCGGCAACCTGGCGGCCTTCTCTCTCCTAACATTCCTATCTTCGGCAATCTTGAAGATCGACCAACACAAATACGACATTTCGTAGCCACACATAATCTTCGAGCATTGGCCACACCTAGAGTCCAGGACCTCTCATGTCTGGTCCAACATCGAACCCGGATTGGAATTCCAACAGCAGCGGTAGCGCCGCATACGGCACCTTTCCTAGACCACGCCTCAGTAGCCACCAAAGTGTTGGTAGCCACGATAGTACTGCCGTTCGGAGTAATAGTGATGACGTCTCCCCAACGCGTAGGCCATCTCCATCTCGAAAGTCATCGCGACATATAGAGTTCCGGAAATACCTCAAGCGGCCGCACCTGGAAGAAAGCCAACGAACACTAAGTGACGCATTGCGCGCAGCTAAGAGCAGGGAGGAGCAGGAAACTCTACTACCCGACGATGAGCATGCAGGATCAGATGGCTGTTTCAATGGCGCCGGTGAACCTATAGGACCTCGAGAACAATTTGCGCCTTATCCTCATTCCGCGCTGCAGGTCTATTATAACATCCATCGCATTCGTCGACTGGTGCTAGCTGTGATCGAGGATCCATACACGAACCAACAACTTCGAGAGCCTCGTATGAATGTTCTTATCGTCAAGCCACTTGTGGATCGCCTGTACAATGAAGAGGATGTTTCTATTGTATATTGCCTCCTTGTCAACAGAATGCAGTTTCTGCGAGAACAGCAATTCCAACAACATCACCAGACAGTCGACCTTACGCGAGCCAATCTCTGTGAGCTCGTCGCCATGAAAGTGCTACGCCGACATGACGAAGAGAGCACGGGGAAAACTGGATTATTGCTGCTTGCACAGATTCTCGTGGCCCCGTTTCAGCCCTTTCAAGGCGCACCTCAGGACCGGTACCCTGACAGGTATATGTCAGAGTTTCGGCAAGTTAATGACCGCTATCAACAGCAAGGCGAGTATGAGGGCAAATTGACAGCCTTGGAAGTCGCCATCGTGTCTGAGAGCAAAATCCTTTTGAGCAGCTCAGCTAGCCAGAAGGTTATTGACGCGGTATATCGAGGACGTATCGTTTATACACCTACCACGTTCATCGACATCATTCCAGACCATTACAAGCACAAACCAATCTCGCTGTACGATCCTCGGAAAGCGCCACTCTTGAACCAGTACCGTCTCATGGTTCCACGTACCCGCAACATGATCGAAGTGGTACAATTCATTATCCTTCTTGCACTGTACAGCTGGTGCATGACTACGCGGCGAGACCACTACCTGACTAATGCTGAGCTGTTCTTCATGTTTTATGGAGCTGGCTGGGTCCTAGACGAGCTGGCTTCGTGTTTAGAACATGGCTGGGAAGTACACACCCAAGAACTCTGGGCTTTCCTTGATGTCACCTTCTCTGGTATCTTCATTGTCTACCTCAGCATGCGCATACACGGTTGGGTCATTGGCAATGAAGAGACTGGCAGACAAGCTCTCGATGTCCTTGCTGTGGCGTCGCCAATCCTCTTTCCCCGAATCGCCTTCAACCTCATGCCAGAGAACATGCTCTTCATTGCACTGCGGGCGATGGTCAAGGAGTTTACAGCACTGAGTCTCATTGCGTTTTGGTGTTTTGGAGGCTTCTTACTCGCGCTCAAGTGGCTTAGCATCAGCAATCCTGATGTTGGCTGGGAGGAGTCGCACAGCGTTATTACCATCTCCAAATGGATGCTCTGGATCTGGTTCGGCCTTGATGGCACCGGTATTGACAAAGCGCCCGGCTTCCATGAGATTCTGGGGCCAGCGCTCATGGTCATATACGCATTCCTCGGCAATACGCTGTTTCTGACTGTCTTGGTATCGATCTTGAGTAATACATTCTCCAAGATCGCTGCTGATGCCACCGCTGAAATCCAGTTTCGTCGCGCAGTTCTGACGTTTGAAGGCGTCAAATCGGATTCACTTTTCGCTTATCGGCCACCTTTCAACTTACTTGCCTTCATCACTCTCTTGCCCCTGAAATTCCTTCTCTCGCCGCGTTGGTTCCATAAAATTAACATCACAGCTGTCCGAGTTCTCAATGCGCCTTTACTCCTGGCAATCGCCTATCACGAACGCCGCGCGCTATGGAAGCCTTCACGACGAAGATCCGTCAGTGGCCCTGGTCCTACCAAACGCTCCTCATGGCTCTTCGACAGCAGCTTTTGGACCTGGAGTAGAATGAGTCCCCATGCAGATCTGCAAGCTGTGTTCGAGGATGAGCCGCCACAAGATATCGTACAGCGGATTGAGGAGGAAGATGATCTGGAAGATGCGATCCTTGAAAACAGTTTCGCAGCAACTCTTGCGAATGGAGATAGAAGGAGCATAAGTCCTGGTAGTGCAATGACAAGAAGACGCAGGTTGAGTAGCGTGTGGCCAGGTCCTGCGAGCTAGAGGCCCAGGATAAATGCTGTAACCATCCGAGCATAGGAACACACCTTGATACCACTATTGCCTGAAATCAAATTGGAATTAAATTTCCCCATTGCATGTTTCGTGCCGCATGTGTCACCGTGTGAAGCTTCAGCTTATGTTTTCAGGCTCACGCCGACGAGTTACGAAGGAGCTGGGTTTTTCTGATGCACCGCGCATGTTCACGACTCTCCTCGGGGGGCTACAACGTAACATCTGCTTAAATATTAATATTGATATATAACCCTGATATATCTCATCTATCGCTAGGAATTGTTCTACACGATTATGATGTGTTGCAGGACGCCTGATAGGGTTGTCGGTTTTTAGATGGGAGATAGACGGGTGACCAAAAACCAGCTCATTCGAATGTGATCTAGCAGGAGCGCAATGAGATAGCCTCATACCGTTACCCCATTCTTACCCCATCACAATCCTTTAGGCACATGCGACTAGCTCTCCTGACTCATTGTGCTAGAATCCGCGGCCTTACGGGAGGGTTGGCAGCTCCGGGCATTCTTTCTCCGCCCTTCAGGCTCCTGCGCGGCCGCCGACGCGGATTGGCCGTAGGAAAACCGTGGCCGAAGGAACGACCACCGCATCAGCATCACCACCTTGAGGCCCGCCACTATAGAGTTTTCGAACACAGTGTTATGATGTGATTCGAGGAAGTAGGATGCGGATTTGGAAAAAGGTTGAAGAGGACCGCGGACGGACGTAGGTGCACAACATGCAACGACTATAAAAGCCTGGCCTCTAGTACACGTCTAGAAGTTACTCCCAAACCTCACCATTCTTCACCATCACTACAATTGTGATCATGGCTGCCATAAACCCCATAGAGAACTATCCGCTATCACACAAGAAGTCATTGACTGCACAGTATGTCGGTCAACGCCTACAGGACCTGCCCACCCCCGCACTGGTCCTTGACCGCTCCAAGCTCAAGAAGAACACAGCTGCTATGCTGCAAGTCTGCCAAAAGTTGGACGTAGGATTTCGAGCGCATGTGAAGAGTCATAAAACACTTGAGCTCTCTATGCTTCAGGTTGGCGAGACTGGACCCGCAAATTTCATCGTTAGCACGGTGATCGAGGCCGAGAATCTTTCGCCTTTTGTTGTGGAGTGTCAGAAGAAGGGAAGGGAGACGAGCGTAAGTTATGAAGTTCGAGGGCCTGTTATGGCATACTGACGTGGGAATAGATCCTATATGGTGTTCCTGTCCCTCAATCGGCCATTCCCCGCCTTATCAACTTGGCCAAGCAGCTGAGCCCAGGCTCTATCAACGTGATCATCGACAATATCGATGCCTTCACCAGATTAGAAGCCACTCTAAAAGGCACGTTTGTCAAAATTGGAGTCTTCATCAAGATCGATACAGGCTACCACCGCGCTGGTATCATCACATCGTCTCCAAAATTCACCCCGCTCGTTCAAGCAGTCACCAGCTCCTCCAGCGGCCCTTTCTTCCAAGGCTTCTACTCGCACTACGGTCACTCGTACGCCGGCAACTCACAAGACGACGCTGCCATGGGCCTAATTGAAGAGTTCCTCGGCCTCGAAGCCGCCTGCGCCGCCCTTCCTTCCTCCTACATCAGAAAACCCATCCTAACTGTTGGGGCCACTCCCACAGCCACGGCCGCACAGAACATGCTTTCTTCCTCGTCATCCCGCGTCCAAGAGTTCCACGCCATCTTGAACCGGCTCAAACAAAAGTACTCCGTCGAGCTCCACGCAGGCGTCTACCCACTTCTCGACTGCCAGCAAGTCGCCACGCACGCGCGCCCCTCGGACACACAAGCAAGCGAGGGATTCCAGCCCTTGTCAAAAGACTCAATCGCCATCAGGATGCTTCTAGAAGTCTCATCCGTCTACACCGAGCGCTCCAAGCCCGAGGTCCTCGTCTCAGCAGGCTCTCTAGCGCTGGGAAGGGACCCTTGCAAATCGTACCCAGGCTGGGGCATCGTGACTGGCGATTTCGGGAACGAGGGGGCAGAGGTGTATGATGAGGTTGGGGCGAGGACGGGATGGATTGTCGGAAGGATTAGTCAGGAACATGGGATCTTGACATGGGAGGGCGAGAGAGAGAAGTGTAAAGAATTGAAGGTGGGGGACAAGGTCATGGTGTGGCCGAATCATGCGTGTGTAGCGGGTGCTGGATTTGGATGGTATTTGGTCGTTGATGGGGAGGAGGATGGTGGGGAGAAGGTTGTTGATGTCTGGACGAGGTGGAGGGGCTGGTAGTGGATGATGTTTATTGGGAGTGTTAGTTGTCTTCTCATTATTCGTACATATAGATGCAAGCATGCAGCTGCTCCAGGTTCATCGTCGACATCACATCAGGTTTCTACGCTTTTACTCAATCTACCCACGATCCTCGTCCACCTTTGCATCTTGCTCCGGCGGTGTAAGTAATGACGAGTTCGGGTCCATCTATTGCGACTCCGGAGTAGCCTTCACACTCCGCGCACAGCCTCCTATCCTCTTGACCTCATCCAAAATACCCTAAGCAACCGTGATTGCAGTCCCGACTTCATTATCATCTTCTCCTGAAACTCTTTTCGATTCTGCCGCTGCCTATCATGAAACCCCGCCGACGACGTCCTCCACATTTCTTCCTTACCATCGTGTATATCTGCGGCCACGCGTCTGCAGTCCTCGACCCACTTGATTTGCGAAGATACGAGCTTAGCCTCCTGTCGGACAACGTTCCTTATTGTCGTAATTTTGGCATCAAAGTCGACGCTAGTAGTCGGAAATGATGTGTCGGAGGTTACGCCGTTGGGGCTGATGAGTCGTGAACGGGTGGTGCCAGGGTCCGAGTCGAATGCAATTGCCGGCCATTGAAGGGCCTGTCATTGCGTTGTTCTTGTTTGAAACGCCGTAGCAGGCTCTGTATGTGGTTTATGGGATTGTTCGTGTTCGAACGTATATCATCCCTTAAGCTGGAAAGGAGATCATCGAGATCTTCCGCGCTGATCAGCGACGTAATATCGTTGTCGGTGCGCGGTCGTTTGTTGGAAATGTCAGGACTCTCCTCAAATCTGCGTTTGGTTGGGGAAATGACATTCTGTGTGGCCTGTGTACCTGATTGGGGCTGCTGGGAGGACGTGGTAATGTAGTTGAGAGAAGGCACCAAGGGTAAGGGTACAGGGTATTTGTAGGTCTTGGATGAGTAAATCTGGTTTGCACATGTGTTGGACGTCCTTCGCGATCCCGATGAGGCATGTCTGCGATCCAAATCGAAAGGTTATTGTTCCATCAGCAAACGCCGATTCGCCATGACCCTGGACGGGATCGCGCTTCGCGTCCTCGATGACATCCGCAATCCGTCTAGCCGTTTGATCGATCAGACTGTTCAGCTTCTCAGCATCAGCGCTCGTAGCCACTGACGGCGGAATCATGGCTGGGCGTACCATTAGGCGGCGTCGCAGATAAAGTGGACCCGCGGGCTGGCAGTTGACATGTGCTGTGAAGGACAGGGCTCGGAAATTTTGCGCCTGGCAAGCTGAGGCTAGCCAGTCGGCTACGTGGCTTCACGCGAGTAAAGGTGAGGGAGGCCATGGCACGCCGGCGAAGTAAGTGAGTTCTGCGGGTGAAGTTTGATCTTCCAAACAGTCGTAGCTGGCCATTTAGCTGCATCTCTCTTGTGGTGGAGCGCTCGCTTCCCCGCTGTGACGGACCATGCGTGTGCACCGTCCGGGCACTAGACCGCTAGAAGGAAGACACCATCCTGTTTCCGACCATGTCGCCTGCAGCGCGCAGGGCGAGGAGAAACGCCGGCTTTAGTTGGCACATGTGTTTCAGGCCTGCGACCTATGGCTGCAGCGGACGGGACTTGGAGGCTCAGGGACTCCCCTCGAGCCTTGGGTCTGGCTGGACATCCAAGCTTTCGTTCTCCCGCACGCACCCGCACACCCTCGTAAGATACCGTTGCCCGCGAACCTCCCATTGTCATCCATCACCAGCATGTGGTCTCCCGACTCCCCCTGCTAGGACCTCTGGCACAGTCGATATATACCCTTCGATTGGCCGTCGTTGTGCTTATGCATTGACTCTGCCTGGTATCGGCAGTCTAGACTCGGGTCTGCAGTGGTTGCACGATTCACCGAAAAGTGACATCTCCCGGCTCTCGGGGGTCCAACTCGAAGTTTGGGAGAGGAGGCAGTGCAAGCTTCATCAGCCATGGCTCCTCCTCGTCGATTATCGCAGCGAGCGCATCGCACCTCGGGCGACTACCACGATCCTCACGAATGGCACGACGAGCGCGACAAGCACATCATGACGGCCACCTTCCCTATACACCCCTTGCCCTCGATGCAGGCGCCCTTCGAAGAGTCGATGCTTGATGCGACTGGAGAGACAGGTCACGTCCCTTTCCAAGCCCCCAAGAGGAGCGTGAAGCAACGGCAGCATATGCTATGTCGGGAGGAGAAGGTCGAAGAGCTTTCGTGGAACTACACATACAACTGCCACTGGAGACACTACCCAAAGGGCAAATACCACCCCTTGGTGAAGACGATCACGCAGATCGTTTTCGGCGTCCATTTGTTGCATCAGCGACTAGAGAAGTCTGTCGCCGACGTTGCAGATATTCTGCTGAAGCATGTAAACGAGCTGGACGGTTTCCTGCAGCGCGCGAACGAGGACTTGGAAAACAGTCTGAAGGATATGCTTTTCCGACACAAATGCTTGAGGGTGCCCATGGAGCACGTTAGCGAGTTCGATCGCCTCCTCGAAGATCGGGCGTATCGAGCCCAGCTGCTTGACGGCAACATTGTCATCGAGCGCACCATCACCCGTATGTCAACGCTGCTGAACGACTACCTCACAGACATGACCATCTTTCGGGAGGCGAATAATGGGCTCGACCTTTACTTGCTCAACATCGGTATCGAGTGGACATATCACAACGAGGATGTTCGCAAGATTTATTCTGCCATGTGCGGAAACACAGGAGGCTGGTCGCAATTTTTACAGAGCTTGGTAGCAAAGGCGGAGAGACTGGGTGTGGTGCTCGTGCAAGTAAGCAGTTATTGCAACGAGATCGAGAAGCGTTGCGGGGCTGCAAGTCGTCGAAGTTTGGTAGGCACATTCCTTTTCATGCTTCCCCGCGGATCGAGCCATCCCGCTAATGCAAGCTTCAGGTTGCGACGCGCTCCTCTTCACGAAACTCTTCGAACTCGCGCGAGCATGCCTTTCGTTCCATTGCACATCACAAAGACCTTCCTCCTGTCCCAAGCGACCGTGCTACCTTTTTGAGCACATCCAATAGCGGCAGCGCGACGCCATCTGAAGTAGAAGTCGTCCACAGGCAGCGCATGTCAAGGCCGAAGCATCGCGACCATACACCCTTGGTCGCCAGTCCCGACTCTGCTGGGACTCCGAAGGCAGGCGAAGAGTCTTCGTCTTCCCCTGGAACGTCTGATACTGACGGTGATGTACGACAACGGAATGCGAAGCCGCAGACCGAGTACTACCAGGAAGCCTGGCACGGCGAGGACCAACGTGGAAGAACGACTGTACCTGTAGCTCAGGGTCACAATAATAACAGCCTCGGACATCGAAGGAATCTGTCGGACCAAAGTGCTGGAGATACATTAGCATCTATACCAAAGCCGTGGTCGTCCAAGCTCGACAATGGAGACCTCAGCCCACCTCTAACTGGTAAAGACTCAGCATACTCATCGGTATCTGGCGCGTCTGCCGCTTCACCCACCGGTGGCTTCGCGCGCTCGCCACAGGCGCAATTCGGCTTGTTCCCGAGTAGCACACGCAGCACACCCAAGGGATCGATATCTGGGCGTTACGGTGCCATGTCTCCTCCACTCAGCCAAGGTCCTCTCTCGGCACAGTCTTCAGCACCGTCCAGCCGGCCTGAGACCGCCGGAAGCAGTTTCTCTGACGCACCTGACAAGCGGTTGTCAAAGCGGAGCAGCTTCACGTCGCTGAAGCGCCTGTTCACGAAAAAGCGGTCCGACGGCATCAACTCTATCCCAGAATGATGCCGCGGAAGTAGTTTGTTTCCTTTTCTCACAGCGAGTATCTGACATTCATGTCTGACGTCGCGTAGTTATATACCCCTTGTTTGCTTGATTCCACGTCTGATGACCTTCCGTGTCTCTGTTGTCTTTTCTTGTAGTCTCCTCCTTCCCAGGTCCTTGGCTGGCTCGCCCGCGTGGCCTCCATTGAGCCTCTTCCTAATGCTAATGTTACGATAATGAGGCTGTTTACTGATTGCTCTCCCCTTGTAACTGCCGGTCGCAGCCGTGTGCACATAACTTTGTCGCTGGCTGGCGTGTTGTTTGTGTAGCGCTCTTCCGTTGCTGACTCTGATTTGCGTCGGCTGTGAGAGCGGCAGGATGGTGAACCGTTGGGTCTTCGAAGGCAAGCTGAAGAGGCTGACAGTGTGGACGAGGCAGCGCTCGTGTACTGACTGGGGAGCCGAATATCATCGAAATTGTGATGCTGTCTCGAGCGGAGAGGCATCCTAACGAGCTGATCCTCCGCGTCGGAGGCTGCGCGGTAGCTACTCCTTACATCCTCTTCCTTCTCTGCATATTCTGCTTGCATCTCGCGCTCACCTTCTCATTGTCGGCACTGTGCTAGTGGCGCGGCAGCTGCCCTGCATGTCGTCGTGGTGAGAAAGGCAGGCGCGGTCGCGAGTTGCTCAAGTCACCTTCAAGCTCCGTCCGTCTCTCTCCCCTCTCCTCCTCCTGCTCCACCACCACAACATCACCCTACCAACACCCCTGTTTCTTGGATGCGAGGCTGCTAAGGTGGTGCCATCTTCGCTCGTTTCCGTTTCTTGGATACGTTGTGCTATGCAGCATCGTCTTCTCCTTTTGGTCATACCCATAGCTTCACATCTTTTGCTTCCCACTACCCACCAGCAAGACAAAAGAGCAAAGCCGCGCCGTGCATCACGCACGCGGTCAAGCACTTCAGCTC
The DNA here is from genome assembly GCA_001644525.1 of Phaeosphaeriaceae sp. SRC1lsM3a. Taxonomy (NCBI): domain Eukaryota; kingdom Fungi; phylum Ascomycota; class Dothideomycetes; order Pleosporales; family Phaeosphaeriaceae; species Phaeosphaeriaceae sp. SRC1lsM3a. The sequence goes on along the minus strand of KV441713.1, from coordinate 374,603 downwards.
AGCACAACAGTCTCGGGCTCGCCGGAGCGCGATGCTGAACAACAAAGACTCTAACGGCCAGGCCAGCGGACGTGACAGCCGCGCTTCTAACCTGTCGACCCTCTCGCGAGTCACAAACATGCCTCTCGGCGATGCAGGCGGTTCATACAAGCAGGACAGTCTGCCCGTCAACTCCCGCGGCGTCATGTCGATGCTCCGTACTTCGACCGACATGGGCAACCTAGGCAGTCCGCTGGGCGACGGGCTCGGTCAAGGTCCAACTCGTTCTCTGCAGCGCCGCGGTGGTGCATCCAGCCGCCTGAGCACAGCTTCTTCCGTGTCGAACCACTCTAGCTATACCAATAGACCTCATCATCGTCCGCGGCCTTCGACTGCTTCGGCGCCACGATATTCGGCACGTGAGCCCATACCCTATGGACCGCACTACCAGCCGGACACGCTCTCTCCCACCACGATGAACATCGCTGGAAGCTCGCCCTTGGTGCCAGTGCTGCGACGCGGCGGCAGAGACTCACAACGCTCCATGTCCATGACGAACACAAGGCCGCATTCTGAGGCCAGGCTGTCAAACAACCGATCCATGACCAGCCTCCGCAACGATGACTTCGTTCCACGATCCCAGTCCCCGTATGCCTACCCTTCGAGATTTCAGCGTCAAGCCCATCGCGCGGCTTCGCCAGCTTGGAACGAGCTTCCTGGCTCCAGCGCTCGACGTCTGCAGACACATAGCAATCACATGCAGGACCAATACCCAGGCCAGATGAGGCGCAGGGTTCCATCTGACGGAAATCTTGGTCGTTCGGACATGGTTGGGATGCTTCGACGTCCATCCGACACGAGCCTTGGGTACGCAGAGAGAGCGCCTAGGATGCCTCGACGGTCAGCCCGTGGTCAGTCACCCGCGCACTTTCGACATCGCAACGAAGAGATACCTCCGATGCCGGATCTTCATCAGCACTACCATCCAGCTGTCGAAGAGGCCCGCAGACTAAAGAAATCCGCGAAAGGCTCCGTCTCGAGTGGGTCCACCAACGTGCGTACAGATCCAGACACCCCCTCTTCGGACTTGCCCTTACCGCCAACACCAAAAGATGGCGCTACCACGGATGCATTTGCACGTTCGTCGAGTAGTCAGGCGGGCAAGGCGAATGCCAGCCAGGACTACTACGATGGTTCCGAGTATTTCTACGATACTTTGAGGAGGTCGCCAGCAAAGCCCATGCCAACCAAGGTCGATGCTCCCACCATGAACGTTACCAAGGAGCTGGGTTACACCGTTGAACATGCTCCGATCAAGAAACGCCCCAGCCTCATGGACTCAGATAGTACCCAACCAGACGAGCTTCCTGGAATATCAGAACTTCCTGCCTCTCCTGTTGGGCGACGCGTTACCAGGGAGTCGATCCGCCAGCAACTGGACCTTTCTACCACGAGTGATTTTGCATCCTCCAGCAACTATCCCACCGCCGGACCTCAGACTGACGATGACTGTCGTGACCAGAATGAACACAACCTTGTCAACGAGAACCATAGGGTGGGCGTCTCTTCGACGCTACCGAGTGGTGCTGAGAACAACCACAATAGCAGTCTATCTCAGACCGTATCCAGCCTTTTGGACTCGTCAACGATTGAATTCGCCGTCAAATGCTCTATTCCCGCAATGACCAATACTGATTCTATCGCTACCAAAGGCAATGACACTGCCACGGCTACAGCTTCTGTCTCGCCCGGCAGTCCGGAGAAGAACACAGATGATGGCATGTCAGATGTGCTCGCTGGCTACCAGCATACTGATTCCAAGCAAGATGAGAGTATTTTGCCGCCATCTGGAGCTGTTCTTAGGACGCGTCCCGCTGCAGGTACTGGCTCACAGAGGGCTATCCAGCATACACCAAAGTCCTCTGATGAGGAGTCCTTCAAGTCTTGCACAGATGTACCCGACGGCGTTGCAAACGAGGAAGCGAGCGTCGAACCTGCAAAATCACCTGGACCTGCCGATCGCGCTCAGATTGGGTCTCAGCATTCATTCAATGACCCCGATGGCCGCTCTTTCCAGACCGAAGAGGGTACCGCAAGTCCAAATTGCATTGACTCGGTGCCGTCATCTCGGCTGCCGTCGTCGAACCTCGAGCCGGATGTCCAGCCGAAGACGCCTGCGTCTGATCCGTCATCGTCAAGCCCTGCTCTTCCTCTTCGAAGGAGTCTTTTCGAGCGCCACAGAACGACATTCTCCATTACGAGCAAGCTCAAGAGCAGTTCGAAACGTAGCCTCAAGCAGCCTGCGAACTCGGCCTCCGGCTCCTCTTCCTCCCTCGGTAATTCGCAAATGCCACCCCCGGTGCCGGCAAGGGAGTCTAGTACTTCCTCAGAAGCACAGCGACACAGGGCCATATCCTCATTTCTTGCGAATAACTTCCCGAAGACGTCTCGGTTTTCGAAAGGCAGAAAGGCAGGTAAGAACGAGGACTTCGGGATTAGGTCCGCCACGGATAGCCCTACGATCCTGTCTGCGCAAGAGGGCCAGAGCCTCGTCGGTTCTTCCAAGCCTCTGGAGCCGTCGGACAGTAATACGAAGACTTCAGAACGTGCTTTGGCTTCTGAGCATGCTGTGCGCGACTCACAAATGATGAGCAGTCACGTCCAAGGTTCTGCATCCAATAATGATTTGCGCGTGAATCGAATGATTCTTCCGCCGCTGCATAATCACTCTATGAGCACTCCGAACATCTGTATTGCAGAAACGTCGTCGCTATATTCTCCCCAGGATGAGGTTTTGAAGGGTCGCGCATCATCGACGCCAGGCAGTGTACCTGGAACGCCAGAGCGCAAGCAGCGCGACAGTCGTTCGACCACACATCTCTCTTGGATTGGCCGGAAGCCCTTCGGCATGCCCTTCGCGGCCGCGAGTGAGCCCCGCCTGCCATTGCCTAGCGTTCAAGAAGACACTACGACCGATCTGAGATTGTCCATGTATAGGTATTATCCCGGGCAGCTCTATCTCCCTGACTTGAAGGAGGACTCTCATGAAGACTCCAGCCTGAACACTAGTGCCAGTAATCTGAAGAATTCGCACTTCCGCTTCCCTCATGGTGGAGGGGCAGGTATGCGGCTGTCGGTCGACAATGGGAAGCTTCTTCCTGGCAAGTCGTCTATGGGATCACGTCGAGGTAGCGGCATCGTGGAAGCGCAAGGTCTGCCTTCTTTGGAATTCAGCGAATCAAATTTACTCGAGAAGTTCAGGGACGCGTTCGGCGATATACGCCTCTCGGGCTCCTCGGGTCGAACGCAACTGGGCGTGCTTGATCTTGAAGAAGGGTCTTTTCGACTATCCGTCATGGCTGGCGATGACGGTCAAGTGGCTCTTGGACCTTGGACTCGAACTATTGGTACTGGTGCGCTTGAAAAATCAGCACGGGGCACGGCAATGTTTGAATTTGCGAAGCTGAAGCGCAACTATTCGCCTGAGAGGCTCATTGCGGAGATTGACGGCGTGAGCATACCATCGGTTACCCAGCTTACGCAGCGTGTTACGCAGTTGCTTCCTTCGTTGTCTTTGGCAGAACAGCGTGAGTTGGCGGAGGCTGATGCGCCTAGTGAATTTTGGGAGGAGGAGGAGATCATGGAGCACGCGATGAAGGAGATCCACCACGTTCACGCTCCGTCACAGAAGCGCTCATCTGCACGATTGCGACCAATGCGGGGGGCTTCGGCGCTGATGATCGTAGACGACGACGTCTACGAAGAGATTAATGGTAAAGAGAGGGGTGGTGCAAGTCTGAGCGATCAATGCGTCCGTGACCTTGAGTTCGAAGTTGAGGTGGGTGAAGCTGGCACACGTGCAAAGATCAAAGGCAAAGGCAAAGCTATCACCCCAATGGCCCAACGCCGCCTCTCTGTTGTCACCGAGCTGCGAACACCCCCGCCTGCCGTGCTGCGTCCAGAAGCCCACAACGATAGCGATCGAACGTTGCGGACATCCGTCGAGTCAGGTTTGTCTTCGACACGGTCGCCTAGGTCGTTTGTCTCGATGCACACAGCAACCGATACGCGTCCCTGGAACCACGACAAATACTATCCTTGGGCAACAACAACCGCGCCTTGTGTTGACATCTCTCTGCCACGGCCAACCTCGCAGAGAGATTCTCCTCGCCCAGGCCCTTCACATCTCCGCAACACGCTCTCAGACGCAACGACAAGTACGTTCACATCAGCACACGCTTCCATCGCCTCCCCAACCGACAAAAACTTGGGCACCGACAGCAATCGTCAACAGCACCGCCTCAGTATCTTTGGACGCAGCGGCGATCAGGCTCATGCGGTCGGTGAACGCTACCCTACCTCTGCTCTAAGCCCACCTACGGCAATCTTCCGCGACAACTTCTCCACCTCCGGGGACACGTCTGATGACGAGGACTATACGACGTCCCGCAAGACCAACAAGCTCACTCTCATAAAGCGCTTTTCATCTGCCGCCCGCACCAACTCGAACACCCATACTACGCCTCGCGTAGCTCGAAGCAAGGTCAATCCTACTGAGCTAGCGTCTCCCGCTCCAGCTCACGAGAACTCCTCTACAACTCTCCAAGACCGCGCGGGTGAAGCCCAAGCGTTCACCAGCAATCGCCACACGTTCCGTGACGCGGAGGGCATGCGAATTGGAGCATACCACCGCCAACGCATCTTCGAGTCCATCAAGCGCTGGTGGCACAAAGGAGGAGAACTGTTTCGAAATCTTTCCGGCCGCAAACCTCATCGCCGCAACGATGTCGACCACTCAGGACGCAATTAAGTTGCTCCTCCACCGCCGTTTGGTGCAGGACTACTCCTGGTTGATCTACATTGCCCTCTATGAGTCGGAGATCGATTGCAATCCTCTCCAGGTGGAGCCCTTTCCTCAGGGACCTCCACCTGTCCCTCCTAACACCCCTGTTCCATCTCCGCCTCCCAGCCCTCCCCCTTCTCCGAAGGTCAACGGCATTCACTAGGTAGTAGCTGTCACTTGGTGGAAATCATGGTTCGGTAAAGGACTGAGGGCTCCGGGTATTTAGCATCATATGCTAACTAATATTGCCTATTGAGGCTGGAATGGAATCTTATAGAAGATGGCACTGTTTAGTAATCAGCTCTATAGCTATATGAATCTGAACGTGCTATCTCATATTCTGTTACTTATCTGTGATGTTGATTTTAATATTGTGATAATATATGCAGAGGCCCTTTAAGCCGTAATAGGAGAGTGTTGGCTATAAGCAAGTAGGTTGAGGTCCTCCCCGCTCATGTATTCTCTTGATGATCAGTTATGGAACCAGGGTTGAGGCACTGCTCGCTCACGTATCATGATCGCGTTCTATCACAGATCCTGCGTTGCAGTCACAAGAGCATAGACGTATGCATGTCTCTTCTACAGTATTTTTGAGCATTACGATGCGTTAGGTACTTCTAGCTTATGCAGAATCATATCAGACAACATAAGATAGCTCTAGAGTAGAACAGACTTTTGCATAGTATACATGTGGTGTAGAGATGAACGAGGTGATGAGGTGGGCTTTAAGCATGGATTGTCTAGGATCTGAAGCTGCAGATATCTTTGAATCCGAACATGCTAGCTCATGATTCAACAGGATGACCGAGAGTAGGGTGTTGAGGTCGTCTTTGAGTACATGTTATGTCTCAGACGATAGTCTTCCTAGCTGTGTAGTAGGACAGGCGGCTGGATAGTATATATGAGTTATCAAGCAGGATGAGGTGCCGAGGTAGCCTTCAAGTATATATCGTCAAATATTGGAAGCTGCAGATGTCTTCGAAGCTAATAAGCCTGTTGGTTATGTGACAAGATAGACAAGTGTATAGTATTGAGATAGTCTTAGATTATATACTAAGTATCAGACAATTGTGATTGACTTCGCACTAGCTTTCGCTGGGATTACTGAGATAGCAGCAGTGGTGGTGAGGACGGTAAAGCAGAGGCGAACGACATCGATAAGCTCGCTGCAGAGACTCTACACATGAGCAGCGCTCTCAACAGCGATGACTTTTGATGTTCACTTACACAAAGATAGACTGCAGAGATACATGCAAAGTAGACTTATGGTGAGTAAGAAGATAGTGTATTGGAGTGCTATTTGAGTATACATAGCCGAGCTGTCTCAAGATAACAACAGCTCCGAGATTGAGCAGGATTGTTCAAGAAATAGGTGATAAGATAAGTTGTAAGTTTTTGCGATGCTACACGAGTACATATCGCCGTAGCCATCCATGCTCCCAACAGCGTTAGGATCTAACGGACACGACTTAAGGATCTTGCAATGACAAGGAGAACAGTATACTACGATACTGCCTAAGTAGGGACAAGTAGAGCAGTCGATGCTGTAGTTTTTAATTAGGGGCAGACAGCCAGCCATATTCGAAATGTCATTGAGACGACAATAAGGATTACACGCTGAGATACTGTAGACATCGCTGAAGACGAACAGGTATTTCTCAAGCAATTTTGAGATGAAAAGAAGGGCAGTGTGCTCAAAGACCCTTCGAATACATGTCGCCGTGACAAGTGAGGCCATCGATGATAATATGGGAACACAAGCTCACTTCCCAATGTGAGATATGCTTAGAATGAAGCACGAGGCACTACATCATAAGTGTATTGAACTGCTCCGCACCCCCTTGGCACCCCATCAGGTAAGAAGTCATTGCTTTTCCAGAAGAGCAAGACCTCGCAATACTCGCCGCTGACAATTTTGACAAGTATTATTCGAACACCAATCTCACCTCAAGTCGACCGCAAAATCCGCTATGCGAAAATCATCATCCCCCACGCTCCACCCACACCCCACCTACGCTCCAAACGCCTTGCCCGAACATTTTCGGGAGATCAACTACGGTAGCGCCCTTCACTCACAAGTCGCGAGTCGTGAGTCTAAGACTCCAGCTTCTCAGCGACGCATGGGGAAACTCCGGGCCTTGATAAAGTCCATGTGCATCGATATCAACATCACAATTCTTCCAAAAACAGGATTCAAAAACATCCGAAAGTGGTATAATGCTGCGCTAGTTTGCAAGCTGCCAAGCTAACTATAGCGTGGCTGCAAGTACATATGTCATGATAGCGGTGGGTGCAGTTCGAGATCGTGATGGCATGCCGGAGCTAGTGAAGTGGAGTTTTGAAAAGGCTTGTATTGTTGGACCATACTAGCAGATAGCCTGACGAGAGAGAGCATGTGTGAGAATTGATTGGAGGTCTGTTTCGAAACGCATATGCACAACGTCGTGGACAACATAGCATAATACCTAGCAAAATACTGGTAAAGAAGCAGGTTTTGCGGCCTGCAGCTGCGTTCTGGGTGGTTCGTAACCACAGTCTGTCGAGTACGTTCTCGGATCTGGTCTTCCAGTGCACAACACTCCAGGACTTGGAAGAGGGAAGGGCAACTCGTGGCGACGCCCCGCGCCAGTATGTGGGTAGCGTTTGGCGGTATTTCCGGTTGACGTACGCCTTGCATTGGAGCGTGCTAAGGCATCCGCTGCTATATCTGGGCTCCTAGATACGATGCGAAATTTTGGGAGGACTGACTTATCGCCGATGGGATTGTGCAATAAAGTGTGGCTGCTGTGGCGTCGGTGGCTGTCAAGGCGGGTGGGGGTCAAAAAGTGCCGTGTAGTGCATCGTCCGTTAGTATCGGGATGTTTTTCATGCATATCGTGAATAGCATGTGCGCAATGACAGCGGTGTCTGGTAGACTGTTAGTGCAGGCTTGTGCAGGAATATCGAAACGCGCGGACGTTGCGTCAGCTTGTATGTTTGCGTCTGTGACGAGTAGCCACATGTCTCGATGCGCTGAAATCAAGAGAGGAGTTCTAGATGATTGCGGAGCAAGGTACTTCGGAAACATCCGAAGTGAAGAGGTGGTTTGGGCACCCCCAAGCATACAAGATGAGTGATCAGCACCATCCTGCAAGGGACAGTGAGGGACGGCGCGCGACGGCAGTAGATCCGATGACGTTCATTGGTCTCAAATATTATTTACGTCATGCTTCTAGCTTGATAAGCTACCCTTTGTACGGACTTGCAAGACTCGAAAGACTTGACCAGGTCCAAGTTAGATTGCTCCGTCGCTCGGTAAGATAGTCCAAGAGCCATCAATGTTATTGGTAGTCGTTTCTGACTGTTATCTTATAAAGTCGCTCGTGCGCGCTAGTAATGGCGGCCTGATGATGCATGGCGCTGACGAATAGCACGCGGTGTCGTTAGCAACACGCGGGTATTTGGAGTGTTTTGGTCTGCAGATAGTGCAATCATGTGCAAGGCTACGAGGTCTGAATAAACTTTGTCATGAATTTAGCGTCATTTCGGCTGCGCGGCACCTCAGTGTGTACGGTGGGCTAAATAGTATCGCAACTGTTAAGCATTTTCTTGGTATAACACCAGGCATGCAGTATGACGTGGTGAAATGGGTGCTACCTGTGGGGTCTCTGAGTTCTAGAGCACTGTGGACCCTGATAAAAAAGAAATCGATCGATGCTGTTCATGATTTCATGGTCGTTGGGATAGGCGGCATTCTGTTGGTCAAACTTGTGATCGTAGGAAAGTTGAGTTAATGTTGATTCTCTATAGCCAAAGACGTTTCACGGTGAACACGCAATAGACCAAGATTGAGATTGCGATGTTTCGGAGTATAGGTGTTGTTGTTTTTGTTGTCCTATATCGAGCTCGTGGTGCATATAGTGTCCCGACTTACGAATCAAAGGATCATGGCTGATTGATCCTGTCAACACAAGCGAAAGATAAGTCTATGCATGCCAACCCCTGTAAACAATCTTGCAACCGTACTTTTCGCCCTTCTTGAGAGCCATTTGAGACTTTTGTTCAGGGACGTTGATGGCATTGACGTAACGGGCTGGCTCAACGCAGAATCCTGCGCGAGAGCCACGAGCTGGAAGACCTTCGACAGCAGGTACATCGATGTGCGTACCTGTGTAAAACTGGAAGGTGGGCTCTGTGCTAGATACTTCCAGATGGATCTTGCTTTCTGGGTGGTAAAAAGATGCGAGTTTCTCTAGGGATCGCGAACGAGTGTCGATAGGTACATTCTTTGCGTCTGTGTCAACAACGAAGCAATGGTCGACGGCAGGCTCTTTCTCGCCGAGGGTGAACTTTTCGTTGGCTTTGATACCAGGGAACTCCTCTATGGGTCCTTGAGGGATAAGGTTCTCATCGACCACCAGATATTTGTTGGTATGGAGAGTCACTTCAGTTCCTGCAATAGTTGGTCCTTCGGTAAGATTGAAGTAACTAAATAGGTTATTAAACTAGTTGGCTCTATTGATGTGATATGGGACTTACCTGTGGTTGGTGACGCTGATCGCGGTCTCGTCCACTTCGTCTCCAACGAGTTCAGCTTCGTACTCGATGTTTAGAACCTCATGCTGTGTACCATCCACATTTTCTGTCTCCTGCACATACCACACGCGGAACTCTACTGTTCCAGGGTAGCCTTCCTCTCCATCTGCACTTACATACTTGAAGAAGGTGGCATCCTTGCCATTGCGGCTGACGCTGGAAGGACCTTCGAACTCACGCTTTCCCCAGCCATCGACTCCCCCGTGAAGTGAGTTAGGCGCATTATTGGCTGCAAGTGGGTATGACTTTCCATTCAGGTCGTTGATCTTTGCATTGGAGACACGGTTGGCGATACGACCAATAGTCTCGCCAAAGTACGGCCCATTGTACTTCTTGTACAGCTCAGCTGTTGGAAATCCCTGGACAATGTTTTTGCCATTGACGTTGAATTTTTGGATAATAGCACCCAAGGGCAGAAAGGTGAAGGCCTTAGCTGAAGACATGGTTCGAGAGCCTGTGGTAGTCTAACTATGTGGTGATCTGCAGTGCATCAGTTAGCCCCGCCATTCAAATCGAGCCGAAGGCCAAAGGAAGAGGCTGAGTTTGTCGAATGGTGAGATCGCATGGGGTTGGCAAGAACTCAATCAGGATTGTGTGAGGGGACGTATGCCAATGGGGTAATGGAGGGGCAGTTTGATGCGATGCCAATGCGGGGCTACTGCACTCGCAACACTCACCTGAGCGGCGTCCTGGGATGTGGTTGGTTGTAAAGGTTGTTCTGATAAGGCGCGAACAGGTGTGATATGCTCAGTAATTCTGTGTCAAAGTGAGAGGGAAGTAGACATGTATACCACTTCGCAGTCCGCGTAGAGGTGCTTTTCATTAGCCTAATGAAGGGGTGGAGCCCATCAATTCTTCCGCCTTGTCTCCAGCACGTGAGCATTGGTTGGGAAGTGCCTCAATATCGAGTATGGAGGCCGATAATTTGATCGGAACGCCTGATCGGGACATGCTTCAGCCACAGGTGGTCAGTGTGGTCGGTGCAACGGGGTTGTGAAGCTTGCAGATTGACCCCTGCGGTTTTCGTCCGCAAGGCGAAGCACAGAGCATGGTGGCGTGTTAGTCAGCCACTGAATGTCAATTTTGGTCGGAGAAACAAAGAGGCGAACAGTCAACAACGATGCGACACAGTATTATGATGCATTATCTACTTGTTAATCTCAATGGATGATTCGATGATTCGATGATTCGATGATCACCCGTGTTCCACAGTTCAGCCCTTTCAGCTCGCTTCATAATTTCGCATGCAAGCGACGCCACCTGATTGTCGTCACGATGAATCTTTGAATCGGCAGATGTAGAAATCCCAGAGAAAAAGTAACGCCGTCGCACCATTTGATGCCCGCTAACGCCGAGTGACCGAAAACAGGACCCGAGCGCCGATGATTGCCTGTTCCATAATGCTAGAACGCTACACGAAAGACAGAGGAAGAGCGGAGATAGCGACCGGCCAATCATGCGCCAACTGGATTCTGGATGAAAGAATTGAAGTCGAGGTCTGTGTTGCTATTCCAACCCGGCATCATAGGATCGCTGGGATTTATCGCAATTGTGTCCATCATCATGCTGGGATCGTAGCCAGTGAAAGTGTCAAAGCCGTACATGGGTTTGCCGAAGTCAACTGGCTCGTCCATCATCATCGAGTCGTCCATCCAGGCTGTCTGAGATAGTGCCGAAGGATCCAGAGCACCAGTACTCATGAAGGTGGGCGACACCATCGGCGACTCTTGCTTCACAGGGGAAACGATCTGGGACTGTCGAGGGAACGGACTGTTCATCGGCGGTGTGGGAGGTGCATGTAGACGCGGGAATGGATTATCGAAAGCGAACGATTTTGTGGTCGGAGTTCCTCCATACGAAGAGTTCGTCGATGCATGGCCGTGGTCAGAATCGGAACTGACAGATCCTCGCCTGCGAGTGTAAGGTGCGCCCCGTTCAAGTAGCTTTTGCTGCATCCGACTGCAGTCTTCTTCGAAACCTTCGTAATTACTGCTGCTATCACCTGAAGGGTGCAGGAGATCTAGTCGTTCGAGGATATCATGTGTAAGTGGGTGTCCACCTGACGATTCGCGCAGTGGCTGTCCTGGCCAGCTTTGGCCCTTCTGCAAACGGCTGTACAGTTCTCGAAGACCAGCGACAAGCTGAGTTTGTTGTTGTTCGAGCATCTCAACATACCTGCAAATGTCAGCGGTGTCGCGTGGAGCATTCAGCATTACATACCCCTTTGGATAGACTTTATCTTGCGACTTCTTCCTTTCGCCAAACACACAAATAGCATTATCAGCTTTACACCGGCTGCAAGGGCTAGCTCCATCGCACTGCTAAGGTCAGCACGAGAATTCCCATGTTGCTAGAGAGGTATACTTTTGACTTCTTTAGACGGCAGCGATCGCAAGCTTTACAAACTCGCTTTCTGATATTGTCGTGGGCGTCCTCCATTGAATTCGATCGCGATGACATGACGGGCGACTGAAGGCTGATGCTATAAGAGGTAGAGGTTTGTGCAGTGAGTATCTCGGCCGATGTTCTCAGTCACAATGTCTTCGATATAGAGACCAAAAGTTGATACAGCTCGGCTGATCAGACACGGTGTGGAAATTGGGCACCTAAGTATACATGGCTTGGTGGGCAGCGTGGCATTATATCTTTTAACGTCAGTGGGCAGCTCCAGGCGGACGCTCGGCGTTAACCTTGCGGGCGAGGGTGCAGAAGCACGGTAGTGGAAGTATAATTACGCGCTCGGCCCACCGCGCCCTGCTAAAGCACCCTGGTGTCTTCACATCATCAATCGTACGTAGCCCCGTTAGGATTACATTAGTCGAGTTGCAGGGGTGCAGGGTCTTGCGACACTGCGCCAACCTTACAAAGACACTGGGCTCAAGTTCGGCGGAACCCAGTGACAAAGCCAGACGGAATCGGGCACCTCGCGCACCGTGGAACAGAAAATGCCACCTGCCGCCGATTCACTGGTCGACCATGAGGGCACGGCGACTGGTGACGTTTCTTCAGGCATGCCCTGCGCACAATTAGAGCTTCGAAAAGGGCCTGAGATCGCACCTCTTAGGATGCTCGGCTCGCGGCAAAAGCTACATCCACGCCCGAAAATGTACGGATCAAGTTGACGCACAGCGACGAGCCTCTGCCAACAACGGCATTTCATCAGCACTATCCTTGACTGTCCAGGCACTGTGAATCTGCAATACATGCCTCGTGCGGGCAGCGTCATCATTATGGCTCATCACTAAGATTGATGCTCTAAACCCTCCGACCTCTGGGCGGTTCCGCGCTGTGGTGTCGGCCGAATGAGAGCAGCAGTCTCCCGCGCCGGAGCTGACTGTTTTCTACAGTCCGAGCAATCTGCCTTCGCAACATTTCTACCCTTTTAGATTGCCAAATTCGCGCATTGCAAGCGGTACGCCTGACAAGCCCGATGCGGAAATAAGCGAGCAGTTCGACCATGGGTCACGATCTTCTCCCCTTGATGTCCAACACTTTTGTGGCCTGACAATTACTACAGTAATTCCGACGAAGGTAATCCCGTCCTATGCACGATACTACCAGATATGACGCACCTTTCGCGCTCGTGAAGTGTTTTACGCCGACAATGGGTGCAGGGGCATTCAGCAACTTGCAGCGGTTGAGGCTGCTGACAACACATCGTACGAGGCTTTCATTGGCCGCCAAACCTTGAATCAGAAAGTCTGCGAGGCGTGCATTGCTTCGTATGAGATCGACGCGGGTTGGCGCTCCACCGGCCCTGCATTGGGTCCTGGTGCTGCTTATCAACGCCCTGCAGCATGAAGAGTAATGGTCCGCCAGTGTCGTACATGGCCTCGATACTCCCCGTGTGGCTTCGATCTTGTTCCCGAACGACTGTTATCAAAGACTTCGCTTAAGCTTCATGCCCGTACAAGAACTGCTGCTGATCCAGGGTCCACTCCTTACTCATCCTCCTCTATCTGCTACTCAACTTCGTGCGTAGTAGCGACGCCCTATGCCCATCTGGGGTTTCAGTACGAACCTCGTACATTTTCTCTCGTCGTTGCCGAATTCTGCTTGGATTGTGTCCGCCAGACTCAGGAGAGAGAAGATTGGGCAGTCGTCGTCAGAGAATGTGGCTGTGAGCAGTCCATTTCGGTACAATGTTGCGACTCGCTCGCACTAATCCTGTTGGCGAGCATCTACATGGCGTGCGCCCTTTCACCAGCCTCTTCTACACCGTTGGGGAACATCAGCGAATCGTGCGTGCTATCCAAGCTGGCTCCGATGCAAGTTGGGGGCGCAACGTCAGCGCATGTCAGCACTTAGGCGAGGTGTATCCTTCCCTGTGTGCTCGCTACATTTACAGTTGACTGATCACCCTATCAAGTAAGACCTTTGATGCAATTCGCTGACGGGACCAAGCACTCTAAGTCTGCTCATCAGAAGCCAGCTATCGTCTCCCTAATCGCGTTCTTCATACTTAAGCATCAATGTTACCAATATTCTAGTTCGTCAAAGGGTACCATTGTCTGCTGACAGATCTGCCACTACCAAATGGGCAAAGGCTAACATCACGGAGAACGCCCGGTAGACGGTCAGGTGTCATCATCTTGAGATTAGGCACAACGCCATTCTATGCACAGGACTGTAAGGCGCTTCAAAGATATGTCAACAACGCAAGGACATTGTTGGGTGACTTTTCGCCGGAACGAACGATATGAATCGCAGTTGTCAGTCTTAGTCTGTAGATACTAAGTAGCCGCTAGTTTTCATAATCACAACGCATTAGAGCGGTAAAACTCGAGATGACGTGACATTTGCCCAGGTTGTTTCTTGATGTTCTCGATATGCTCACCTTCATATAATTTTCGCGCCCATGTCCAGATATGTATTGCAGTAACTATAGCTTCTCTACCACCTGCCAAAAGGAATGATGAGCACTCCAAATCACGTAGTTTTCCAGTAGGTGATTACATGCATGTACTGCAGCCGAGACGCTCAGCGATTACAGCAGATGCGCGTTGCTTGCAAACTCGGAAGCCATGATGAATTCGGCGGCTCTACTAATTCCAGGAAGCAGTGACTGTTGCACCAGGACTACCGAGATGCTTGTCAGGTCGCTTTATATGCGATTCTGAGGCTGCTAGTAAGTGTGTAAATCCAGCGATCCCCGACTTGACGGGTGCTGCAAATCCCTGGCAAGTACGTCCGATGCCTGGCCTCCCTTGAGTAATTGCGACCACGACAACGACAACACATCTTTCAAGCCATTGTATCAGAAGAAAACTAAATTTCAGGCTCGCGTCCAAGTCTGTGCCAGCCAGCCTGTCAATTTTCTGATGCAAGATCCCTATTCAGAACGTACAGGGTCGGCAGGCGGCACGAATCACCAGCCACAACGAGTGCCACGCGGCTGAGGCATATAACACCAACCTGGGCAAGCCAACAGGAGCTGCAGGCGTGGACGCCGAGTGGCCGAGCCATGGCATCCTTCCAAGCGACACCATTACCGACGTTTCGAAAGTATCCTCCCTAATCGTCGAGGCTCAGCGTTCCAACAACGCAATGAGCATGTTCGGTCGATTGCGGGGTCAATTCGAAACCCAGTCTTCTGGCAGCTTGGGACATGGCCTCACGACTCGGCGCCGGACTCACAGCCCAGCCAATCGTGCCATCGACACCCAACCATATCGCAAGAAATACGTCGAGTACGCGGAGCCCCTGTCATGAAATATGGGCCAAGATCTCAAGGCCGATTCTCCAGCTTCTCCTGAGCCCACCTCCAGGGTTCTCGTGACTCTCTAACCCTCAAAGCCCCAATGCAAGACGCGTACGGTACATACGAGGGATACGATCGCCAAGTCCCAAGGCTCTTCCTCGCTAAGTCGCTTGCAGCTTCCATGTGCAGCGCCAAAGGGGACGAACACGCTCGGTTTCTGCGCGTTCGGTGTTCGGCCCTTGGACCATCCGCTCTCCGCTCCGCAGCTAGGAGCAGAGTGTTTTCTGCAGCGAATGGATCCGGACCCGAAATTCGAAGGCTCGCAGAATGTTGTCATGCCGTGGCCGTTGAAATTCTGGATGAGTCGAAAGAATTTCGAGACTCGTCGCGACCGCGAGACTATGTTTTGCTCCACGAAGTACGCTGCGGGATGATGTCAACCACGATTATTTGACCTTCCACAACCACCTCACAAAGGTATGAACATGAAGAAGCTGCAAGTATCGTATGCAGCATCCACATCAATTTCGGGGCGGCCGTCTGCTATGCTAGCTGCGTGCACTTCCTATGATAGCTGCATGCAGACATGAGGCTCAAATCGACAACATGGCAATTGTGGTGAACTAACTGACAAAAACTGTCTCCACATTTAACGACGCCCCGTCGAAGGGCTGCGGAAGCTTCTTGCTGAGGCGGGCTATCAACAATATGCGCATCCACGTCACACCACGTTGCAAGTGCGGATACTCCACTTTGCTACCGCGTCGGCTCTGCTCTCTTGGGTCGTCTTGGTTGCACTGTGGAGATGGAAAGGGAGGTTCGACTGTACTGTGTAACAAAAAACCACAGTCTTCGAACCCTTAGCTCGGATGTTCGGTTATCGGAGGTAATGAAGCGCGACGTTGCGGTTGTTATCCGAAATATGCACATGCATAGCAGATCATTGTAGTTTGCTTGCTACCACATCAAAATTACCTCGGCCGAAGTCATGAGATCTCTGACTATGGAATGACATTGCGCCAGTCCGTATGGCACTCTCCGTTACCGAATAAGTACCGGTGTAAAGGACCCAGATCACAGGTCACTTGTCACATTCCCAGACCAAGTTTGACGTACCAAACCCGACAGCCTCACTCGCCTCGTACAGTGAGCAGAGTCAGAATATGGAAGCGCCTTGGCCAATTCTGATCGTCCCGTTGCATCGACTCCGCGCCATTCCCGCAGCATCCCTGCGCGGAGTCTGACAGCACCCACCAGAGTGGTACTACCGTGTGCTCCATTGTGCAACCGCATCGACTCCACCTCGAAGCCAAGGTGTTCGAGACTTTTACAAAGTTTGAATCTATCAGTACAGCGATCCGACGGAGAATGTTGTTGAGTATCGAGTATGACGTCGAGTTACGCGACTATCATCGCGCATCGCACAAAAACACCATCCGATATCAATGCCGGGATCGTAGTGTTTATCCAGCAGCAGAAAAAGGAAAATTTCACGTGAGAAGGACTCACTTCGTACGACACTAAGCAACAATGTCCTGACAAATCCAAACTGCTTTTCGAGGCAGGGTTTTCAAAGTGCAGAACGGCTTGTGACTTTCTTTACCGATTGTCGATCGCCGAGCATTGCCCGATTCGATGATGTGAGCAGACTTTCGATATTAATCTCTCGTCGCGCTACACTTCATGAGGCTGGGAGGACGCTAGATTGGGCGTCTGAACTGACCGAGGACGTAGTGATTCCCACATTTTTGGGATTGGTGGACGTGACTGGCGACCAGTTCGCACAGTCAGTCTGGTCAGGTACAACAAGCGAATACAACCCACCGTCGAGAGATCTTGAGAGAAGATGACAGAGGCCCAATTTTCGAGCTCATTTTCGCATTTGACATGTTCTCATTTGACCAACTTGCTCGTGTTCAGGTTTGGACTATTGAGAGGGAGATTATTTCCGTGTACTGCGCGCAGCATACTCAACACCATGACGCAATGCATCTCGAAATTGGCAACCCCGAAACCAGAGCTTCTATGATTTCACGACTCAGCATCTACAACAACGTCTATCTCAGCTTAATGACTGTACAGCTCGTCCGCAGCATGACAAATCCTCCGCCTTATCCATTCCAAATGTGTTCTGCGCCATTGATCTCCATTTCATCGCCCGGCCGATTTACCTCTGAGCCTTAAGAAGACCTCACGTCATCTACGCAACGACCTTTGAGTGCCTGTCTACGTCAGGGATCGAGAAAGCCGTCCCAATCACTTCTGTCCAAAGACCCCTCGTTCCTCGGACCATGAGCGCACGTAACTAATCATGGCAATGTAGCGAATCCCATTCTTGAACTCAGGAAACTCTTCACGCACTCATTACCCTTCCATCCCTCCATCCTTGCTAGGTCCACGTACTGTGCTCCACTCTGGTTTAAGACGGTACGTGGGAAAACATCGAGTACACTACTTTCGGGACTTGTTATGGTAAGGAACAAGCATGTCGCAGCCTTGCCGAGTGTTAACGGTGTACAAATGCCGTCTCTTACGGGATACAAGCGAGGAGGGAGAGTGTGAGGTCCGCGGAAAGGGTATGGCGATTGCTCTTTTGCCTTGCCTTGCCTTGTGGCTGGGGAGCGGGAATAAAGATCGTGACAAATGGAGCGGGGTGTGGCTGGTAAAGAAGGAAACGCCCCAACCTTTCCCCGCGGGATGGAATTGTATTTTTCAGAGGTTTATTCGTGTGAGGGCTGCTGTAAGATGTGGTTGGGTGCAGGAGGTGCCACAGGGAGAGACATGTTATGTGGATGATGATTGGCCAACGCGTGTGTTTTTCTTGTATAGGAAGTAGGAAGGAGCGAAACAAGTCAACGTGAGCATCTGTCGCATCGGCAGATTCACAGTCAGAGTCATGTACAGTGATTATTTTATGCAAATAATCTGATATCTGGGCGTAAACTTCAAAATACATTCACATCTAACTTCCTGCTTGGCACGAAGAGTACCTACCAAAATATATCCAAGCACTCGGTCCTCCCGAGACTTGGGGCCAGGATGTAGCCAGCTACATAGGTAACCAGCCACAATTCAGAAGGATCTTGTTCCCATCTTACCCCAAAGTAGTAGTGCCCAGTGTACCTTTTCCCCTTCGAGGAAAACATGTTCATGTAAGCTGACATGGACTCGCGCCAGGGCCCAATACGCGTATAGCACGTATAACTACAACGGGGCCAGTCTCATGCCCATTAGACAGTGCTTCAATATGGCGTCGTAGGATAGATTACAACTTGTTGCTCTGAAGCAGAACAGTAGTATCGCATGCTGTTGCGGCTGTGGCTGCTGAGTCGGCGATACGAGTGCGCTAGGAGGTACGTAGGCAAGTATAGACAGTTGAAGTCGTGACTGCTGACGAATGGAGACAGGCACGCGACTTGATGGAATTTGACCAATGTCGCCAGCAACAACAACCCAAGCACAAGATGGGAATTCTCGCTTTATCGAGAGGTACTGTTGGTGAAACCATGGCGCAATCAGCATATTGCACAGCGGTATTTGGCTATCTCCGCCGCAGTCGGACGAACGCAAGGGTTTTGTCAGCACGGCAAAATGTCAAACTTTGACTGTACAAAGCACGAGGACAGGCCACGGGAAGCGAGTCAAGCGAGTGGGCCAATTCTAAGCATTTTAGATGCCTGAATATTAGGGTGTTTGCGCAGTGCATGAATTGCATGAGTCAACTCGATGGAGACCTCAAGGTTGATCAGTAAATCCAGGCACGGAGTTGTGTAGTGCGGTACTCCGCCCCCTGCACGCGTGTTGGTGTCAGCAAAGCTGGGCATGGTGGCGTGCTTCTAGAGCTTCTGCTGTCAGATCAACTGTTGGCCTAAAGGGGTTGGAGGTGGATTGGGGGAATTGCTGTATTTGGAGGAAGGCCAAGAGATATAGATTTGGCAACAATGCGCCCTTCATACCAAACAAAAAAGGGTCCTATCTGCTAGAAGAATATCGCGTGCGATAACAAGGCCTTTGCTCAGTCTTCTGTGGAGGCTTGGCACACCACAGAATGAAGGACTCGTACTGAGAAGACAATGTCGGAAATGTTCCTCGTGGGGCAGAGAGACCATGTCCGACAACGCGGCCACACTATTGCAACTTGACGCGTGTGCGAGCAACTCGGCAATAGGTGCATCCCAGCAAGCATATTGAGTGCGTGAGGCGGGGCGACGGCTTTGTTGCTGCCTCGTCTCGCCATCTGCTGTCCTCAAAGCTCGACATTGCCGGCGTTCACGGCATGTTCGATGTCGACCTTCCAATGCTCTTTATGAACGAATGGCTTGGTGGAGTGTGGAGTGGCGGGGTGGTGATGGCAGTGGGCGGGCATCATTTCGGAGGGCGCTTTTGCCAGGTCAACTCTCGCAGCTGAAGCTTGAGCTCGTCCTTGAAGTGGTCGAAAGTAGAAGGACCGGTTCCTGTCACCATCTCAGCGTGCTGCAGCGGGCGTGGCATATATGCAGCAACATACTGCCCCCGCCGTTCTTGGGCTCCAGATCCGGCAATCTGTTGATCTTGCGGTATGCTTTGTGGACGGCTCGGTTGAAGGAAGGGCTGCGGATGAGCTGATGGGGTGATTAGCGACGGCAGTGTTTGGGTGTGGTGGAGGGGCATACTTTGGCAACAGCCCATGCCTGTGGTGTTTGTCAGTCTACGCTGTGGTGTCTCAGCATTGTATGTGGCACATACCTCGAAGAAGGCGAACCAGGGCGCCATGGTGGGCTTCACATCAGATGGTGGTGGCAGGATGTCGGTGGCGTCAGAGGTGGGACGCGACGGAGATGGGCAGAGGGAAGCAGAGAGAGGGTCCAGGCCGAGGGACCGATTTTGGCGCATGGAATTTAGGAGTCGCCCCTGCTTTAGGACCACTATTAACATGGCGAGTACCTGTCTCTCGCCCTCGACATGTCGAATCGCACTCCTCTGTCTCTCGTCCGTCCTCTTTGCTGTTGCGGATCGCCGAACTGAAGTATACTACGCCGTCCAGCGCCTCTCCGCGACGCCATAGCCAGTCACTGTCGCCATTTCCAGCCCACGCGACCGCCCCTCGCACACTACCACAGCTCAGTGTGTCTCAGCAATCGCTACAGTCGCCGGATCCGGACTTCCTGGCTCCCAATTGCAGAAGTATCGCGCACGTGCGGCCAGCAAACGGGCGCATCCTCCACGAGGAGCTGCAGCCTCGCGATCGGCAGTGACCAAGCCTGTCAACCCTCGTCGCTTGCCGCCTGCGCATGCTGCACGCCACGGTGCAGACAAGCGCCCTGCCACCCGTCACCATTCCGTCCTCCACCTTCCTGGCCCCTCCCCCGACGCCGCCTCCGCACAAGAGCCTCTCCAAGTTGCACAACAAACTGCGCGCCCTGAGGCGCAAGCCCAAGACCAAGGACGGCGTTGCGCACACGGCCGATCCAGAAACCATGGCGTCGGGGCAGGTCCCGCTCTCTCCCACATCGTCCAAGCGCTCGCGTAGTAGAGACAGCAACCGGTCCGCTGCCGCCTCGTCGCTCAGCACGCCCGCCCAGAGCACCCCCTTCGCCACGCCCTCGGTGAGCACCAACAGCCTCATCATCCCCTCGTCGACCCCGAGCACGCCCCTCAACGGCGACGGCTTTGTCCCCGATGGCACCCCGTATCCCGCGTTCTTGCGCCTGAGCAGAGGAGGCAGGTACACTCGGCCGCCAATACCAAACAGCGACCCATGGCTGACTGAGACACGCAGATCTGCACACGCGATGGACTCACATGGAAATGGCCCAGCTGGAGCGCCTGCGCGACGGCGTCCAGGCCCACGCCCACGGCTCCGGCGAGCCCTACGAGTACGCGCGCTGCAACACCGAAGAGTACGCTCCCCGCAACAGGTATGCGAATGTCGACCCCTACCAGGCCAATCGCGTCAAGCTTGAGGTACCCGACGGGCACAGCGACTACATCAACGCCTCGCCAGTCGTCCTCGTCACCACCAAGTCTCACACAGCCCTCAAATACATTGCTACCCAGGGTCCCAAGTCCGATAGCTGGTCCCACATCTGGCGCATGATCTGGCGCGAAAACCAGAACCCCGCCGTCATTGTCATGCTCACCCAGACGCACGAGACGGGCCGCGAAAAGTGCTACCCATACTACCCCCAATCGCCGTCAAGTCCCGACATGCGAGTCAACGAGCACGACGAGTTCGAAGATGGCTTTGTACACAATCTGCACTTGGCCACATTCCGACAAGACGAAGAGGCTAGGACGCAGGTCCGGGAGCTGGATATGACTGCCGAAGAAGGGGACGAGTCGCGGAAGATCTGGCATCTCTTGTTTGCTGGCTGGCCAGACTTCTCTGTACCCGAGGGAGCGGACAAGGCTGCTTTGCTGAGACTGGTCGACATCTCGCGGGAGAAGAACTGCGACAATTCCATGAATCCTCGTATTGTTCACTGCAGCGCCGGCATTGGTCGTAGTGGCACCTTTATTGCGCTAGACTGGCTGTTGCAAGAACTGGAAGAAGGCAGCCTCGACGAGACGCCAGACAATGTTGACCCCGTCGTAGAGGTTATCGGCAAGCTCCGCGACCAGCGAGCCGGCATGGTGCAATCCAAGAACCAGTTCCTCTTCCTCTACGACGCCCTCCGAGAACGCTGGCGCGAACGTTGGATTTCCGCGCACCCCACCGAAGCCGCCGATCTGGGCATCACCAGCAACAAGTCCACGCCAGAGGCCGAGCCAGCGCTCAAGAGGCAAAAGTCAATGCGCGCAGACGATGGCAGCGGGCAGTTTGTGAGTGATGCAGCATCAAATGATGCCCGCGCCGCACTCGAAGCAGAGCTCATGGATGCCGACATGTCGTATGAGAAAGGGAAGACATAGTATTGACGTGTCTCTCTTTCTTTTAGGTTTCGTTTGGGCCTACGCTGGGTCGGCACAGGAGTATCATGTTCAACAAGGGGCCGCAGACAGTCCATCGTTATCAGTCGTTTGAGAGCATCATATCTGCTCCGCCAGCCGATTCTGAGCGAGAAATTGTTGTCGAACCACTTCCTCATCTACACCGCCGGAGAGGCCATCCTGTTACGACTTCACAGCCTGGGTTGTTGATTGAATTCGACGACTGCACCTCCACTGACGTTCAGATCCGGATCACTGCTTTATGCTGGCGGTTTCTGTGATCATTGTCATGTTCGTGTACTGGGATACATTTGGCGTTCGAGCATATTGGATCCGAGTCTCTTTTCCTTTTGTCTATCAAATTTTATTCTTTCTTGCAAATGAACGATGCATAGCGTGCGGGTCTCTGGTATAGATGCATGTGTGTTTGTCGACGGAGCCATGGCCTTGGCCTAGATAATTCATAATGAGAGTATGTTAGCTTGATCAATTGTGTTCGTTGCATCAAATATACGTAGACTCATCATACGTGTACTCATTCGTGGGTATCTCATTGCTCAATACATATATACTGCCCAAGCCCTCTCTCGTCCACTCATCCTGTTCAAAACACCGCACCACCAATGATAAACACCCTCTCCTCCTCTCTCCTAACCCACCCCACCACCCCTTCCGCACTCCTCTTCAGCGCCGCCCTCCCCGTCCCAGCAGGTGCCACCGCATACATTTCAAATAGCGGAGTACTCCACGCCAAAGCCACATAGCCCGTGCCTACATCATGCACGACCTTGAGTGTCGTTGGCTTGGCGTGTATGTGGGCATGTAGCTTGGCGTAGAGATTGAGCAGTTGGCGCTTGTGGAGTGGAGAGGAAAAGTAAGGGTCAAAGGAGGGCATGACAAATTGGACGTTACCCCGGGATTTGTAGAGGAAATGGCGGAGGGGAGTACCGGGGATGATGTCGGTGCATGAGGGGCGGTCTGTCTTGACAGCTTGGTTGATGACTTCGATTGAGCCGTTGCGTTTGAGGGACTGTGATTCGTTAGCTGGCTTTATTCTCTAACATGCTTGCAAAGCAGCAGCCTCAGATCCGGCTCGTGGATTTTGAAATCAAAATGTTCTAGTCCTGCGGATAGATCTGAAGGGCGAACCCGGAGCCAAGGCACGGAAAGTCGGAGTCTTGATGTGAGGTCGGAGAAGACAACAGTCCGAGTCCGAAACCCGCGCGCGATGTACGAAACGAAGAAGGCGTTATCAGGCAACCACAATTGCCCACCAAAGAAAGAGGCGGAGTTAAACAATGTATACGCGTTTACGCCAAACCGCGCGAATTTCCCCCCTTTGCTCAGGTCCCCCTCGTGCATGGTCCCCGGTGAAGATCCCCTCGCATTTTTCGCTCGATTGGATAGTTCGAGAGAACAGGCGACCAGGACGGGAACAGATGGTAGGGAGACTTTGTAAAGAAAATGCTGTAAAGAAAAATGCCAATGCAACGCACGTACCTCGACTAGTTCGTCCCTCATGCCACGCAGCTCGAAGAAACTCTCCTTTTCGGCACTAATGAGCAGTATAGCCACCTCGTCGGGTGCGCCCTCGCTCGTGCTGGGCCGCTCCTGCATGGGCTCGGTAGGGTGCTCCAGGTTCAGGAAGCTGACATACATGTACAGATAGCCTGTGTTGTTGAAGCCTGGGAGGCATAACGGAATCCAGTTCTCACCGCCGCCGGCTTTGACACTGCCGGCTTCGAAGAGCATGTTGAAGATCAGGTGCAGATCGCCGGGGTGGAGGCTGTGCTTTTTGGGTCGTACGACAGAGACGAGTTTGCCGCTGGCGACAATTAGGCCGTACAGGAGATTCTCGGAACGGGTCTTAAGAAGGGTGTTGTTGATGGTTGAGCGATGCGATTTGCGCAGCTTCAGACATTCGAGTGCCGATAGAAGTGTCGACGACGAACCCCGCGTAAAGCCATCCGCAAGTGCTGATAATAGTGTTTCGGTTCCCTGGAGAGGTCGTCGAAGGTCGTAATTTGCTCGAGCTGCAAACATGCGCTCCATGCTGGGTAATGTGAGAGTGGACAATATCTGCATGTACAATGCCTCGAGCTGCGTGCGAAGCTGCGAATCGCTCTCTGGCAGGCGCGTGATGGCCACCAAATTGAGAGGCCCTTTCGACATGACGACGAAACGCACGTCGCCTGCTGTGAAGCCCTTAAGAACATCATTGGTAGACTGGTAGAAAGATATGATGGTTTGTACGACGCCAATGTAATTTGTGATGAGTTGGTCGTCGCCGTGTCTGCTGTATATGGGTTTACCAGCACTCGATAAGATGAGGAAATGCTTCAGTTTGGCGCGCCATTGTTGCATTACTGCTTCTAATACTATATCAGCGCACGCTATCTGGACTGGTACGGTGTATCTTAGACCTTCGTTAGAACCACTCTCGCCGATAGCCTCGATCTCGTCGAATTCGCAGTTGAATGCAGCGTCGAACTGAGGGTCCGGTAAGAACATGCTTTGTGCCTCGCTGTCGGCGAGCTTGTGCCCAAGGGTCCGCAGGAGCATCTTCTCGGTTTCTGTCTTCTCTTCCTGGCCCATGACCTCGCCCAGGATGCTCTCCGCCTCACCCAGGGCCCCAGTACCCGGCATATAGCTGACGATGCTTGCGCTATCGTCTGCTTCGCCGGCGCCATGTGAGGGGAGGCTCACACCAAGGAAGCCGCGCTGGCCATCCTCGACGGTGGCCATGTCAGCGCGTGACTCGTTGCCAAAGGCTTGTCCATTGCTCAGAGAGAGCTGAGTGGTGGCTTTGGAGACGAGCTGCGGCCGTGAGGGCGCTTTGTGTATCGAGTGCGATGTCGACGGTCGCGAGCTGAGGTACCCTAGCTGCGGTCGTGGTGGCAATGGCGGTGGTGTGCCTTCTCGGGAAGGAGACGAGAGGCCGCTCGCGGACGTCCTGCGCGATATGTTGTTTATTATATTCAGTGTGGGATTCGCAAAGTCGTGCTGCTCGCCATTGTCGGCCTTCTTGGAAGAGGCATTGCTGCTCTTCTGCGTCGGTGTCGTCGGTGCGCTCTGCGAAGGTGAGGCTGCTCCTTCTGACGCAGCGCTCCCGGTCTCGGGCATCAAGACTGTCGTAGCAGTGCCTCATCGAGGCAACACGCAACGTGGAGGAATTGGCAGCATCGTGGACATGTGCATGTGGGGATGCATCGACATGCGAGACGGGAATCATGGTTCATGGCAATTACGACTCGTGCATGCGCTAAGAACATGTCTCATGACGTCGCGCCTTATTTCTTCCCACAGCTGCAACCATCCTGCCGTTGATACATAGCCTCATTGTCATGGCAGTATACCATGCAATCCATGCAGAATTGTTGGACCGGCCAAAGGACTTGGATCAAGTCATGTCTCGTGTCCAGTCTTACCTAGATTACGCTAATTAGCTTCTTGCGCGATGAAACCGCTCCTCACGAGCATGACACTAGATTTTTCCGGTCAGATGCACAACCTTCGACCAGACGTTTGTCTTAGCAGAGGAAGATTGAACCAGTCCCCCCTGAGGACATCATCTTGAATAAAGCCGTACATATTCTGACCACGAATCAATATGCCTATGGTCATAGGGCATAGCGATCTGATAGAATTCGCAAGGCAGACAGGGAGGCAGATCATTACTAATGAGCATGTCTTCTCACATCCCTTAGAGCCTCAGCCCACCATCCGCTCGTTTGGCGCATACACGGACATAGATTGGGGATGCATTGTCTGCGTAGGACTGCGATACTGGCCAGCTTCATAGCTACACTAGATCAAGATGCTTGTCATGGTAAGAACTGTGTGGCGCTTGTAGCGCTATTCAAATGCCTGGAGCGTGATTGGAAGCATAGGAAAGCTATATGGCACAAGAATCGTAGCATCAGCAGATCTGTTGCTCAGGAATTGAAATGATATGTGCCAGAGCTAGAAGCTCAGGAAATCACCCAGTACTGACGCCAGCATCTACAGCAATAGCCTGAGATCGGCCCATAGCCTGAACACGTCTCGAAGCGTGGACTACAGCCGTCTACATAGTGACTGCTACCAACTCCACACTTTCCCCTCGCCGCATGGCATGCATCGTGATGGAGACCCAATTTGAATTCCAATGCCGCTGTGCCGGTAGCGAGGCTAAGTTCGACGCGTCGCTGCCCTTTATGGCAGCCGGCGGCAGCGTGACTGGTGAGATGATGGCAGGCTGGGCGGCTATTATCTGGTAGTAATGTTTGGACCTGAGTACGCAAGGCTGACCCGGGCGATGAACAACTCAGCTGCGCCGTCACGCCTCCTGAGTCTGTCTTCATCTTAACTTCTTCTGCCTGCCCCCATCATCTTTCCAACTCTTTCCAGCTTACAAGAGAAGTCTTTTCGATCTCGTGTGGCAAAGTCTCAGTCGACAACTGTTGGCTAGCAAGGACAGAGGCGTAAAGCCCCTCCCCTGGGCTGCACCCACATATCGTTGCGCGATGCACTCAACCCACGAAGCGGCTTTACTTCAGGCGTACAAAATGGAACCTTGACTCAGCGAGATGGTACTCACATCGCGAATAGATGAGATGAGACAGTGAGTCGAACATACGTTGTCGGCGGCATTAATGCTGATGGAACTAGACAAAGCTGATGATGCTTCCACAATTTAGGAACCGCCAAAAAGTTACCGGTACGACATCAAGCAGTACCATGTCGCGTCGCAGGAGAAGCTGGAAGATAAAGACTGGCACGAATGTCGACGCCAAGATCGGTGCTATTGCCTTTTGGACCGCCTGGCGTCGACCGTGCTAACTTTCGAAGGCGCACACGCACTATCAAGCATCCTACCTCACTAGATGACTCCCACACTCCCGAGGTCTCCCCTCGTTCCTCCACTTCTACCCAGCGCAATAACGCCATCACGATCCTCAGCTTTGCTCGAGCTCCCTTCAACCTACCACCGACCAATCGCACATATCACAAAGTATCACTTTACGAATTCAGGGCGTATTCTGATGCTTCTGGGGTCCGTTCCGTTCTGCAAGCTTTCGCCGATCGCAGGATAAATAAGGATGCGGCAGCTGCCGCAACCAGCGACCGTTGGAGAGTCTGGACGCCTTGCTATAATTTTGTTCCTACCCTAGGGATCCCTTATCGGACCGGCTGGGGCTTGAAAAGGGGCCAGCGCGTAGCACAGACCTAGAGTTGCAGTACGCGGGATGAGCTGTCCCACAAACTACCCGAGTGGCTCCTTCGTACGCCTTACTTATACCTCAAATGCATGGCGTTACCAATTCAACCGTCTTGGGATCAATTTGTAGAACGGATTAGGGGCGAAAGGCTGTACATGCATACCATGCTACGGATTCCGTTGTAGCAGCTGAATGTTTCGGTGAAAACATCGAAGCACCACGACACCGCAGCATGATCAAATCGCTCGCGCTCATCGCCATGTCAAAATCCACATGGTCACATCACCTTTGGACGCTTGTCACGAACTGGCCATGTTACAGCAAACCAACCTAGAATGATTAGCATCCAAAGGGTCCAAGAGCAGTCTGCACGATACGTGCGTTGCAAGGTTCATGCCCGACGAAGTGCATACCAAACCGTTTTGGCCGGCCCCAATCAATTTATAGCTTCACGATCCCTTTCGACATGGGTTCGACATGGCTACCTGCATTGCTGGAAATAACCGAGAAGTGAACCCCAACCCGTCCCGTCTTTATCGTCCGCATAAACTGGGACTGTGCCGCAATGATTGACGGGCAGGAGAAGAAAAGATTCCTCGCCTCTCGTTCAATTTTCCGCGGAGTCGCATCTCGAGATGGCGGGCTTTCTTGAGAACGTGAAGGCTGGTGAATCTTTGACAACTTCCACCTCAGCGCCTCAGGCACCACGGACTCCTCAAACATCCGAAACGCCCCAGTTGCCACATTCGCCATGGATGGCATCCGAAGTCTCTCAGTCTCCAAGATCAGATACGGGGACTTTTTCGTCAGATTGGACTGGCAAGGACGAGAAAGCTAGAGCGACAACACACACCGTCTATCGGGTTGACTCTGACGACACGCTTGCAGCGAGTGCATCTCATCGACTCAAATATTTCAAGGACTTTAGGAATCCCACGGATCCAACGCACTATCCACTACCACGAGAATATCGCCAGAATACTGCCACAGAAAAGCCAACGATTCGTGAGTATAAGCGAGGCCGACAACGGACACGTATTCTTTTGAACAGTAGCGTACGGCTCTTCTTCACTGGACTTCTCTGCGGCATGTGCGCTTTCGTTCTTAGTTACTACGAAAGAAAGGGCGATCTAGGAAACGCCGATTCTCAATGGCTTAACGCACTAATGACTGGATTGCCACTTTTCATCGGTCTCAACTACAGATCATCGCTTCAAAGTTATGCGCGAGTGCTCCGATGGTGGATTCTCGCTCGCTGGGATTGGAAACTAAGGCAATTCGACCTCATCTTGGACGCGGCATCGAGCAAAGCAATCTTCAAGCTCATCGGGGAGTCCAAACGACAAGTCAGAAGCTATATTCCGACATTGACCCAGGTCGCATGCGTTGCCTGGCTTGCCATCAACCTGAGCGGAGCCGTGGGCATCGCTCTCCTTAGTCTCACATACCAGCTTGATCAAAGCACCGGTGTGTTTATGAAAAACGGTAACACCAGTATTCTAGACATCACCAACGAGACTTTCTGGTCGGAGAGTGCTCATTACTATGGCTCCAGTGCCACTCCAGTCCTGCTCTTCACGTGGGTGGTCAAAAATGGGAGGCAAAACTTTGACGGTCTGTCTGGAAGCCCTGGGGGATCTCCGCGAGGATGGGCAAGCTGTCGCACATGTACAACTTGGAATTATACTTTCCAAGACTGGGATCCATCAAGCAACCTCACAGGTGCCTCTAGTATACGAGGTCTATCTACTCGGTACTTGACAGTCGATGCTACCTGCAAAGGTTACAAAGTAGTCAACACCACAACTTCCAGTGTGATATACCGGGATGCACAAAACGATACGCAAGTCTGGGACGTACCCTGGACTAATGAACCGTGGGGCGAGAATAAGACTTTCTGGAACACTGGTGTTGGCGCAACATACGTCCAGGACACAAAGGTGGATT
Organism: Phaeosphaeriaceae sp. SRC1lsM3a; assembly: GCA_001644525.1. Taxonomy (NCBI): domain Eukaryota; kingdom Fungi; phylum Ascomycota; class Dothideomycetes; order Pleosporales; family Phaeosphaeriaceae; species Phaeosphaeriaceae sp. SRC1lsM3a. The sequence goes on along the minus strand of KV441713.1, from coordinate 345,448 downwards.
GTGGTCCGCGTTGCGCAAACATGTACATCATCAGCACGCAAAACTTCAACAAGCCCCCCGTGTGGCTTTACAATTGCACAAATACCGTGTCACCCATCGGTGGCCACAACATCTACGACCCACTTTCCGACAAAACAGCTCGCTCTTTCGCATCGGCGGCCGGCACGTATCGGAACAGCACAACAGGTGAATGGCAGAGCTATCAGAAATACGATTGGGCACAATCGTGGGTCATTCATGATTGGGAAAAGAAAAAACAGAACGACGAAGTCTTTGCCGCATCGACCTTGTCGCAATTCAGTGTCACTGCGCTTGCGAACGCCGATCACGTGGAGGGAGAGAAGGAGTGGTTGCCAGATGACATCCCGGCGAGACAGGACCTCAGAAAAACGCTGTGGGGTAAAAAGCCGTATCAGGCGCTTAAAGTTAGCGTCAGCTGGGCCTATGCGATCGCAATCATGTGTGCCGTGCCTGGGCTTCAGCTTGCGGTTCTGCTCACAATAGTCTTCTTTGCGAACGATGTCATTGTCAAGGATGAAAGTCATCTAAATGCCTCCCGGCTACTGGCTCCTGTTGCGCAAAGGATGAGCCATCGTGGCTCGCTGCTGCAGGTCGATGAGGTTGTCGAACGATTTGGAGATGAAGCTACCCGGTATAGATACGGCTGGGAGCTGAAGACAGGTGTCTTGCGTGTGGGCATACTTGAGCGATTGGCTGGTCTTGTGGTGGGGCGAAAAGAGAGGAAATTTCCTGAGGGTCAGTACGATTAACCAGTTCTTATGTTACCCATCAATTCATGCGATTGATCTACTTGACGTCTTCGTCTGCGCTCCTTTGTTCCCTACCTTCCCAAGCGCTGTTCTCTGTAAATAGAATGTCAGTCGCTTCCTTGGCCCCTCCAGCAACGCCAGGATCTTCAGCGTCCCATCTCGTCCGTCGAAGCCGCATAAACTCTCCATCCACGACAGTGTAAGCAAAAGTCCACATGCCTCTTCATGTCTCCCACATTCTCACACCTGCCACAATTGCCTTCGACGTATTTCGCCCTCGCCCTCGCCAACCTCTCCAGCTCATCCTCGCGACAACGGAAACATGTCCAACGTGTATCGCACACGCACTCTTTATGATCCACGTCGTCGCAATCTGTGCTCCTGTATCCGTACACAGCTATGTTCGCGCACTCCGCACACACCAGCACCCTTGCGCCGCGCGCCATGATAAGTGGGCGATCAACTATGCTCGCCTCTTGCGCATAGTGAGCAACTCGACATCCTTTACACACCATGGTCTCTGGCCTGTAGGCTGGATGAGACTCACACTTCCTTAACTTGCCCTACAAACCAGAGTGTACGAGATCAGTAATGTTTCATATATACAGTTGGTATGTCAGCCTCTTACCCAGTGCTGGCCCATTCCTGGCCGGATACTCTGATCACAATGCACGCCTTCACTCTCATCCGACAGTGATTCGGACCCAACGTCATAGTCGTACTCATCTCTTAAAACGGATTCTTCTTCAGAGTCATACTCGTCTTCAGTGCCGGACTCATCTTCAGTCTCGTATGCATCTTCAAAATGTAACTCATGATCGGATCCGGACTCCACATCATGGTCGTATTCGTTCTCAGAGTCAGTCTTGTCGTCAGAGTCGTCCTCATCCTCGGTGTCGTATTCGTCGTCGGAGTTGGAGTCATGATCAAGGGCCAGGACTCGAGCCGCAATTGCAAGGAACCTCTGCTCGATCTGCTCTGCTTCGCGTCTTTGATACCCTTTTCTAGCACCCCATACTTGGACGACATGGGGAAATTGTGCGGCGAGCACACCCTTGTTGATAGGTTCGGGCTCGCAGTGAATGATGCCTGCTTCGTTGGAGTGCCAAGCCACGAGGTAGGTATCGGCGGAGGGCTCCGAGATGATCTCGCGGGGTATTGTCGGGTCGTGTATGGGATGGGCGGGCAAAACGTAATCGGTGGGGATATTGTAGTCCATGATGGTGCTGTCAAGCTTGTGAGTCTTGCGACTAGAATAACACGCGGTGGTGAGGGTACACGAACGAAGATGATTTATTGAGCTGTTGTTGTTTTGTTAGTATTTGTTGTGTAGAACTTGACCCGTGAGGTAAACACAGAACTTTTCTCTGATCAACAATTGCGTCATGTCACTTGCGCTTTCTCTCACTCCTGTGTGATAACAGGACGAGGAAGATCCATACCTATGTAGAGCGCCTAGCTCTTCTGAAGTAGTATAACACTGGTTGAAGTGATCAGGTAATCTTGCCAACATCGTCATGTGTGTCGTGAACATCAGTAGCTTAAGACCCAAAGGTAGAGAATCAATCCACCTATTGCCCGATCCAAGAGTTCCGAACAAGAATGGCATGTGAGCACCCCAAGTCAGTTGTAAATTCATACCACCCACTTTCGCCGTACTTTACATACAGCGGCCGATTTCAGTGGTCTCAATCACTCCTACTTCTGCTCACTGTGGGAACGCCAATGAGAGTATTGTACTGCAAATCAAAGCACAATTTCTCATCTTTCATTGATTTAGCTTTCTTGTGTGATGACTATCCGTGTCAAATCAAGGTCCCTCAACTACTAACGAGGTAACACACCTTCCAATCTTGCAACCACCCGCACCTTAATCTGCCACAATGGAGTTTACCAGATCCGTATAACACCCAACAAGGAAACTCCCGTGCACGAACATCCGCACGACACACATGATCTTAGTGCAGCCGCCCAACATCTCTTACTTACTGCAGCATTTTCTCCCGAGCACTCCCAATCACCAGCAGCCGACATGCGCGATAGCCGCATTGCAGCGGACGAACACTACGCAAACTCGCCCGCCCACCCCATTCCCCTCTTCAACTCGAGCACTACCATCATCGATCCTCTTGATGTCGACTTCAACCGCATCGGCATCCTCCTCGAGTCACGCGACGAATATCTCATATTTGTCCAACCACTGAGCACCACCTCTATCGAAGATGTGCGATGCGGCTAGCTAAACATGCGGCGCGTCGGCGTCTATCTTGTCATGGAGTGGGAGTCGTTGCCGAAGACAGAATGTGCGAGTCATTTCAAATCGGTTACTGGTGAGACGGGTGGTGGATGGAATGTGCATAGTACGTACATGATGGAGCTCAGGAAGTATGTGGCGGCTGCGGTAGTGCAAACTGGAGAGAATTTGGTGCTGGAGAGAAAGAAGGCGGTGGACAAGGGAAACAAGTTGTCGGATAGCCTGGCGGTGAAGGCGTACATGGTGGAGGAGGTACGGCGCAAGGTGATGTGGAGGGTTCAGAAGATGTTGGAAGAAGAGAGGGAAAAGAAAGAGGAAGCGGATCGTGTTATGAAAGAGTTTCTGGTGTCTGAGGAGGAGTAGAATGGGACTTCGTGTGGGGGAAGATTTGGGTTGGATACCTTGCGTGGATGGACATCTTTCACGAACGTGTAAAATCAATGAAGTCATCAAGCCATGCAAGCTGCGCTGTTCTTTTCTCAATCATTAAATAATGCACGAGGAGACAACGTTGTTACGCACACACTCAGTACTTCACTCCGGGATGGGTAAGATACAGCCTGAAAGAGCTGGGCATAATGTAGCTAAGTATCACAGAAAGTGTGAAGAAGGTGGACGCATTATGCGAAAAGGTTTCCTTGCACTGGATCATCTGCCGTACTTTAATCAATATGTTGCCGCTAACTCTACCATGTAGCCATCTCGATCTTATCTTAGACGACATCACACGCAGTACAGACTGAAAGCTCCGAATGTACCAAGGACGACCAGTGATATCAGCATTCCGCATCATCTGCATTTCCCCATCCATTCACGTCTGCTCCACCCACTCCCGTTCAATCACCCCGACCTCTCATCTAAGTCCAACCTCATGACCTTCCTCTGTTGTGATCTCTCAACATGCTCTTGTACAGCTCTCTCACATCATTGTCCCCAGTCAAGAATCGCCTCCACTTCGTCGCCTGCGACAATGACCTTTCGAGTAACCTATGCTCAGACCTCAACGTCTCGAAGAGCTGGATGTCACCCTTAAGGCGAATACACAGGTCCAAACTCGCATCGTCCTCTTTGAGTGCCCAACTGAGATGGTCCTCTCCCCAATCTGGCCTGAGAGTTCCGCGTATAGTGCCTGACAAGCCTTTGCGGAGTGTTGGAGCATGTGTGCGACTGACAACCAGGAGTCGGCATAATTTTCTCGCCAGTGGGTGAGTATGTTGTCTTGATGCAGTGTCCACTTCTCGTATTCATTGACTCGTGGCATGTTGGTGTAGAGTGGCAGTTGAGGTGGTGAAGGCCGTCGTAGAGATGCATAAGATAGCAGGGAATGATAGGGGCCATATATATTGAGCGAGGCTCGCTGAACCGTGAAGGTGTAGGAAGTGCTCTAGGAAATCAATGGATTGTTTGTGGAATGATTAGGAACTTCTGTGATGCTCGTGAAAGTGTTGTTGGAAAATGAGCTCGATGGAAGCTTGCTACATTCACAGTTCTTTGTGCTTGATCACAAATGTGGCCATCTCTGCGCTGTCGGCATCCTCAACGAAGAACGACAATCGGTGGGCTTGCGCCATCTTGTGCAGGAGCAGCTCCCAAAAGTGGTGCTGCTCGTTGTCTCCATATGTTGGAGTCGGGCTCGTTGTAGCTGAGGTGATGAGCAAGGAAGTGTAAGTGTGCGCGATAATGTGTGCGATGGGACAGCCTACGAGAGGAAGGTCCAGCTAGCGGCTGCTTCGAAAAGCGTGAACGTGCACAACAGTGCGAGGTGCAACAGGAGTGAACAGTGTGTAATTCAAGTAATGCCCAGAGGCATCAGTCGGTGTGAGAGAATATTAACAGCTCATCGATCTGCTTAGCCTTACCATAAAGGAGATTCAGGATATATTATACATGCTCCACTGCATCGTTGTGCAATTTGCCAGTCAGTCGATCCTCACATGTCGTCCAGCGTTCACTTCTTTCTCGTGTCAACCTTCTCTTCCAATGTCCTGACATAGCCTTCTATCCGTTGTACTGCAGACTGTAGAGCCTATGTCAAGGTCAGTCACCATGCACGCATACTACGCGGGCCGCTGTGGGACAAATAGCCTACATAGATGTCTTCAGTCAAGAGCTGGTTCGATACGCGGTATTCGTCGATGACATAATAGTACATGCCAGCTCCGGCAGTGGTCGCGCCCGTGAGGAAGCCGAAAAGTCTGAGACATGTTAGCTGCATTTACTCTACCGCATTTGCACATGTGTGCCAAGACGATAGACTCACCCTCCTCGAAATGCGCCTACAGGCTTCCTGACGGGCGCAACGACAGCGTCTTGCCTCAATACAGCACTGGTCTGGAAGCTGCGGGCGACGACGGGAGCTCTGTGAGCTGTGCGGAACGCCGGGCGGAGGACGCGCGATGCCATTGTCGTAAGAGTTGAGTATACGGCAACGACCGGTGTGTATATTTTTATTTGCAGCGTGGGTCGCGAACAGCGACGTCGATGTGTAGGAGCGAGGATAGTCGTGTGATGGGGGTGACGTTGTTTGGAGCTCTCCACATCTAACGAGCAGCAAGCTCTCGCCTCGTGCCTGCCGACTAGTCGCGGACCCTGGTCGCGCTTACATAATAGCCATCTCTCGAAGCATGCTCAATATACAACTTCACATGCTCACGACAGGAGCGTCAGGTGCGGTGTTACTATCGATCAAAGGCCAACTTTTCATCTAATATCGATCGCTATGAAAACGTGTGCCCAAGTGCCAATTCCGCCAGCACAAACTACCTGTCAAGTTAGGAACCAGAGCTTTTTTTACCATCTGGAGGGTATCATGTCGTAAAGTTCGTTGAGCCTGTCCGCCTCCCATACCGGTCCATTCCTTCCCTTGTATCCCGCAGCGCTCGTCGGCAACATGGCGTTCTTAGTCCGTCAGTTTTTCGACCTCAGCGAACCGCACACACCACAGGCTCCAGCATCGCCAGAGTTGAGATACTTGCTGCCAGCACAAGGCGCGCTTCGGCATGTCCAATGATCTGGAACAAGATCCGGCTTGATGACGTTCGAGCAAGCCACACAGGTGAGTGACGACGGATCGTTCTCGAGCGAGCAGACGCTGCATGTAGCAGCGCTGCGGGGATTTTGGGGCTGTGCACTGCTCCCACTCGTCTTTGCTGGCGGGTCTGGACGTCGCTTCCAGATCTCATCAACGTGTACCACTGCAGCAGAGGAGGAGCTTCTCAAATCTCCTCGTTGGGAACGGGTAGCCTTTGATACCACCTTGCGTGCCGCTACAGCATTCTGCTGGACCGCCGTTGGTTTTGCAGATTTCTCTGGGGCCATGCCTTGAATCTCAGCAAATTCCCGGCGTGCATTACCGTCTTGGTCGTCCTCGTCATCGCAAATCTTGACGAGGAAACGTCCTTGATCGTCGGTCATCTTCTTGCCATCGATGTCCACAGCTGCGTCTTGTTCGCTCGACTCGTCCTCAGTCTCGCTATCCGAGGGCGTTTCTTCCTTCTTGATTGCCACCTCCACTTTCTTGGTCGTGTCGAATCTCGCAAGGGCGGCAGCAGCTCTGAGCTCTCTACCCCTCGCACTGCCAGCAACCCTGGGTTTACCCTTTTTGGGTACGCCGCCCTCAAGCTTGACCTTTGTGTCATCGTCAGCACCCAATGACTGCCCATTCGCGCCAAACTTCTTCAGGATCCGACGCTGCTTTCTCTCTGCATACGAGAGTGTCGGCTTATCCTTGCCTCCTCGCTTCCTCTTTCGTGACCTTCGCCCATATGTGCCTCCACACAGATGTTCGGGAATGTCCGCGACATCTGCCTCCTTCATTTGTACAGCACCAGTGTCCAAATCGCGTCCTCTGCCCCACAGACCGTCTCCAGTGTATCCTTTGGCCCAGAGCACTCGCAAGTCCACCGCATACTCATCGCGAACCTTCCAGAACGCCTTTGAGTGATTCATCTGCTTGCAGTGTGCCAGCTCGTGCACCATGACCATCTCTACCATACGCTGAGGCAGCCATCTTCCATTGCGATCCCGCAGGACAAGCTGTATGACTTCTCCGGCGTTGAAGTTTCGACCAACAAACTCGGTGTTGTATGGAAATTCTTCGAGAGCCTGAACTAAGATCATGTTCGATTTCATGAAGGGATAGCATACTGCAGCGACGCGATTGAGAATGTTCTCGGCGGTGGCGGAGCTGGGGCCGGGAATCGTGCGTATGAAGTTGATGAGAGCATTGGGGCGCTGTGTGCGCTCATTCAGGCGTTCGAAGCCGAGAGGCATGATGTCGAGTCGATTCGCGTATGTTGAGCATAACCAAGTGCACGCTCTTTTGACAACGAGCGCGAGATTGTGGTGGTGTTGGAAGAACGTCCCAACAAGTGGCAAGTCCCACACCGACTTATCGATAAGCGACGCGTCACGCAATCACGTTTTAATATCTCACTTTCCTTCACCAACTACCTACATACCTTACACTAAACATCCACATGCAAAACACGAAATCTCTTTTTTAGTATCTTTCACCCTCGCTTGCCACGAATATTATTTAGAGCTTATGCGCTTGGCGTGCTTTGAAGGTGAATTTAGAAGTCGTCGCCTCACTGAGCAGAGCCACGAGTAGTCTTTGACTCCAAACGGTGGTTTCCAGTGTACTTTCGAAGTTTACTGTCTCGAAACACTCCGGAAACCATGCCTCGACTCGAACATATTCCTGCAATGAATCAACAAAATAATACTCCCACGAACATCAATCTAGTAGGAGATCGTTAGCTAGATGCATCCGGACGATCGGGACTAATGCGTCCGCACACTAAGTTACTAGATCGCACTAGAGCCTGACTCCGGCGATCAATCGATCGAATGCTACGGGCTTCAGTCGAATATCTCTTTGTGATAAATCTAGCTACTATGCATTCTCGCTTTACCAGCAAACACAAGCGCACAACAAGTTACTGCTCTAGATCAACATGGGGGCATGTGCTGCTTTGAACTGCACGTCGACGGACAGGATCAAGGCGACGACTGACATTGCTGGCCCGGGGGTAAGAGGAAATGAATTGTTTTACATAACACTCCAATTAATGTGACCCAGGTTTTGTATGCGTACATTGTGTCAGCCTTGCTTGCGGTCGCTGCTGTTGCGTTCGGCTACCTGTCCGATTCTCTCCCAGCTTGGTATCTTAACGAGACAGATGAGGCCGTCATTGCCAGCTTTCAGACATGGCTTCCCTCGGGCAAGAATGTGGCACCTTTGAAATGGTTGTACGTGAAGATCAAGAATGTACTTTGCTTTGGAGGACCGTCTTCACCCCATCGAAAATTGAGCCGTCAGCAACGTCAGGAAGTTCTGACACGTTTCGTCCTAACGCTGAGCGACCAGCAACTTGCTACAGGGCTTGCAATTCTCATTGCTGCGGTGGCGAATCAATGCACTCTGTCCGTCTGGGAGTTTCAGCTCGCATTCTCCCTAGCCTGGTTCTCCTCAACGACACATCTGGCAACGCTAGACTGTCTTCACGAGTATTTCCTCGAGCATGGTGCGGTCCACAACTGGCGAGTTCTCGGCATGGTAGCTCTACTTCTGCTGTTGATGTACTCTCTCGTCATGAACCTGGCTTCCGTGGACACAACTCTTCCAGTCGCATGTACGTTCCTGTACTTTGGCGACCGCGGGTTATACGACCAAACCGACCTCATCATCTCCGATATCTTATCCATTTCCCTGACCCTGATAATCCTCACGTGGCAATATGTGGTACGCATCCGATGGTCGTACAAGAACAAGGAGACCAAGCCAACAATAGTGGAGCGCACGTTATTTAGCTTGCGAACGAGGAGATTTCGCGAAGCACTACAGCCGACGAAGAAGGAGTTGGACCTAATACTAGAAGAAGCTGCCGCCGAACACGACTCAACTTCACGCCGGCGCGAGCTCGAACGGATTCGAATATCTAAAGGGCTCCAATACCACTGGTTGGTTGCTTGGAGAGCGTCGTGTACGTACAGCGAATCTTTCTTGTCTCTGGGGCCCATGCTCTGCTTCATGATCTCCTTTGGCTTCACCCAACTCTACGTGAATCGATGGCATTCTTTGGCACCGGTGGACATCGACACCAGCATGAGTGTGGGGCAGATCATGCCTTTGTTCCTCCTCGTACTGCCTCCGCTAGTCGCGGCGGAGTCATACTACGGTAAGTCTGGTGCAACTTGGATGCTCATTGATTGCTGATCACGCACAGAGATCCAGGACGGACCGATACCTCAACGGTCTGCGCGACTTACAGACATGCGTTATCGTAGAGCGAAGAGAACAGAATCAAGATCTGTTACTTGGGCTCAACAGCGGACACGTATGGACCACCATACCCCCGAGTCCCTGGAGCTTGAGCCACTAGGTCCCAATCAGAACTTCTCACCATATGATGACCTCTTACCACAACTTCATCGATACTTCTATCTTGAAACCAAGGTCATCGCCGAAAAGACCAATGCTCTCGACTCGATAGGACCTGACTTCGCCGAGGAACGCGATGCCATCGATCGTCTCAAAACACATATTGTGTCTTCCTACCATATCTTGCGCGGTCAGGAAACAGCGCTCAAGGTCACAACACTCACGGCAGTGGGAGAGTTCACGGTTTGCTCTGTTGTAGCTACGGCTTTAGGCATTTGCGCATACATCGAGGGCTCGAGTTGGTGGACTACAGTCACAAGTTACGTGTTGTTTGTTGGTGTATTCATCTATGAGGTCTCGGGATTCGTAGCGTATGTAGCTCTTTTGAGGTTCAGGGTGAACGAGACAGATTATCGCAGGTGGATGAGGGAGGCGAGGAGTAGGGTGGAGGACAGGTGTGAAGAGGAGGGGGCCAAGGATGCGCGTCTGTAGTTGCGTAGTATAGATGGCTGTCAAGGTTTTTGATTGTGCAAAGGAACGTCTACTTGAAGCATACTCTATCTGACGTGGAACAATGAGATTATTACGTGTCGGTACTGAAAGCCCAAAATTGTCAAATTGGCAGTGCGCGACGATGCGTGATTGAGCTAAACTGTGCCGAGTTCAGTGTCGTTGTCACGCGATGGAATGAGCGAAAGACATGCTTATCCTCCTGGCTTGAGAGGCTTTTACTCATTTCGTACTTTGACTATGCTAGCCAATATATCAAGTATGCACCCCCATACTCGTGTCTTAACGGCCGAGGGACACGGGTGATCAACAGCAACAGAGAGGATAGTGATACGATCTCGGCAACAGTTCCAACGTTGTATGTTCATGAATTAGTCTGCCCTTTCTTTTCCTTTGCTCGAACCTTCCTGAGTTCCAACTTTCTTAATCTCATCATCTGCATCCCTCGGAAACTGCACCCCCATAAGCTTCATCATATTTCCTGCAGGGCCAGCCATGCCAGCTTGCCCCTTGAACGCTTTCAGCATATTATCGGCCAGATTGTAGTCTTCATCCAATAAGTCATCGTCGTCATCATCCTCTTCGCTCCCACCCTCGTCCGCATTTCCAACCTTCGCTTTCCCTTTAGCCTTCACATCTCCAAGAAGTCCTTTTCCATGCACCGCTTCTGGCTTGGCATTGAGGTTGAGCGCGCCGTGACTAAAAAGCTCGGCTTCCATAGTTTCTGTCAATTTTTTGATCTCTTCGTCTTCTTCTTGTTCGGCATCTTGCTCGAGGGCTAGTGCACGGGCTTCTTCGGTTAGCAGGGCTTTTTCGGCTGCGGAGAGGGTGATGAATTTCTCGTAGGCGGCTTCGTATTCGGCGTACTCTGCATCAGCTTCCTCGTCATCGCTGTCTGGACCGGCTCTGTTTGTGGGTTGGGGTTTATTTGGAACGTTCGTCTTTGGCTTTGATGAGCTCTCTGCTCTCCCAGTGCCATCCGCGGGGCTCGGATCATCGCGGTCAGACTCATCTGTTGCCGGGTCATCCCAATCTCTATTTCCAGCATCGGAATCATTGTCGACATCCATGGGGTCGAGCTCAGTAGCTCCTTTGTGGTCTGCTTCATCGTCTGCTAAGAATGCATTAAAGCGCTCAACCATCTTCTTCAAGTTATCTTGCGCATTCTTGTCTCCAAAGCCCTGGCCAGGTCCGCCGCCTTTGCCAGAAAGCTCCTTTTCGAACTCAGTAAAATCGATGTTCAGCCAACTCTCGTCATCCTCTCGCTTCGGCCATGTCGCGATTTCTTCACTAGTAGGCAATGTGTCATCGCCACTGTCCAAATCTCCAAGCAAAAGCTTGATCTCTCGGACTGGCTTATTGGATGCGAAGATAGAGTGCGACAGGAGCATCTGCATGCCAGCGCAGATCTTGATACCTATATCGGCTTTCTCTGCCGCGTGTCCATCGGCTATGAGACGGTCCATAGCGGACTCCCAAAGTGGTGGCGGACCCCACTGCTGGCCTAGGAGCTGCGCATAAAGGACTTTGGTGAAGCGGACACTTACGTTAACAAAGTCCTCCGGGGCAAAGATGAGTGATAGGTTGGACTTTTCGGGCTGTAGCAGACGGATCGATACGGGATCCCGCAGGTAGAAAGCTTCAACTATCGGGGCGATGTAGGAAGGGCTTATGTGCAAGATGTGTGCGACTTTGCGAGGTAAAGGAAGGGTCGCATGGTGCTGATTCTCTGCTATCGCAGCTGGATAATTGGCCAGGCGGTGGAAAGCCTCCTTTTCAACCTTGAGGTATTGCTGAGGCCGAGCTGGCGTGATGTCCAGTATGCTGAGCGCGGTGGTCATACTCAGCGGTGCTGGATCAACCTCATCCTTGGCTAGAGGCACAATGAGCAGGCGATGGTTGTTTATCCACACTCTGTTTTCGGCCACTTCGGGGTTGACCCATTTTGGCAGGGCGTTGGCCGCCTCTATAAGCAGAAACTCGCCGTCCGTGTCGTAGATACGTATCCAAGCATCTTTGAATTCTTTACTCAGTTCTCGCAGCAGCCATACAATGAGCCATTCGTCGGCTACACTATCGCCGTAATTTGTTCGGCCCTTGAGGAGCCAACGTCCATGTTCACGCACAAGCTCGAGCTTCAGCGCGTCTCGCTGCCAGATGTACTCTTTCAAAAATCTTCTCTCGAGCTGCAGGAGGGAGCGTTGGAAAGCCTGCAGACGCTCTCTTGTCTGAATGTCTGAGAGCGTGGTGTCGATAATGTAGATGATGTATTCGACGACATCGTCTGGGAGCTTCTTGGGGAAGCCATCGAAGCCTTGGCCAAACCACTTCAGGTCGTCCTGGGGAAATTCCATTTTGGGATATCTGAGTATGGAAGAAACTGCGGGCGCAGGCGGCCAAATCACAACGTGACTGGCTGGTGGGTCGGTGTCCCGAGTGGCTCCTGCCCGCGTGTGGCGCAAATGCGGAAAGGGCCCAAGCGCAGCCGCGTGTTTACACGTCCAAACATTGACCCACCTTGCCAGCGCAGCCTTCGATCCCGCCCTCGACAGGTGTGCACGCCGCCTGCACTGCTATTCCCTTCACTTATGTGCTATTAGACGACATCAGCTAGACATTCACCATGGCGTACGTGCCCGGCACCCCGCAGACCGAGGTGGGCGACACGACGCGTTATCCCGCCGACCTCTCTTTCAGCAGAGAAGAGTCGTTCCAAGCACCCGCAGGCCGTGACAACCTGTTCAAGCAGATGAGCGGCGCGCGCACACCACGCAACCCTCTGGCCACCCTCCGCAGCGGAAACGCAAGGAACGAATTCACCCCCATGTTGAAGAGCGCGACTGCAAACCGGACGCGACAGGCCCACGGCCTGCTCGACGCAAAGATTACCACGCCCGCCGCCCTCAAACCTGGCTTCAATATGAGCAACACGCCGCTACCCGAGGCCAGCACGCTTGACATACAATCGAGCTCCTTCGCCGACTCGGTTGATGGCCGCACGCCAATGCCAGACCCCAGCTCCAGCGCCATGAGCACACCCATGGCGCTGCCGAGACGCGCCGAGGGCGAGATGGACAACGGTAACGGCAACGTTCTCACTCTCAGAGAGCAGGAGGCTCGCCTTGAGCAGATCGACAAGGAGAACTTCGGTCTCAAACTCAAGATCCACTTCCTCGAAGAAAACCTTAAGAAGATGGGCCCCGAGTTCAACGTCCGCGCTCTCGAAGAAAACATCAGCCTCAAATCCGAAAAGGTGACCATGTCGCGCGACATCAAGCAGTACTCCAAGGACCTCAAGGCCGCTGAGAAGGAGCTCGAGAACTACAAACAGCAACTTCGGGAATATGCCGAGAAGGTTAAGCGACGGCATGCCGACCAAGGCATGCGCGAGGAGATGGACGAGCTCCGACGGCTGGCCGAGGAGCGCGCTGCCGAAATCGAGCGATTGGAAGAGAAAGTCGACGAGGCTCGCAGCGCCGAGGACGAGCTGGACAAAGTCAGCGCAGAATTGGAGAGTGCACAGGCAGAGTGCTCAAGACGCGATCAGCTGCTGGACGAGCACGAGGAGCAGATTGAAGAACTGGAGAAGCAGTTGAAGGACGCACAAGACTCGCAGACGAAGTCCAAAGAGCTTGAAGAGAAGGATCGCCAGCTGAAGGAGCAAGCTGACAGAATCGCCGAGCTCGAGGCTGAGTTACTAGCTCTCAAAGAGTCCCAAGGAACCGATGCTGCCAACAAGGAACGCCAGCTAGAGGAGCAGAACGAGCGAATCGAAGATCTGGAGCACCAAGTTCGATCTGTTGAAAGAGAGAAGGATGCGGAGATTGAAATATTGCAAACGAAGCTCGACTCTGCTGCGGATGGCAAAGACCAGGAGATTCGCGAGCTAGAGCAGCAATTGGACGATGCTGAACGGGAACTCGAGACGGCCGAACACAAGAAACGTCAAGAGTTATCCGCCCTGGAGGAGCGTCTGCGATCGACCGAACGCGAGAAGGATAGCGACATCAGAGAGCTCCAGCGCCGCATGCAGACCATACAAACCGACAAAGAGGCTGAACTAGACGCCATGCGAGAGCGATTGGAGCTTGCTGAGTCACAAGGCGATAACCAAGTTCAGCTTGCCCAGCAGTCTGCCAATGATGCGCGCCAAAAGGTCGTTGAAATCACTCGCGAGAAAGGTGTCGAGATCGAGCTACTTCGATCCAGAGTGGACACCGCAGAGGCGAAAGCTGATGAGCTCGACGATTACCGGAAACAGCTGCAAGACGCCATGCAACAGATCACGCGCTTCCAGCGTGACGTTGCAATGTATGAGGAGCAAGTGCAACAACTTCGACAGACGATAAACCAGAAAGATCGCGACTTGACTGGCATGGACAGGTTGCGTCGCGAGCGCGATGATGCTACGCAGGAAATCACCGGTTTGCGGACCACTTTGACCAGCAAGGATGCCCAGGTCGAGGCTCTGAACACGGCTACACGCGAGCGTGATGCCCTCTCTCGTGAACTCGACAGCCTCCGCCGTGATCGCGATAACCTTGTCGCAAAGATGTCCAGCAAGGACGACCAAGTGGAAGCACTCCGCAAGGGTAATAGCGACCGTGACATTCTGGTCAACAACCTTCGGCACGAGCGCAACGATGTTGAACTAGAACTGCGCACGTTGCGCTCGACCATGTCAGGCAAAGATACCCAAATCGAAGCTCTCCAGAGAGTCACGCGTGAAAGAGACAGCATTGCACGTGATCTCTCCAACGTACAATCAACTCTCCAGGCTCGCGAGCGCGACATCTCAGGGCTTCAGAAGAAAATTGACGCTCAAGAAGCCACTCTGAGCGAGCTCAAGACGCTCAAAAATGATCTGAGCAATCGAACGCGCGAACTGGACACCGCACGACGAACAATATCAGAGCGCGATGCTGAACTCGATGCCATGAGGAGTCATGCTGATGAGCCTGGTACACAACTGGATGTCATGCAGGATATCGTCCGCAAGCGCGATGACGAGTTGGAAAACCTCCGCGATGACTTGAATGCTCAGAGGAGTGAAGTGGATCATTTGCAACGGCTGGCTGAGGAACGTCTTCAGGCATTGGAAGACCTCCGCGACTCAGCCCGACTTGAAAAGCAAGACCTTGACGATGAGCTGGAGGCCTTGCTTGAGCAAGTCGACGATACCAACGAAGAAAAGGTGTCTCTGGAAGAAAAGATATCGGTATTGGAGTCCATGATTCGTGAGAAGGAGAACCAGAGCACCGCATTCCAGACAGAAACACGAGTCGCACAACGCGAACAGAAGGCGGCGTTGGAAAATAAGATTCGTGATCTCGAAACACGCATGCGGGAGAAGGAATCACAGCACGGTAAGCTCCAAACTGAAACCAAAGCTGCGCAGCGTGATCAGCAATCTGCGCTTGAGAAGCAGCTTCGCGACGCAGAATCTCTGCTGCGCGAGAAGGAATCGCAGCTCCGACTCCTTCAGGCCTCCTCGAAAGCCATCCAGCACAGATCTAACCAAGATGCGATCGATCTGGATGAGCAAGCTGAGGCCTTGACGAAGCGGCACGTCAAAGAGATCAACGGTCTCGCAAAACAAATTCAGTATCTGCGCGCTCGATGCTCCCGTGCCGAGGGTTTCCGCGAAGCCCTTGGGTATCAGAAACGATTCTTCCTTATGCAGATTCAAGTCTACAGCGAATGGTATGTGCTTTCCACCTTTAGGCCTGAACGTAACACTGACATCCATGTAGTAACCAGGAAGACCTGAACCTCATCTCACAAATGGGCATCACGCCCGACATCTCGGTGCACGAGCGCAGACCAAAACTCAAATCTGCAGCACTTGCAGTCATTGCTGCACTGCGGATGCAAAGACTGAGCGAGGGGTGGGCGCAGAACAGGAAGATACACGACCAGCTGAAACAGAAGCTGGAGAGCATGAGGCGGCAAAGTGGAAGGAAGAGCGGAGCATTGAGAATAGCGCGATAGGATGCGCTGCCCGTGGGGTCATGACGGAGTTCTGCGACTGAGGTATGAGTTTGGTATCACTACGTGTTGGCCTTTTAGTTTGGGCAAGGAATGGCGCTCGTCTTATCAATTGAAACATGGCAACTCTGTAATCGCCGTTTACACATCTCGCCATAACCTCCACCGCTTCTAGGCCGTATTCCGCGGCGTCAATTTGACGTCTAACTTACCCACATTCGTCGTAAAGCAGTCTCTGCTCTTCTCCAAAATCTCCTTCCCATCTTCACCGTCTGCGAACTCTATCTCAAAAGCCCGCACCAGATTGGCAGTTACGCTGCGCAGCTCCATCATTGCGAGCTTCTGGCCAACGCAATTGTACATACCTGTGTTGAAGGGCATGAATGCGCGCTTGTCGAGGATGGCTTCGGGTTGCTCGGAGGTCCAGCGCTCGGGGAGGAAGGTGAGAGGCTGGGCGAAGTAGCGGGAATCGCGTTGAAGGCAGTGGATTGGCACTATAGCATGAGGGGTCAGTGAACGGGTATGGGAGGGGAGTTGTTAGGATATCAAGGATTTCAAGGAACATACTGTGTATTGTTAGCAGAGCATGGAGGACGGGGAGTCTTAATGAATTACCTCCATATAATAATCCGACCTGGAATATATGTGCCATTGGGTAACGTGATGCCTTCGGGAGGTGTTTCGCGCTGGACGCCGGACGGGACCTATTTTGATATTATCAGCATGTCGAGAGAGCGGGCATCATCACTTTGTAACACGTACAGGCGGATGAAGCCGCAATGCTTCGTTGATGACGCCGTCGAGGAAAGCACAATTCGCCACGTCTTCTACATCGAGGTGGGACTTGGAGGTTGCTAGGTCATCAATCTCCTTACGGAGCTTGATTTGTATTTCTGGATGCTTGCAGAGCTCGTATGCAATCCAGGAAAGAGTTGCGGCGGTGGTGTCACTGATCGTTCAATCAGTGTTTGTTTCCGTAGATCTTTTAGAGATGGGTATCGGGTTGAGCGTACCTGCCAGCCACGACGAGTAGTCTCGAATCAGCATTGAGCTCGGGGGATACCTTCGTTGTATTTGGATCAAGAAGCCAGGAGAACACGTCATTCTCCTTTGGGGTCGTCTAGTCACCTATTGTCAGCGTTCTTCTGATGTGGACAACATGTAACTTACCTTCGCCCTCTCCTCCAGCACTTTCGCTGTCCAGTTTATATGGTCGAGCAAAGCCTTTGCACCTGCCGCCGTGCGTGTGGCCAGATTCAGTGCCCAGTTGACATGGCCGAAGACGCTCAGTGGGGACATGCTCTCGTGTAAAAGCTTGATCATCTCGTCTTCCTCGCCCTTCTCCACCATCCCGAAGCTGCGACTGAAGCCGACATCGCCCATTACATCAAAGCTATAGTAATTGACCCAATTCGTGATTCGGACAGACGGCAGCTTCGCCTGTTCCTTGAGTCGCGACATCAATGCAAGTGCATGCCTGTTCAATCGAGGCTCGTATTCGCGGAGCGCTTTGGCGTTGAACGCATGGTCCCATGCCTTACGCCTTTGCTTGTGCTCTTCCTTGTCACGTGTAGTCTGAGTCGATGCTCCTCCAAGATGGGAGACGCCTGCGTACCAAGGCCCTTTGCGACATCTTGACATAGGGCCATGGACAAGTGGGATCGCGTCTGCGCAGTAGATCGTCACTTCGCGCGGACCCGTCCGGATCACGTCTGTCTTGTATTGCCTGTGCCACTCTTCGCTTTTTTTGAAGTATTGGAAATGTGGAAGCACACCAACAAAGACGTTATATAGTTTCGAGAAGCGTGCTAGGAAGGGGCCAGGGATCTGGGATCAAATCAGCCATGGTTAGTTTGGTATAGTCTCCCTCCATTTGTAACGAACCGATCTGAGACGATGGAAGAATCCTCGATGTAGCAGTATGCTTGTCGTCAACACAGTGAAATACACAATCGCCGTGATTATCGTCGTGTTGAACGCGCCCACCATGGAGGTCGAGTTTGTCGATTGTGAGAATTCAGTGATGGCTATGGAGCCGAAAGCAAGCACCCATATGGCTAGGAACACATGGAATGAGTTATCCCACTCGCCGTTGTGAAGTACGAAGTGTGTTGCCAGTGCAAGCAGGGCAACAACTGGCTTACTATGAGCGAGCTGTAGCAGTGGAGGTGGCATCTTGTAGAGGTGCGTAGGTGTGTGCGTGTGCGTGTGTGCGTGTGCCACACCGGATGTTGTGGAGCAGTCTGTGTGTGAGGCGAGGCCGAATTTGAAACTGCTTAATGGAGGGCAAGCACCAAGGGCACCTTTTCCTTCGACTACCGTCTCGAGATGACTCTAGATAAACGAGCAACGGTAATATGATCGACCAACACAACCTTGATTCGAAAGACTCAGGATGTCGGCTACTTGCTGCTTATCATAACCACGCAGCTGTACTTGTCCACGTGTTTTGCAAAAGGCGCCGTCTCCCATCACCGAGCAACAAGCTCGAACGGCCATACCTCCGCCATGAGGGGTCATATCCGAGGCATTCCTCGCGTAGTCGATAGTCGAGATGGAGTGGTCGTGAGTCGTGATTCAGGACGGGCGACGGGCTAGGGTTTCTAGTCGAGGGACGCATCCCCAATGTGGGATGGGAAAAGCGGGGTTGCGCAAGTGGATTGCTTCAGTCTAGTCCGTGTCGGATCGGGGAGACTCATGCATTTGACATGACGTTTTGGAACAGCAACATCTAAGCATTTTGTGTTGCTACAGTCAATGTCCCAAGCAGTGGTCAATAGAAGCGGCCTTTGTGTGTTGCAGTAAACCCATCCTGGTGGTTCCTGGTTCAAAATGGTATCGATACTACAACAGCAGTAAGCGGATGCTAACTACTTGCAGCGCTAATTGACGGAGTATATTCCGTGTGCTCTACCTCCATATTCAAGTCAAGTCACGCGAGATCGTACATGGGTTCACCTTGGCCTGGCGACTTCAAGTGGCCTCAGCAGCAGTACCAGCAAAGTGCGACAGTCTTGCATTGGCTCACATCACGATGTTATCATCCTGATGAGCGCACTGGAGCGGTGTCTTCCAGTAGGCCGAGCGCCATAGAATTATGTTACATATGTTATATATGTGTCAGTGATTGTGATGGACTGAGAACAGAGGACGGCATACAAACGAGCGCGAGGTTGTTGTAACTTCGATTCGTACATACAGCCGCATATTCTGTCGTGTGAGTACGCATGCGTGTAGCAGCTGTCCACAGACTCGGGTTAAGCACAGCGTAATGTGCAATGAAACAGCCATACGTCCATGTATAGCTGGAACAGCCATTTTAGATGTTGTGGGAGCGGTGGGAATCCAGTACTGACTTCGCCTTCCTCTTCTATTCTCAATAATTGGAAAACATCGCCCTGTAACGTGAAATAACTCCACTTCTTAGTGCCGTCCCAGAATACATCAGGGCCATCTTCAGCCAGGTGCAGCGCGCGAAACTCCAACCGAGGCCCTTCAGGCTCGCCTGTAGTCGAAGCATCCGAGGAATTGTTGTTTCGCGTTTGGTCCAACATGTGTTGCCGTACAAGAGCCGCAGTTTGCGACATCCGCAGAACACGTGGTAGGCGGAATGTCCAATGAAGCTCCACCAACTCGAGGGCTTCTATGTTGAGGAGAGGGTCGAGCCAAAGAGGGGCGGGGTTTTGTCCCCGCAAGTCATTCTTCTCCTGTTTGATGCTATCTACCAAGCTGTCTTGTCCCACAACACCTGGTGTGTACATCGTTTCCACACTCAGATAGAGCTTCCGCAACCGGATCCGTGGGGTGGAGAGCAAGGTGCACAGCTCGGTGAAGTATTGGTACGAATATTGCAGGACCAAGGAGTCGGTAGCTCTGCGGATAGGAGGATAGTGTGCTTGTTGCGTGCCCCTCATGTTGGTGTCTTCCATGAGCGCGAGTTCCAAGGACTTGATGTAACGAAGCGATACAGCCGGTCTGTCGCAAAGAAAAGCGAACGCAGTCGGGATGCGGAAATCGCTAGTGAAGCTAAAGGTGTTGTGCCCATAGAAGATCTCGATAGCTTCCTCGTAGATCTGTCTACAGGCTTGCATCCAATGGATATCGAGGCCTTTTTCAACACTGCCTGGCTTGTCAATACTGCTTCTAGAGCAGTTGGCGTACTGATAGGTCATGCTGATTGTAGATGGCTTGTGGCGATCATCGGCAGTACTGTCCAAGTCCAGGTCAAAAGCAGGCACTAACCAAAGTCGACGATGAAGTCGGGGTGTGTGCAGTGGGTACTGGCTGCTCACATCGTTATCAGCGTCGACATCCCGCGATGACGATGATTTGGTGATTGCGCAAGTGATTGGAATTACATCACGAACGAGTACATATTCGTGGATCAGATCGCGCACCTCCCGTGGGAGCTCAAGGATACCAAGTTGGCAACACAAGGGTTCCATTCTTATCTCGAGAAAAACAATACGAGTGTCTTGTTGGTTAGCGAATGTGTCGTGAAAAGCCGGTGAAGTCGGAGGTACATATCGGAAGATGCTCTCTGAGGTGGTGCCTGATTACTAGCGCGATCGGCTGGACTGCAGCCGCATCGTGTGACTGGTTCCATTACCTGGGCGTGGTCAGCGCGAAGCCCGAACATTATCTCCCAATGTTGGCCATCCGGGTACTGTAAAGCTTTCAGACAAGGAGAGCACCTATTGAAGCTTGAGAGCATTACGTCTTCTCCTTTTCATTGTGCGCGTTTATGATTCTGCTCCAGTCGGATTCACGCCACAATGATTTCCTGCAGACAGAAACAGTCCGAGACTTAACAATACTCTATATTGCCTTAGACGATTATTATCTTCCATAATGGTAAATTGGGTCAATGCTGCGATGCACAGTACCACTACGAACATTATGAGGCAGACCTCGTTAGGGTGCCACACCGTGATGAATCGTGTCCAATGTCGTAACTTTTTGGAGTTTCTTCAGAGAAGCCTATTGGAGTGATTGATCCATACGAAATCGACGCCCAACTTTGACCGGGCCTGCGATTTCATAGATCCCCAAGACCGCTTGATAGCACTCTCACCAGTAGCGCAAGCTGCGCAACCCATGCTGGGTAGACATACCTACTACGCTAGACCATGGGGCCACGAACTTGTCCGTGGCATCATGTGGCATTGCTCTTCGCCGTCTACAAATCTCAGATCCCATCCAGATACGCTGACTTCAACATAGGGCTCAGCCTCCGTGGAAGGCAAGATCGGATTCGTCGCACTTGGTATGGAGACGTTCAGCGAGGAGGAGGTGGAAGTTGCGAATGTTGAAGCAATATGCATCGGCCCGAGCAATCCTTTTGGTAATCTTGCTGGTGGATGGTTGATGCTGCATGGCAGACCGCTCAAGATCTGTTTGCCCACCGAGAACAGCTGGCACCGAGAAATGCAGGACCGCTTGATAGTCTCTTGGGATGAGCCGCAAGATACTGGTCAGAAATACGGCAAATATGTCGTACTACCCATTGGGGCATGTAAGGCTACAGGGATATGGGCAGACCGGATCGTGTTCAATGCACTAGTCCTCACGCTGGCAGCAGAATCCAGAGACAATGGCGTGTGTCTGAACCCCGACTGCAATTTCCGGCGCGTAGGATGGGTCGAGTATGTGTATCGCGACTATCGAGATGAGCGGGGTCGCAGTGCGTACAGTTGGCTGCGCAATGGGAAGCAGAACTGGGTCGAGGATCACGCAACGACCATGACGATCATTTGAGCACGCGCCTAATGCCATCCATGCCTTTTCTGGTCCATGATCAGTCGCTTAGGCCACGGCTGGCTCAGTTAAAGTCTGGCTGGTTCTCAATGGGCGGTGACGATGATCCAAAAGCCATAGATGATGCCAATGAAGACAAGGACGGTGAAGATCTGCCCGACGAGCTTTGCAAAGGTTATCTCTGATTCATCGAGGTCACTACTGGCGACAGAGGACTGGTCGGGGAAGGTGGTGCCGTAGCCAGGAGGAGCACCGGCGAGCAGTGGCGCAGTCGCCGGGTTCGTGGCATCATCGTACGAAGGGGGAGGGTAGTCTGGCGGCGCGGGATTGTGGATGTCGTCGTGATGGTGGTGGTGTTGGTGTTGGTGGTGGTGGTCTGCGGCCAGAGGTGGGGCGACCTGGTGTCTTGCGATTAGCTTCATTCACGTGCATCTGGTATGGGCGGCCGCACCGGAGCCTGGTCGTGCATGATATCCGATAAATACTGTGGCAGGAAGCGTGCGAGAAGCGATGCAAGCAGAGCCCAGGTGCGTGGTGAACGCCAGCGTCGCGTCGTCCATGTGATGACGACGCGCTTGGCCGGGACCCTGGGGTTTCAGTAGCGAGCGCATTGGGTGTGTCCATGTCACGACACGACTCCCACACGCGCGCAGGCAGCAGAAAGCGATGCACCCACCTTGTCCGTAGCAGCATGTCCCCTCCTCCGCCATCGACCTCCGGACCTTCTTTCACCATCTGCAGGGCCCAGCATGTCGGCTGATCCCACGGCGAGCCTGCAGCTCTTCTCCCCACAAGGCTCTGGACGCTCCAGTCCCGCCCCGCGAGCCACGCGCAATGCGGCAGAAGACGCCCTCTACAAGAAAGACAAGGGCTTCCGGCGCTATGCTACGGGCGTCGAGCGTGCTCTTGCGCTCTGGGACGCCGGCCAGCAGGAATGGGCCGACTACATTTCCTTCCTGGCGCGCCTGTTGAAGGTCAGCATAGGCCCCAGTCCATGAGATTGAGTTTTGAATGGCGACAGCATTGCTCACGTGTCTGTGTGCTCTAGGCTCTGCAAGCTCACCCAGCCGAGATCGCCCTCGTCCCTCACAGCGAAACGGTCGCCTTGCGACTGTCCCAATGCCTCAATCCGGTCCTGCCCTCGGGCGTCCACCAAAAGGCCCTCGAGGTCTATGCATACATATTCGCTACCATTGGAGTATGCCCACTCTCCTGCCTCGTAGCCTCCCAAGTTGACCGGCCCAGAAAGATGCCCTCGCCCGCGACCTCAGCATATACTTGCCGGGCCTCGCATCCGTGCCCGCATTTGCCTCGCTCTCCGTTCGCCCCCTGTTCCTCTCCGTCTTCGAGGATCACGTGCTGAAGCTCGATTCCGTGGCTCTCCGTCCAGCTCTGAAAGCCGTTATTCTTTCCCTCCTACCAGGCCTCGAGGATGAGACGAGCGAGGATTTTGACCGCATGTTCGCTGCGCTGGACAGATTGCGCAAGGTAGTCGAGGGTGATGGGAATGAGCTCAAGAGCGGCGGCTCCTCGCACTTCTGGCAATGCTTCTTCTTGGCCGCCATTACCAATGCTTCCAGAAGACAGGGCGCGCTTGCCTTCCTGGTCCGCCGTCTGCCTAGGTTTGGACTGTCCACGCGTCCGTCTTCTGCCTCATCGAAGCCCTCCGACTCTTCGCACAGTCTTGCTCCCGAGGCCGAGGCGGCAATCTCCCCCGAGCCAGGCCTTCTCATCCGATGCTTCGAATCCGGTCTTGCCGACCCTCAGCTACTTATACAGCGCGGCTTTCTTGATCTGCTCGTCACTCACTTACCCCTTGATTCTCCTGTTCTACAGCATCGTGTGGGCAAAGGAGACCTCGAACGGCTAGTCACTGCCGCAGCTGGAGTTGTGTTGCGGAGAGACATGAGTCTTAATCGCCGGCTCTGGGCATGGTTCCTTGGCCCAGAACCCTCTGCGTCCGAGGCCAATGAACTCGTCGAGAATCCCACGCAAAGCAAGCACATCGATGCCCCCGATGCCGCAACTCAGCATGCAGCCTTCTTCTCACAGCATGGTTTAGAAGCATTGACCAGCAGTATTTTAAACATGATCAAGCGATCAAGTAGATCTGCCGTTGAGCGAGCACGCCCCTTCCGGGTGTGTCTCTCACTCATGGACCGTTGGGAAGTTGGCGGTCTCATTATCCCTGACGTCTTCTTACCGGCACTGCAAAGCGTTCAGTTCTACTGCGAAACCGCTTCGAAAGAGCAAGCCGATGAGATCATGAAAAGTGCCAGTGCATTCTTCGATGGCGTAGACAGCGGCTTGATCTGGGGAAAGCTCATATTCATGGTCTCTACAGCACTAGACACGTCAAAGACAAGCCGTGAAGAGGCGCTCCAGCGCGTAAAGCTGGCCAGATTTGTGCTTGCACGTTTTAATCTCAAAGAAGAGGATATGCTGCTTCATCACATGCCCTTGATGATATTATCGACCCTAGCTTCGCTCAATGCTGCATGTGGACATGCCCGAGAGCCATTCCCAGATCTAAAAGTAATCGAGATTGCATTCGAAATTACAGACTCGCTTGTTCAGATGATTCCAGATCGATCGCTACGCGATGAGGAAGCATCCGAGCTGCAACTATCGGAAGCGAATGCTGTGTCTCGAGACACTGTATTCCAGCAACTTCGAGCATTCTACGAAGAATCCCAAGGCAGTCTTGATGCGACAGCTCCTCCCTTCACATCCACACAATTAGGACAGTTCGTCCTGCGCGAAGCTGTGCGCAGCTTCGCCATGTGCGTACAGGTAGAGAACTGCATATTCGCCCTCGACGTATCAGCCAGAGTCTTTGCGAACCTTATCTGCAAAATTAAACACTCAAAAGCCTTGGATGATCATGGTCTTTTCTCCGTCTTTCAGCGCGATCTCCTCCAGCCAAAGAGCGGAGACCAACAACCATCCTTTTGCCAGCTGAATGCGGCCACGATCGTTCTCACTGCGCTACAGACATCGCCTCCTTCCGTACCCTATATACCCCTCTCCCAAGCACCGGACTTGGTTCATCCACTCGTCACCTACCTCTGGGACTATCTGGCTCCATCCAGGCCAAAATACCATGTTGAGGCAACTCGATGCTTACTACAGCTGCATGCAATCTCTCCCACAAGTCGCGGGGTCGAGGCTGCCATATCCTCGGTTATCGAGACACAATTGGCAGGTGGACCTCCCAGAAATGGCAGAGACGACTGTAGTCGACATTTTGCTATACTGTGGACTCATGTCATGCACGAACTCAACACGCAAGCAGAGAAGCGCGGCAACATGGTTCGACGACCGAGTGGACACCACAAGCCAGCGCCATTTCTGGTGTTTGCAGATTATCATGCGATATTGACGCGGCCATTACTGTTACTTTTGAATATGCTTGAAAGTGGAAGCTCAGAAACATCCACATTCATGAGTGCTTGGTTACAGCAGCTTCCGAGCTTGGCCAGGATTTTCGAAGTTCTCACGCAACACATACAGATGCTACCATCCACGACGAAACATGATAGCTCCGCTTCCAGCAACAAGCTAGCAAGATCACGAGTTCAGTCTCAGCAAAGAGAGAGCAAGGAATGCCTGTACTACCTCCGCCATATCTACGTTATCTTATCAAGACCGTCGGAGCTCATCTGGGCAACTTTGGCCGAGGCGCCTGTCGTGCCGGCCGACGAGGCATCAAACCGCATGTCCCTGCAAGAATGGATACTACGAGGGTGTTTGAGCAATATGACAGCTCCAGCCAGTGACAGTGACTATGAAGATATGTCACATCTCTCTGAACTGCATCGGCTCTCTGTGTCCATCATCTCTCAAATATACCGTAGTCCATTTTCTGCGCCTCTGCGGGATCTAGAAGTCGAGGTACCATTACTAGCACGACTCAAGACAGCCGATCCATCTTTGCAGAGCTTGATATTGGACGCTACTTTATTGGCACTCAAGTTGCGCCTCACTTCTCCACGAGAAGAACATTCCATGGAACTCAAGGTGCCCAACCAACCATCACAACGATCTCGGCTATCTTTCGCCGTGGGTCGAGAGTCAGAAGATCATCAACCCCCGCTTGTTGCCCCGCCGCCTCAGCTCATTGACTGCCTGAAGGAGGGCTTCACCTCGCCAACGAGTAGAATGGTGTTGGACGACTGGGTTCATTTTCTTGTTGAGGTTCTCCCTCTCTTTGCCGACACCATCTTCCAGAACTTGCTACCCCTTGTTGACTGTTTCTGCAAGCAGATCAATCTATGTTTTGATCAACTCAAAGCCACCTTTGAGGGCTCAGAAGGCACAACAGATACATCTCCCGAGTCTACTCTAATATCACTCATCAATGGTTTGGAGCAGATCTTGGCAAAAGCACATGACAGATTGACCATACAAGAGACAAAGGTATCTGCCAGCAAATCACCAGAGCAACCTCAGGGCTTCTTCAGCAATGTTGTTTCTGGGGTGTTTACTTCAGAACAGACACAAATCCGAACCCCTACCGCCAATAGCAGACTTACCGTTCTTCTGTGCTTTCAAGATACGGTCCGAATATGTTTCGCCATTTGGTCATGGGGTGGCAATGCGCACAAAGACAGCAAACAAGATCAATCATCCTCAGCGTCATTCGGCTTCACCTCAGTTCGTATGCGCAATCGAGCCCGGCGCATCCTAGAACACCTTTTCGCCGCCGAAGCCTTGGAGTGTCTTGAGACGTTGGCAGTCTTGTGGAGCAAAGCTGTGATTGACAACGGTCAGGGAGAAGCCATCTTGAGTCTTCTCAATGTGCTCAATGGTTCGAAACCTAAACACACGATTCCTGCCATCTTCAATGCAGTTTATAGCAGGACAGATCCGTCAGCTCTGGATTCTAATAGGATGTCAACACTGACCTCCGAGCTCTCTGACGCTGAACTAGTGGCTTTCCTGGTTGAGTACACGAAATCTTTAGAGGACGATGCCATGGACGAAATATGGCCCGACTGTACACTGTTTCTCCGCGACGTCCTTGCCAATCCTTTGCCTCACAGACAAATACTCCCTATGTTGCTCGAATTTACCGCTGTGATTGGACAAAAGGTTGACAATACAAATTTTGGTGAACAACGGAGGATGAGGAAGGAGCTCTCGGTGGGTATGATACCCGAAGAAGTTGACAACCTCATTAATGCAAGCACAGGATATCTTCACGAGAGTATTGACAGCGATTTTCACGACTCGATCAATGGGCTACACTCAGGCCGTGGACCAGGGAACAGCAAAGGAAACGCCATCTGACATGACCAATGGCGTACGCGCACAACGTCGGGCGTCTGATGTTGTTGTCATCTTAGTCTCCATTGTGCCCAAATTACCTTTGGTACTGGTGGATAGTGACCGTGTCGCGAAGGTGGTTTCCGACATGTCTACCTCGATCCTCGGTCCAACTTTCCGAGCGAAGATTTTCCCAGAAAATGTCTCCAAGAATCTACTTGACCTCCTCCAGAGCTTGATGAAGATAGCGCAGAGTAACAAGCTTCTCAGGAAAGACATTTCCGATGCTTTCAACGACCCGAAGTTTTTTAATGCTTCGTTGTCGCTCATACGAGAATCTTGGCTGCCGATATTGGCACAGTGGTCGCAATCTGACAAAGAGCGCGTGCCTGAGCTCCTAGCCAGAATTTCTGCACCAACTACTGCAGGTATCATGTTCGGTGTAGGTGCAACATCAGCACGCCAAGAGGCCGACCGCAAAACGCAGTTGAACCTGAGACGCATCGCGCTTCTTGTGCTTGCAAGTCCGGAAGATACATTCACGCCGAATATTCCACAGCTACTAGAAAAGATTGTGGAGCTCTTCGCTGCCACAAATGCTTCATCACCTTCATCTGCCACACGCTCAGACGTCATCCTAGTGTTGCGTGCAATTATTCTTCGGACGTCGCACGTACATCTTGCATCAGTATGGCCGATCATCAATGGCGAATTGACTCTTTCGCTGTCTTCGTTGCTGCCGGATGCCAACAACCAAGCACCTTATAACAATGCCGGGATCATTCAAGCATGCAAACTACTGGATGAATTAGTTGTGCTCGATCCCGATGATTTTCAATTGTCGGAATGGCTCTTCATATGCGATACAATTGACGCAGTGTACAAGCCTAGTATGGCCCCTGCAATGCTTTCGCTCACAGACGAGGTCAACGAGATCCTCTCACGTTCCGTCTCCGCTCCCGCAGCCATGCCACCACATCCAGGATCTACATCCGATGAATGTAAGCGAACTCTATTTTTGGACCCTCTCATCAAGGCGTTGGAGCATGAAGAACATGCTGCCGTGCTAGACATGACTAGAGGCGAGCTTCTGGCCCGTGTAGTACGGCCATTCCTTGGGAATATAGCCATGACAGCGTTCGAAGCACGGTATGGAGGTGGCGAAGCAGACTGGGCAAGTGTCTGGGCAAGTGTGGTTGACGACGCTGTTGGATAGAGGTTAAGTTATGGAAGTATACCATGTAATCCGTCATATCTCAGAACTTGTAACGTTGCACTAGCTCAGAACAATTAATGTGCTTCAGGAGCAGAATTACCTCTATAGCACGACATAGTCTTTCAGATCTCAGGTCCACAATTCACGATGCGCCAGATGAGGACCAAGAGCTCGATCGAGAGCATGCTGACATCGATGCAGCCGCGAACGTTGCAAGATTGAGTTCTCTGTTTTTCCAATACTTACTAGCAGTACATCTCAACCGTGGTACCATGAGGCTCGGACAGCTCCCTCGGCGGCCCCGCGAGCGCATCATCGCGACGACCCTGTGGCCACGCTGCTCCCTAACGTCTGAATACAGAAGCATCGATTTAAATCAAACCCCTCACCCACGAGGAATCATTCATGACCTCGATCCCTGCGATCCCCACCCTTCATCATCATCCGCCTTTCCTGTCTCCCAACCTCCTTGTCCTCCACTCTTATCCTCCGTCTCCATTGCGACCTTCAATCTCTTCACACACCTTCCAAAATCTCCGAAACTGCTCAGATCCATGTTTCTTGTGCAGCCCAATAGATCCTTATTCACTGCCGCCACAATGCCGTGTTGGCGCTTCAGCTCACTGTACATCTTGCGCACATTGTCTTCTTTCCTTTCTTCTTCGGATGGGAAGGAAAATGACGAAGAAAGCGCTGGCGATGGCGGCGGGACGAATTTCAGAGCCACGCTGGGTGCGCTGGCTTTTAGTGTCTGGAGTTCGTTGGCGAGGCGTCCATTCTCGGCCTGTAGACTTGTAATCTCCTCTTTTGAGGTCTCGTTACACTTCAAAATCTCTTGAAGCACGTCTCGATGGGACCTCTCTTCTTCTTCGTATCGAGACTTCAGCTCTTGATGCTCGATCTCCAGCAAGCTATACTTCATTGATTCCTCCTGGTGACGCTGCAGTTGTGTGCGCAGTTCTTCATGTTGCTGCATGAGGTCTTGCGCCAGCTTCTGTTCTGCTTCGAGCTCTTTCCTCAGTTCAGCAACTGTCTCCTCGTGTTTCATAGTCATCTTCCCCTGCTCTAACTGCGTGCTTGCTCTGTTCTTGTACAGCTCTGCTGCTTGGAGCGACCTGGGTGCGTTCTGTGCGGCCTCGACTTCAGTCTGGAGTCTCTGCGCCTCGTCTTTGGAGATGCTAGGCGCGAGCCTTTTGTCACTCTGTCGGAGTATTTTTGGCTCTTTCCCCTCGTCTTGCTTCATGGGAACGGCCGATTCGGCTTTTGAGTGTGCTGCTCTTGTGCGGGCCAACATCTGTGGGGTCCGTATTGAGCGTTCGGCGTCGTCGTCAGAAGAAATGTCGATAATGTCTCTTGGTGCTGCTTTGTCAGGGACGTTGTCAAGTTCCTTCGAATTTGCCATCCTGCTAATGTTTGCCGTAGAACCAGTCTTTTCTACCTTCGAAGGTCTCTCTGGTCTATCTTCAATCGTAGTAGCGGTGCGCTTCCCTCCTACGCTGACTCCTGTCTTTCCATTGCTCTTAGCTGCCTTCTTCTTCACTGCCGGCTTGGCTCTTTTCTTACTCACTGTAGTCTTTTCTTGTTCCTTCTCCTTGAGTCGTAGAGGTCGAGACATGCCGTCACTTCTCCAAGTCGACCCTGGCTCCGTCACTAGATCTGCAGACCTACGGTGCGTAGTTGTTGTGGCGTTCTGTGGGGGCCGAATCGTTGTCGTCGCAGGATCAAGAGAGTGGATGCCGTAAAAGGTGCTGTGCTCTTGTGCGTCCTGGGTCTGCGGCCGTGATTCTGGACGCGCCGAATGACTTGATGTAGAGGAAGATAGACCGCCACGGTACGCTGTCTCGCGATCGAACAATAAGGTTGAGAAGAGGGTAGCTGGTGCTGTGTCTAATTGAGCCGAAGGCTGTGGTAAGGTGCAAGAATGTGATTGAGTGATAGAGCTTGCGGACGACTGCAATGCCCAGGCTAGCGGTTCTACTGACGATAAGCTCGCGTAACCACTTGTATAGGGAGATGGCGAGCGTAGGTAAGAGGGCTGCCGATAGCGAGCAAGCAGATTTTTGCGCGACATGATGCAAGTAACAAGAGCTCATGTATAAACAGTTATACACAACATAATCTAGGAGGCAGAGGTAGCGGTAATAGGAAACGTACCGAATGGGAGCGGGAAGAAACCCCAGTAGCGTGACGCAGGTATGCCTACTATGTGCGGCCCCCGGTGACAAACGAGCGGTTAACTGCAATGTCAGGTGTCGAATGTCGTTTGAGGAAACGGCTTCTCTAGCAGTCGGAGTGCTGGCGCTGCTACACACGTCGACGTTGATGTTAGATCGAGGGAGGTGTTCCAATCTAAGAGTGAAAGATGGTGGCTGGAGATATGAGCAGCAGAAGCGACCTATGCCGCACCAGGTGAAGGTGGAAAAGCTCTTAGATGACTGTGCATGGAAAGATAAGGTAACTTTACAAGTCGCTGCGAGGATCGACACATTGATGTCCGAAGATGAAAAATGAACTCTCTCTTGACCTGAGACGACCTTCTTCCCGGTCATGTGTCTGACAGGGTGACCAAAGACGTCCTGCGCCGTACCTGACACTGCCAAATGCTAACCATGTCCAAACATTACGTTACATCGTGAAACCCTAATCGAAAGCAAGAAGGACAACGCCGGGCCGGATATATCATACAACAGAGTACAGTATGCTCGTACTAATACAACTCCGAAGACTCCTCTCTGTCTTGCCCACCTCCATTTCTAATGCTTCCAATGGCACTCTGCCGTCCGCTCCTGCCCGGACGACTACCCACGGCTGAGCCGCTTCTGTGAACACTCTCCGCATCATCCTCGTTCCGCTCCCTCTCCTTCTCGAGCGCAGCTCGCAAATCCGCATTCTCCTCAACTTTTTGCTCCAATCGCTTCCTAGCGCCACTTCGATCAAGAAGTCTGGCCTCGCGCTCGGCTTTCAAGCGGCGCTCAAGCTCCTTGAGACGATGTATCCATTTCTGCTCACTTGGTTGTAGAGGCACCGACGCGGGATAAGGGTGTCCTGGTGGCTGGTTCTGAAGGTGCTCGACAACAGAAGCCGAGTGCGCGCGGAGGAGTGTCTGTGCCATGCTTGCTCGCTTGGATGAAGTAGGTGACCCGTTGCGAGATGGTGAGCGACTTATCGTGACTTCATTGCCGGCTTGCGTAGTGGAGGTGATGGCACGAAGGGTTTGGACCTCCGTTCGAAGAGTCTTGTTCTCGGTACGGAGTTTGGTGACTTCTGCAGAGTTAAGATCAACTAGTCCACCCCGGACAGTACTCGGCCGACCAATAGACATTGATTGTCTCTGGGCTTGAACGAGTTTCTCCAACTGATCGAGACGCTTGACGCGAACGTCAAGAGTATGCTCCAGTGTCTGATAATCGCGCACAAGATCTTTTTCCATGGCTCGGATCCTAATCTTGAAACCACCAATGATGCCTTCGACAGTCTTGACAGCTAAAATCATGTTCTTGTTGAAGCCCTGTATGTTCTTGGATATGAGCTCCATGGAAGTCAGCTCTCCATTGACCAGAGCATTGTTGCGGCACCACTCGGCACCACAAAGGGTCGACAAACGGTTCCAGAGAGCATATAGTAAGTTGTTGCGCTCGAGCAGTTGCTCTTTGTAGAGCTTCTCGAGGCTGTGCAGCTTCTGACGGTCTTGACTACGGAGAGTCTCAAGTTCAAGAACTCGCGTTTCGTGCTGTTGTACAGTCCTCGTAATGGTCTGATGGCCACGCCTAGCTGTCTCGAACGTGTTCTGTTCCTGGCGTCGAACTTGGCGTTCGCGCTCGAGTAGCTCAGTCAGGCGACGACTTTCCATACCGGTGCTTTCAAGAAGCGTGTCCCTAGTTCGCAGTAATTGATCCTTTTCTGCGAGATCGTTCTTGGTATTGTCAAGCTCCAGCATTGTTGCTTCGAGATCGCGTTGCATTTTAGCAATATCCTAGATGATGAATCAGCATGTACATGAGTGGTTTGGGATTCATAGCGGTCTACCTTGAAGAGACTGGACCTGGAGCCATTGAGATTGCCCAAAGCTTCACGAAGGCTGTGCTCAAGCTCATCGAGACGTTGCTTCCAGGTGGCTGCCTCGACTTCCTTGCTGGAAAAATTCTTTCGTAGCCTTCTAGAATCCTCTTTCAGCTTCGTAAGCTGTGTGTTGAGGTCGTTGATCATCTTGTCGGCTTCTTGTTTGCCCTGGTTCTCAAGCACGTCACGCTGCTGTCGCTCAGCAGAGAAGCGCTCTTCGAGGTCCCTGTGGCGTTCTTTGCTGTCTTGTATAGTTATCTGCGCATGGTTGAACGCCGACTCGAGCTCGCCTATCTTGATCTTGTCACCCTCTTGTTCTTCGCGCAAGAAGTCGATTTCTCCTTGACAAGTTTCCAGCTGCACTTCCAACTTCTCCACCTTTGCCTTCTCCTCGCCCAGGAGCTTATCTTGTCTGTCCAACTCGTGGTTGGCACTCGAAAGCTCATTTTCAAGAGTATGGATCTTGCGCAAACTGGCATCGCGGTCGTCTTCGAGGTTCAGTAAACTTTCGCTGACATGCTTCATTTCTTGTTGCAGAGCGGCGAAGTCCTCGTTTGTATTATCGAGCTCAACGACCAAACGGTCTCGTTCTTGGTGCTTTTGGTCAAGTTCGATTTCAAGACGCTGGACTGTGTCAAGCGCTTCCTGTCTGAGTTCTTCACATTCTTGCTCTTTGTCCTGCAACAACTCCAATGCCTCGTCTCTTTCGTTGGACAGTGCTTGCAAATCCTCCGTGGAAGCTTCTATTTCTCGTTCCAGTTCCGTGATCTTGTTCTCTGCGGTCTCCAGCATGTCCAAGTGCCCGTTCAGTTGATCATCGAGCTCCTTGTAAGACAATTTCATTTGAGAGAGTTCATCGCGCGCAGCGGCGTATCTTGTTTCGAGATCTTCCCGTTCTGGGTCGCTTGCCTGGGTCACTCGTGTACCACCACTAGCGCGAGATACAGATCTCATGTGATTTCGCGAGATGGATCGCTCTAGGATGCTGTCACCAGCAACAGAGCCGGCGTCTCCTCGACGAATGGTCAACTTGAGGCCTTCGTTCTCTTCTCTCAGGCGAAGATTTTCGCGGTTTCGGGATGTCAGCATGTGTACTTGGGCATGAAGATCGCGCTGCAACTTGTCGTTATCGCTCTGCAACTGGTCCACAAGAGTCCCACTTGTTCCTCCCAGAGACAACGTTGGAACTTGTTCAGTCCCCTCCGAACCGGAATGTGAGCGTGTTGTCACAGATTGATGGATTCGGCGCGAGCTGCTATAGACCTTGTTCACATGATGGTTCGCTGTTGACTGCTGTTGCAGCTGTGCATTGTGTGCTTTGAGACGTTGTACTTCGGCGCGAAGATTGTCGCTTTCGATCTCGGCTTGTTGACACCTTGTCTCAATCTGCTCACGACGCGCACGCTCTTCTTCTATGTCTTCCCTTAGCATTGCCTCGTCCCGGCTGGCAGATTCACCCGAAGGGCTTCTATCTCTCATGCTCTTGATGTAATCAGCCATGCGCCTGTTGTCAGCTTCTTTCTGCAAGGCTTCCTGCTTCCATTGCTCAATGATTGTTTCAGTGCTTTCCAGGCGCTCGCGAAGGAACTCGATCTCTTCTTCGAGCTCGGCTTGTCGCGACGATTCATCACTTTTGCCGTCTTCGGATCCGCTACCCGCATCTTTGGTCGGCGCAAGGCCTTCTTCGTGCGCCTTGAGTCTACGCTCCAGATCTCGCACCTTTTTTCGAAGGGTTTGGGTTTCCTTCTTTTCGGTAGCCAGATCCGTCTGTAGCTGGACGTTTTTCGAGATCATATCTTTGACCCCTTCATCCGATCGGTTTTGCAGAGCTTGGTCAAGGAAATGGATCTTCAGTTTCAAATCAAAATTCTCCTTGCTGAGCTTGTCAATCCTACTGTTTTGCTCTTTCAATGTGAGATTGTGTTTACTCCGTGTGAACGGGGTTGCCGCGTGCCGCTTGTCTGGAGACCGTGCGTGCTTCGCCCGGAACTCGCGGGCGACGGTGTCGGGCACTTGAATGTCCTGGACATGTCTAGCGATCACAGTATCAGTTGGTGCAGGCTGCACACTAGGGGCTCGTGGCGTCTCTGGAGGTGTTCCCCCGTGTTCTTCGTCAACACGGCCGAGACTGGCATCTGGATGAAGCAGACCTGGCAGCGAATTCGCACTGATCGTCCGATTGGTCTCCCAAGGATTTGTGTCACTATAGCTCGACATAGACGATGCAATGCTGCCAAGACTTGGTAATCTTGAGAGCCCCATGCTGCTTCTGTATGATTGCGAGCGAGGCATCGCACCACCAGTCTGCAGGGCGTAGTCTGCACCGAGACTCGCCGTACTTGCACCATCACCAGAAACGTCTGAGCGATTTGTGAAAGAAGAAACTGATGACCTTTGGCTCGAATGACGGTTCTGGAGAAAGGTTGGTCGTTTGTTCGTTCTTGGTGAGCTCACTGAGGCAGACTCCAGCGAGACGGGCATGCTCTCCATGCTGAGATCATGATCGGAAGTGAGAAGAGACGAGGCCTCTTCTATTTGAGAATAATCGGGGGCTTTAACAGTCGAGGCGCTCGATGTTGGCCGCAGGGAGTGGTCGGCTTCTTTTGTCTCTGGGAACCCAGACTCATCTGGTCCACTCGACTGGTCCCTGGTCATATCATCTCCTTTGACATTGACGGGTTCCATGGGCTCGCTTGGCGCCGTCCGCGACTGGTTACGATGCGCTGCCTCCGCTGAGGGCGAAGACGGTACAGCTTCTGAAGTTGACTCTCCAGCGTTTGGGGAATCGGTCTCGCCAAAGTCCAGCCGTCGTGCCGCGGGTGTCTTGTAAGCATCTGCCGGCGTCGGAGGCTCGCCCGATAGTATTGAGGAATCAGAGTCGTGGGCTTCTCCAGCTTTAGGCTTCGTCGGCGTGCTCCGTACCTCGAGCTTCTTTGGCTTCTTCTTCGGTTTTGTCAGCTCTTCCAGGTTGGCCATGACTCTCTGCAGGCTTGTGTCAACCTGTTCCTCAGGGGAGTGCGGTCGCGCATTTCCTGGCGAACCGCCAAACAAATATGTATCGTCTGCGCCTGTTGCGCCTTGTGGCGCGTCGGCTTGTGCAGACGCTTCGGGCAAGAAGCTCGACTCGATGTCCATGAGCTGGCGCTTCATCTCGCGGTCCATGAGCACGCTGCCGTCGCTGTGCGGCTCGCCCTCGTGGAAGTCTTGCTGCAGGAAACTGTCGTCGCCGTCGGCAGGCAGCGGGGGAAGGTCGGAGTCGGGGACCTCAAAGGTTTTTACATCGTCAGATTCTGAAAGATGGTGCGCCATGTTGCCCTGCGCCCCATTTGCGGGTGTGGGGGACGAAGGTATGGAATGCGCAAGTTGTGTTGATGGGGCCTCAGTTGTCGAGGCAGGACCGCCGGGAGCGGCCGCCATTTGGGCAGGTGCGCGCGCAGCGAGGTGGACAATTGCGTCGTCGGTGTGTGTATGGGCGCGACAATATCGTCAGCATGTTGGGGTGGTGGTGGCCGTAAACAGTTGATCGAGCTCTCCCTGCGCGTTCCGTGCTTGAACAACACACGCTGCACGCTACACGTCGTGTTGTGGGTCTAGCGTCGCAACGGGAAACGGCTGAACCGCCGTCGCTACCGTATGGCGGTCTCGGCCATCAGCTCCGCCAACTCCGTCATCATACATTCATGCAGAGGCAGTGTTTCATACTTTTGTGTTTGCATTTCTCCATCACTTCAAAATAGTTGGTGGCACAATATACCTCCTGGCTTCAATGCATCCATGACATTGGTTTGTCCCAGTTTCCTCGACAGCCAACCTGGTGCGGCCCCATGCATGGACAGCTATCAACTTCCTGACTGTTCTACACTGCCTGCGAGATATGCTGCGCGTCTTGCTTATGCCTTTGCCGCTGCAGCTTCCTGTGCGCGCCGTTTCTCCTTCTTCGCCCTTCT
Source organism: Phaeosphaeriaceae sp. SRC1lsM3a (assembly GCA_001644525.1). NCBI lineage: Eukaryota > Fungi > Ascomycota > Dothideomycetes > Pleosporales > Phaeosphaeriaceae > Phaeosphaeriaceae sp. SRC1lsM3a. The sequence continues at coordinate 309,294 of KV441713.1, read as the reverse complement.
TTCCTCTTTCCGCTGCACCTCGTCGGCGGAGCGATGCTTTTTGTGCTTCTTTGTCAGTGACTCTGGCGCCGCGTCTCCATTCAACGCGCCATGTTTCCTCTTCTCTTTCCTTGAGGGTAGATTGAGTTCGCCTGGCATACCAAGTCCTGCTGGTGCCGGTGTTTCCCCTTCGCTGTCCGAGTTCCCAAGCGTGCCCGCGTCCCCGGTGCCGAAGCCGATAGGCAGGAATCGCATCTTTAGACCTTTCAATTGTGGCCGTGGCGCGCGGATGGTCGACCTTGTGATGGACGCTGCAGCTTCAGAACCGGTGTTTTGCTCCGCCTGCTTTGTGCTGAGATGCGGTAGTGTCACAGTTGCTCGGAGGTGCAGGCTGTGTGCTATGTTCGTGCTGACTAGGGACAAACTATCAGTCACAATGTCAGAAATCAACAAATAATGTGCACTCACCAGCTGTGTAACCGTTCTTCTGCGGTATCATGACTCGGCAGGCACCCTCATCAGTGCCCCGTGTCTTGGAGAAGCCATATGCGGTGCCCTTGTGGTTCAGGACAACTTCGCCGTCCATGGCACGTTCCATGGCCATTTCGCTCATTTCATTGAGGGGCAGGCCCGCAGGAGCGGTGATGTGCCATATCTGCTTTCCTTGTAGATTGTTGAAGAGTTGGGACGACTTTGACGTGGTCTTGTCATTGCAAGGAACAGCGTTGTACCCCTTGGGTGGTATATACGCCTGTGCAGGTCGGAAGTCTACGATGTGCGGTTGCGGTTGTGTGGGCCGTGTGGGCTTTTGCGCTGACTGTGGCGCGTCATTCATCAGCGAGTCGTCGCTAGAGGACTCGGAGTCGCTGTCGCTGTCGCTTGCACCGTCGCTCTCCCGCGGGGCAGCTTGTCCTCCGTTCCCAGCAAGATTCGTCTGGATGTCTCGAGTGCGTGCATCGTCGTTGTCGTCTGACTGCTCCGAGCTGGAGAGATCTGCTGCCTGCGCCTGGGTCACAACCTGCTTCGGTGTGGCCTTCTTGGGCGCGGGCTTTGCCTTCTCTTTCAGTTTTGGTGTCGCAGTTGTCTTCGAGCTTGTCTTTTCTTTTGGTTTGGTAGCTCCGTCGGGTCTGTGTATCGCTATTGTCGTCTTGGGTTTGGGCGCCGACTTGGTGCTGGGACTCTGCTCACCCGACGATTCGTCTTCGCTACCAACATATTCCTGACTCAATTGCGCTTTCGAGAGTGTGTTGTGGGGCTTTGGGTTCCCCCTCGCCTTGTGCACTGGCAGAGGCACCTTGGTCTTCTTTGCTTCCTTCATCGTGCGCGTCGGCCCATGATGGTTGATGCGTCGCAACTTTTTTGTCGGCGAACATGCGACTTATCCGCGCCTGCATGAGCCCACGCGCTAGTGTCACGCTAAGAAGCCTCGGTCCTGCACCATCTTGATGCACATCCACACGATTCCAGACACTGCAGACACAGAAACATGCCCGGGAAGCGGAAGAGGGCAGGTGATGTCGCCGCGACTCTTCAAGTTACCAGTAGGACCCTTTGTCCCCGAGAGCTAGAAAGCGTAACCTGACCATCGCCCAGGGACTTCAGCAGCCAATGAAAAGCCCCGAAGTGCCATTGCGGCAGCAAGACTGAAGGCTGAAGCGGCTGCAAAAGGCATTGTCACTCCAGAGACCACGACTGAGCCTGTCTTGCCACCCTCAGATGTCTTGCAGCCAAGCCTAGCATATGGGCATGAAGAGTCCGAGTCAGATGAAGACGAAGAGCCATTGGTCATCAAGCAAAATCTGAAGCTCTGCAGCTGGCGAAATGATCTTCAGGATGTCTTGGTAGATTCAGAAACGGAGTTGGCTGTCAAGATCAACAAACATATTACGATTTCTCTAGTGGGCCACTTTTGCTTCAGGGTCTTGAAGGGGGCCGTGAACATCAATGGCGCGAACATCGGTGCGCTATCTCGCGACGGGCAGCAGGACCAAGAGTACACTGCTTACGTACCTGCTACTCATCCAATAACCAAGATCAGAGGCCTGGACAGCACAAATCACGTGCATTTCACGCATTGCACAGATGCTAGGCCTCTTGCCGGCATCAGCACATTGTTCGCGAACATATGGAACTCGCCAGTAGGATGCCAGAGGTTTCGTTCATTCAGCGTCGTGAGTTTCTCGATATCTTGCTTCTTTCCGGCTATGCTACATACTTCAATACTTCAGTCACTAACAGGCCTCTAGGTTGCGGAGTCGGATGCAGATACACTCGCTCGGCCTTTGCGTCCTGAGTCAAGTCCGGAAGACTGGCTTCGTGCTGTTGAAGAATGCACCGTGGACCCTTCCATAGTGATTGCTATTGGCGCGCCTGCTACTGGGAAATCGACATTTCTCCGGCGACTCCTGAACAGATACCTTACCGGCCAGGGCAGATCAGCCAGATCATTGCCAGCTGTTTGCTACCTCGACCTCGACTTCGCACAGCCCGAGTATACGCCGCATGGGCAGATGTCCATATGTATGATCAGGTCACTCAACCTGGGTCCCAACTTCACTCATGCCCCAACATCGCTGTCCATGACGGAGAGGGGCGGTAACGAGATCGTCAGATCACATCCCGCGCCAACCAATCTTGCAAACTACAGAGACTACTATCAAGCTTGTGTAGAGGATTTGTTTCAGACCTACAGGGGCTTGCAGGCACGGAACCCTGACCTTGCGCTCGTCGTCAACACTTCTGGCGCGCTGTACGCATCCGATTTCGAGCTTCTCATCCACTCACTTAGTCGGCTGAAGCCACATCACGCGGTCTATCTGGGCAATCCCCAGGCGAATGATATCGACAGTGCTGCGAAACTTCACGCTTTACAGACCACTGTCTCACAGTACCGGGGCACCATGCACGAGATAGCAGCCCAACATTCTCCCTTCGCACCCATGAGGACAGACGCGGAGCTGAGGGCTATGCAAATGCAATCCCACTTCCACTCTATTGCAAGCAAGGCGAGTGGATCGGATCGAAAGAGTTGGGTATCCGAACCGTTGACTACCTTTGTGCCATGGGAGTTCTGTTATGAAGAGACTACCTCGCGCAGGCAAGACTTCGTCGGATTCACATCCTATACCGAGCCATTTGAGCCTGCATCGTTGATTCACACACTCAATGGCTCCATAATACAACTTGTGGACTCTACCTCGTCTGCGATACCAACTCCGTACACTTCCCTATCTCGCACGGGTCAACATCGCATCCCGTATTTTGAAAGCGCCGCTAGCACCGGCATGGTCGAGCCGCTGGACCCAAGAACATCGAAACTCGTTTGCACGGCTTTAGTGCGTGGATTCGATGCTGAGAAGAGGGTATTTCAGTTAGTGGTGCCAAAGGCGTGTGAGGATGCCTTATATAATCTGATTCCCGAGCGTACGATCATTGTTGGTGGGTGCTGTGACGCCCCAGAGTGGGCTTATCGCGAGGATTTAGATGTCATAGAGCCTGGGCAGGGATATGGAATGGCTTCTGATGAAGCTGCGGCGAAAAATGTGCCTTGGGTGGAGAGTAAGGAGTTGGTGGATGGGATGGGATATTTGAACACGCTGAGGAGGGTCAGGAAATTTCAAACACAGTAAATATTTATATATCAATACGCTGTTCCTGTACCAAATGTCTGTGATATGTTCTTTCCGTGACTTTCACTGGTTGGGCCCCTGGTGTTGTTCTCCTAGATATGTTGCGTCTGTTAGCTTGGCTTTACGAAGCCTCGACACCATTAAATCTGACTTCTATATGTCACTGCATTAAAGACACAAGCGATTCATGGAAGACATGATATGTGAGATTCTGGTATTGGACTTCAAATATGTTTTGGTGTTACCTGGTACTCGCTTTGGTTGGTTTGATGGTCCTGTGTGTTGTGGTGCAATTTACTATTTGAAAAGAAGCATGAATCAAAGCCAAAAAATTACCACGCAACAACAACATCATGAATTCACGTCAGACTCAATAAATCGACTGCCAATAGTATGATAAGACATATCAAGGTACCAGAACAGAATTAATAGCGATGTTGTGTGGCTTGTATGTGATTTTCATTTTCGCATGTCTCTTAGGCGCGGCCACTCAAGCAACACTTGATATGCGTACAGCTCGAATACGGCGCACTGAGTCTTTCCTTTTGACACAGGGACAGACAATCGACAGGTATGAATCTCGGTACAACTAAAATAGTTTTCATATCACGATAATTAGCACCTATGTCTGTAATCTGAACAAGACAAGCGACAGCTGCTGAGTAAAAGCTCTTCAGACAAGCACACAAAATGCTCGACAACGCCACGTTGATCAACAGTACCATGTCACAAGACAAACGCTCATATGCAATTGACCTACTATTATACAGCACGCGCTCAGACAGCCCACCGTGTTCTAACATTTACAGATATATCAAACACTATCTCACTGCCCTCATCTCCGCGCACCCACATATGAAACCGCAGAAACCTCTTACGAATCGACTATCGCTGCATAGCTTATAGTAGCATTTTCCTGGGGTCCTCGATGTACTCTTTGACCTTGACCAAGAAGGTCACGGCCTCCCGACCGTCGAGGAGTCTGTGGTCGTATGTGAGAGCAAGGTACATCATCTGCATTGCATGTCAGCATTACGAAGTAGGATCCGCCGTCACAGTAACTCACCGGCCTGATCTCCACCTTGCCGTTAATGGCAACGGGCTTATCCTTGATGGCGTGCAAACCCAAAACAGCAGTTTGCGGCAGGTTGATGATGGGAGTGCCCATCAAGCTTCCAAAGACACCGCCGTTAGAGATGGTGAATGTGCCGCCAGCCATGTCCTCAATGGTAAGCTTGTTGTCGCGGGCCTTCTTACCCAGATCCGCGATGGCCTTCTCGATGCCGACCATATCCAGGCTCTCGGCATTCCTGACGACCGGAGTCACAAGACCCTTCTCGGTTGCGACGGCGACGGAGATGTCGACGTAGTCGCGGTAGACGATGGTGTCGCCACCGTTGGGTCCCTCAATCGAAGCGTTGACTGCGGGTACATCGCGTGCGGCGAGAATGCATGCACGAGAGAAGGCGGACATGAATCCGAGCTTGACGCCCTTGTTCTTGAGGATCTCATCCTTGTACAGCTTGCGGAACTCCATGATAGAGGACATGTCGACTTCGTTGAATGTGGTGAGAGAGGCCGCGGTGTTCTGCGACTGCTTGAGGCGCTCGGCGATGCGGAGACGCATGCGGTTCATCTTGACCTATATATACAATTAGAGACTCGTACGTGGCGCATTGGTGGAAAACACATACACGGCGCTCCTCACGGCTGCCGAGCTGAGCTTGCTTGGGCTCATCCTTTGGTGGTGCAGGCTTGGATTGTTGCTTGGGCGGCTGGGGCTTCTGCTCCTGCTTGGGAGACTCGGGTTTTGACTCTTGCTTGGGAGGCTCGGGTTGCTTCTCTTCCTGTTTTGGTGCGCTCTGCTCGCTCGGCGAGGATTGCTCCTGTTCACCCGATGGCTGGGAGCTGGTCTCCTGGTCCTTGGAAGCAGGCTCCTTGGCCTCTTGTGATGCCTCCTCCTTTTTGCCGCCCGATGGCGCACCGCCCGCCTCGATCTTGACAAGGTCCTGACCAACAGTCACAGTGTCCTCCTCGTTGACCAAAAACTCCTTGATGGTACCAGCCTCGGGTGCGTTCACAGAAACGTCGATCTTGTCCGTCTCAATAGTTGCAATCTCTTCGTCCTGCTCAACATAGTCGCCGACCTCTGCAAATTGTCAGCTCAGTCGTTGCGGGATGGCGCAATGGCAGCACGCACGTTTTGACCATTGCTTCAATGTTCCTTCTGTGATGGACTCAGCCATCTGAGGGACTTTGACCACGGTGTCGGCTATGCCTGAGGTCAGTCTTGGCCCAATTTATCTGGCAATTGCACCAACCATAGCTGCGCGCCTGCTCGGCGCTCCAAAGGCGTTGTGTGGAGAGGTGTCCTGGACGTCTGCTGGATTGTCAGCAGAGCTCTGTGCTGCTCCTGGCCATACTGACCTCGATACCTGGCTGAGAAGGCCAGAGGACGACGCCTTGGTGATGGCAGAGTAGCTGCGCGCGGCTGGAAGCCTGTTCACAGCTCGTGCACCTGCTCGCAAAACAGGAACACTCGACACTGCGCATGGCAGACGGCGGAGACACTGCTGGCCAGACATGACAAACAGCGGAGACGGACTAGAGACGGGACGGCAAAGGCAAAAGAAAGGGACAGATGGGCGCAGAGCGACTGAATTTGAGGTAATTGTTTAGATGGCCACGGCAGGGCCGCAGCCGTGGACCGGAAGGACGTCAGTGGAAGCAGAAACGCCAAGGCCGAGCGCCAACCTCAGAGCTCCGGCACGACGCTGCATCCCACGACGACGACGCATTGCGCGACCATACGGGCCTCCACCACTACGCGGCCGCTGCGACACCATCGAAACAAGTCGCGATGAGCTCTCGAGTACACGTTTTGTGCGCCCACCCTCCTCGCGCACCCGCTGCACGCAGTGACTGACTCCAATGCGTAGGCGCCTCTACAGGCGGTCGCTCAAGCTCGCCCTCGACTGGAGCGTCCACCGCTATCTCTGGCGCGGACAGGCCCTTTACATTCGCGGACTGTTCGAGGCCAACAAAAACATCACCGAGCCGCGGCAGCAGAGGGTGCGTCCTGTATCCAACGCCCACCATCACGAGAGCAACGTGTCGTGGGCGTGGCTGAAGTTGGAAGCACGCAGGCTGACACGTACATGCAGGAACTGATCAAGGAGACTGAGGCGCTGCTGGAGAAGTGGAAGCACCCCGACCCATACCGCCCACCCACGGCACCTGGGGGTACGTTGATGCTGCACGTCGGATATGTAGCCGGCCCGGCCGCGGATACGGAAACGCTGACCAGACATTCAGGTTCAAAGTACGAGCGCAACCTGCCTTGCCCGATTCTCGATCGTAAGTGTCCGTCGCAGTCTCGAAGGTCTCTACTAATGCTCACTAGCTCCTCCGAAAATGGTCTTGTAGAGGAAGTTGGGCGGGGACTGAAGTGGAACGGGGGCATGGAAGAAAGGAAAGCACTTTGTACATAGTATCAATGGCGCAACCAACACCTGCCCTGAAATTACACAGGGCATTGGAATCTATCTTCTGCATTCGCAGATTTCGATATACATGTCTAGACACCGTGGCTATGCCATCTCTTTGGAGTTCAGGATTCTGACCAATGGCAGTAGTACAATTTGTCGTCTCGCTCAGGTCTCTCGACCTGCCAAACGGCACATTCTTTGCTACCCTCCAGCTAACTCCCAACTGTACTCGCAAACAGCGCAAATGCAGGCCTTTTAGTATCATCATTCAACATCCGCCAATTCTGATACCTTAACTCTCATAACAACTAATTCCAGAGAGCCAAACGCAGGCGAAATCATGAGCCTACCACCAGAGCGACTCTGGCAAAGCGCAGTAAAATGCTTGGTACCTGTAGATAAGTGGTGGCTCGAAATCTGAAAGTTAGTACGGCAAATTCCAGATCACCGAGCAAAGAGAAGTTTTTGAAGTGATATCGCTCGATTCAGCTCATGAGCCAGTGGTCGTTCGATGCGACCAGCTAATATACAGCTCTGGTATAAACCCCGTGGAAAATGAACCCAGACCCAGACCGACTCCCATTATCATTGCAAAAAGAAAACCCATGAAACCGCGCCATGAAGTAGAAACTCAGAAGCAAAAAGCGCTTAGAGCTCCTGCGAAGGACCCTTGCCAGGCTTGGCCGTCTTCTTGGGCAGCAGGTCTAGAAGACGCGTTAGTAGTGGACGCGAGAATCAAGGAAGCGATGGACATACTCTGGTGAATGTTGGGGAGGACACCACCCTGGGCGATGGTGACGTGGCCGAGCAGCTTGTTCAGCTCCTCGTCGTTGCGGATGGCGAGCTGAAGATGGCGGGGGATGATACGGGTCTTCTTGTTGTCACGGGCGGCGTTTCCAGCCAACTCGAGGATCTCAGCAGCGAGGTACTCGAGAACAGCGGCGAGGTAGACGGGAGCACCAGCACCGACACGCTGAGCGTAGTTGCCCTTGCGGAGGAGACGGTGGACACGGCCGACGGGGAAAGCAAGACCGGCCTTGGACGAACGACTGTGCAAACGTTAGAGATGATGTAATGCGACGGAACGCGTCGAAACGGCGCAAAAGACGCGTCAAACAGATGCAGACAACAGCTGAAGAATGCGCAAAAGCGACCAAAGCAAGCAGGTGCGATGGATGCGATCGAGGTGCAAGGGAAACTCACGATTGGGCACTGGACTTGGAGCCGCTGGCCTTGCCTCCGGATTTGCCGCCAGTCATTTTGAAGGTTGGTGTTGGTGGGTTGGTTTTGGGTGAGAAAGTGGTGTTGAGCTGGAGCTGGACTGGTGGTCGTGTGGGCGTGCGTGGAGAGTCGAGACGATGGATGGGCTCGTTGCTGTCGGGGGGCGGGGCGGTCTTATAAGGACGGGTTCGCGTGTTGTGGTGGGCGCGAGATCAACTGGGCGGCGCTAGCGCGGAAAGAGCTCTGGCGCGGCAGGTTGATCCACGCACTCGCTCTGCAACAGGCAGCGGCAGAATCACACTCGCCTCGCTTAGCCTCCCAGCCGCCCACCGCCCACCGCCTGTGGCAGCCACGCCCGCGCTCGGGCCATCTCGCGCCTGCCGGATCACAACACTGTCGCGCGCTCCCCATAAGTAGCGCGTCCCCCGCCGTCGACGACCTAAAGCCCTCATCCATCGCACTCACACTCTCCCACAGTCACCTCCATCTCACCACCACAGTCCACTCCCAACTCCCACTTTCGAACTCCACACCCAAACTCAAAATGCCTCCCAAAGCACAGAAGACCCCTACCACCGGCGGAAAGGCCCCGGCTGGCAAGGCGCCCGCTGAGAAGAAGGAGGCTGGCAAGAAGACCGCCGCTCCCTCCGGCGACAAGAAGAAGCGCACCAAGACCAGGAAGGAGACCTACTCCAGCTACATCTACAAGGGTGAGTTCTTACGCGCCTCTCCTCGAGTGCAAAGTGCTGACGCGTTTCTGCAGTTCTCAAGCAGGTCCACCCCGACACTGGTATCTCCAACCGTGCCATGAGCATTCTCAACTCTTTCGTCAACGACATCTTCGAGCGCGTTGCCACCGAAGCCTCCAAGCTTGCTGCCTACAACAAGAAGTCCACCATCTCATCGCGCGAGATCCAGACCTCGTACGTTTTGCTCCCACCTCTTCTGCGCTTTGACGCACACTAATCGCCACTGCAGAGTCCGCCTGATCCTGCCGGGTGAGCTTGCCAAGCACGCCGTTTCTGAGGGCACCAAGGCCGTCACCAAGTACTCTTCATCCACCAAATAGAGCGCTTTTTCTTGATGGGTCTTTCTTTGGTTTTCTTCGCTTGTCTACTTCGATGAGCAGGTTATGGGTGCGGTGTTATGGGTCATTTCCGTAATGTGATCATGGGTCGGTCTGCTAGTTCTCTCGTCATCGAGTCATGATTTGACTACGAGGTCCATCTCTGGGTCTGTATATTATACCACAGCAGACGGGAACGAATCAATTCTTCAAACTTCATCACTTTCTCTCTCTTTTCCTGTCCGTGGTTTCTTTGCTCCATTACCCGGTCATCTGCTTATCACCTAGGACACGCACCTTGCGACTTTCACCAACAACGCGAGGTGCTGCACCATCGGCACCTTGCCCATGGTTTGCAACCCGTTATATCAGCGAGAGTATTTGGCGACCTAATGTTTCGACGCGACCGATCCATGGATATCTTGGTACGCGTGACGCGACGACCAGTTCCGGCAACCGGCACATGGGCCACGTTTCTGATTCAAGTTGCGCTGAATTGCGAACTCGCCTAGAATTCCAGGTTGCACGGTCATGGCGATGGAGAGACTTTCCAAATGCGCCATGACCAGAAGTACGGCAGTTTTTAGTACCAGTGAAAAGTCCACAGATCAAGGAATTTGCCTCAGGTATTTGCAGGGGATTACATGGGCATGCGAATTGGGTGTGCTCCAAATCCAAGATTGCATAGCATTAAAGATGCGGATTGTGTATGCTCTATAATTCAGGATTTGCATGTGTCTTTGACCAGCAAGTACCGAATCAGTAACGCCCGGAATGCATTCGCCCATAACACCATTACTCACAAGCCCACGTCATCCGCCTCGGCTGCCTATTGCAGCCCCTCCTCATCCCAGCTCTCCACTTCGTCTATTGCACCCTCTCGCTCCTGTCCTCTGGGGGCCGGCTCCTTGTCCTGAACATGTACAACGCATTTCCCTTGTACGCTTCGCACGCCTTCCTTCCAGTTCTCGTAGTCCTCTTCGGACGTGATGAGGAACGCGAGGAGCATCGACGGATCCATCTCTCGAATCTGCAGGCAGCGGATGCGGCGCGTGTGGCAGGTCGATAGTTCTTCCGACGTGTAAGTTGAATCTGAGGTGGTTCCAGAGGAGTCTGCAGGTGGAACGATGGTGGTGGATGAGGTTGTGGAAGAGGCGGATGTCGATAAGTCTGCTCGGACCAGTGGAGTGCTGTTGGCTGATGTCGAAGGTGCATGATATGGCAGGTAGGGTCGCGTACTGTGAGGGTCTAGGTAGTAAAAGTTGTTTCCTTGGACTCCGACGAAATAATGTGACGCGGATGGGCGGCCCCTAAGGCAAATCATGAGCACATGTAGATGTGAGCGATAGCACGCACTTACCCTGCAATACCAACCGCCTGTCGGATCTGCAGACTCGCCTTCAACGCTTCCCAGTACACGGGTGTGATCTTGTCGATGCCTAACCGTGTGCCAACCAGGATCAATGTCGGCTGCCACTGACCGTCGTCTCCCACGGCGATTTCCTTCAACTTGTCTTCATACACGTCCGCGCCATCACCCGAGATATACACTTTTAAGCCAGCTTCTTTGTGTTTGTTGACGAGATCCTGGATGCATCGCGCTGCAGCAGAAGGACCAAACCATTCCCCTGGGTATTTGCCGCAGACAGCAGCGCCATGCTCGACGAAGCGGTGTATGGAAAACGGTGCCTGCATATCGTCGGCAAACAAGGATAGAATATCTCCGTGCTCCTTTATCGCCTGATCTTCCGGCCACCGCCAGCTCCTTCCCAGGCGAAGTATCTGCAAAGCGTTGGCGAGGATGCACTGGCCGCTTCTAATCATGCAGCCAAAGCCCGCGTCCGAGGTGAAGCCCGGTGATGCGAGGTTCTGCATCCGTACGCGGAAACTCATTGCACTGGTTGCCTTGGGGTCCTGGCTCTTCTGTATCGGCGCGAAGCCTGACCTGTACGTCATCCATAGCCGCGATTCGAAGTCGTCGAGGAAGGCTGACGGCCAGTTGCCATACTGTGCCGGATCTTCGCCGTTAGGTGCTTCTTTACGCTCTTGCTCGTCTATACTGGTCCTTATCCAGCTTTCGTCTTCTGTGCGCTCGCCTTGCGGCGTGCTGGTGCTGGCTGTTGGTGTGTCGCCGGGGGAGGGTCGCGGTGGGTGAGGCTTGGAGTCGTAGGACTGGCCAAGGAGCCAGATGGGCTCGTTGGAATCGTTGGTAGGCAAAGGGTCGTAGAAAGTGCGGACGACGTTGCGGCCAAAGCGCTCAAAGTCATTCATGGTGCTTCAGAAAGAGTCGTTGAGTGTGGTGATGTGAACGGGAGCGGAGGATGTACTGCTGCCTGTGGGGCACACCATGCACACGCTGTCTTTGGCGAGCTGTGACACGGTTCCGTGGGCAGACGAACAACAACAGGAAGAGTAGAGATGTGACGGTAAAGCGCAGTGACTCGCATGCAGGTCGCGGAAGCTCACGTTGTGCTGCGCTGGGCAGGTCATATGCCGCCTGGCTGTCTTGCGAGGGACTGGCGGGGGAGGGGTGGTCTGCTCAGCTGTCCCCGGTCACATAGCTTCACACAGGCGAACGACGAGCAGAGGCGCGCAACAGCTTTGCGTACAGGTCATTGCTGTATTCAATCAACGAAGACGTGCAGAAGTTTGCACAGCATGTCTTCCACGTCAAGCCCGTCATTTCAACAACAACCCTTAAAAGCTCCAGGCTCTCCAGCATCAACAGCATCCGCGTCCTCGTCGCCCTGCCGCGGGCACTAACGATAAGCGGCTTATCGCGCTCCACCCCGCCACTGGCGTGCAGGTGCGCGCATCATCTCCAAAACTTCCGAGCTGCGCATCCGCCGCGGCTTCAACGTCGCTCGCTCTCTCTTTCTTCTTTGCCACCGCAGCGCGCGCATACAGGCTTCAATGTCGCGCAAGAAGGCCAAAGCCAAGGGCAAGACCAAGGGCTCTGCAAAGAGTACACCGCAGCGCCCATCCAAACGCCCCTCGACCCAGTCATGGCTAGCAGAGCCGGACAGTACGTTTGCGCCCTCGTCTTCCCTCTCACTTCACCGCGTGGAAAGTGTCCTGACATAACCCGCAGCTGGGCCCAGCTTCTCGCTCAGGGATGAGGCACGCTGGCACAGTTCTCATCGCTCTGCTGCCTTCGACTCGGGCAAGAAGTTGCGCCACCTTCCCATACAATTCGTGAGCGCCGGCCATCTCGAAGGTACCATTAAGGAGCAGCTGCCTCTGCCAGAATCCGCTGAGTCAGAGTCCGAGGACAACTCGCCCGCGCCATCCTCGCTCTCGTCCACCCAGGACAACACCGACGCCATGGCGCATATGGCCATTCGAAGCCCATCGCCCGCTGCCTCCGACGCCTCGTCGAGCTCAGATGAGGTCGTCTTCCAGGGCCGCGGGCAACCGCCTGCCGCGCCTGCTACATCTGCGAACATACAGGGCCTGAGTATTGCGGGAGATTCAATGCCTCCGCGTTTGTCGGTCACGCTCACTGCACCGGCTGTGCTGCCCATCATCACATCCGCTGCCACTAAGCGTCAGGAAGACCCACCACGCGCACCAGCCTCGACAAGTACTGCGCCCTCTGACCGCGCGTTGAAATCACAGCCGAGGCCAAAAGCATCCACAGAGATCAACGCTGTCATCACTACGAACAACGAAGACTCAGAAGACGAGGGCTCTGATGCCGACCATTCTATTGCGCAGCAACTCGCGAAGCGGCGTGGAGACAAGCCCGCCTGGGAAGGTACAACGACCCCATGGGAGCATCGGAGCAAACCAAATATAGGCTGGCTGCCGACCACGTCCCGTCCAAATATGGAAGACTACCTACGCGGCGAAGTCAAACCTCAAGATGCTGCACTTAATGACTACATGCAAAACATTCGCGAGTCCGGCCTTGTTGATGACATGCTGGGCGCAGGTGCCTTTCCGCTCCGCGAGATGGACCTCGATGCCGGAAGCCACAATGACTGGGAGTCTGCATCTGGCAGCCAGCGGGACGAAGACGACGCGCAGGCCGAAGCTCTAGACAACGATTCAAATGAAGACAGCTGGGACTCGGATATGTTGCAAGACTTCGACGATATAAGCACCTCATCTGATGTGATGGACTCCGTCGTTCGCATACTGAGAAAGCGTACGCGCAAAAGTGGGCTGCACTACCTCTGCGTCTACGAGTGCTCAGTCATTGATGACGCCCACTGGCTGCCAGCAACCTTCCTGAGAAGCAAAGCGGAGAAGCAGCTCATTCACGCTTTCGAAGAAGAAGCAGATTTGCGCCAAGCCGCGCTGGAAACGTCAGAATCATCGGATGAAGACAACTACGACGAGGACGACAGCGAAGAAGACGAGGATGAGGGCTACAACAAAGACGAGCTTGATGATGAAGCACTTGCCAGAGTGCTGCAGAAACAAGAAGAGCTTGGGCTTGGTTCCGAAGAAATGGTGTTATATGGCGCCGACGACTACTTCAGAAACACTGCAGATTTTGCCTTTAGCGCGCCCGGTAGGTCAAACAAGACGCGAAAGGCAAGAATACGCGGTAATCGCAACACGACATTTCCCTCTGCCTCTGCTATGGTCGATGCACTGGCTATGGACCCGTACGGAGGATTTGATATCATGGATACTGAGCGCCCCTCACTGAAACCGAAGAAGAAAGGACGACGCGGACAGATGCCCCCTGAGCTGGATGACTCCGACCTCAATGAGCAATTGCAGAACGCTTGGGAGGCAGATCGGGCAAAGAAGCGACTCAAGAAGGCTGAGCGAGAAGAGCTACGTCAGCAAGGCTTACTTGGCAGGAAGGGCAAAGGCGCCAACCTAAAGGTCAAGTACAGTGGAGGTATTGGAATGGAAGATGTTGTGGAAGAGATTCGCGAATTCTTGCTCGGTCAAACGCAGAGTTTGTCGCTGCCTCCCATGGATGCACAAAGGCGTGCTACCATACACCAGGCCGCCAAATCGTTCGACCTCTCTTCACGGTCGCGCGGGGACGGACATGACCGCTTCACGATTCTCTCAAAGACCACCCGTACACGAGTATACACAGATGCCGAGTTCGACCAAGCAATAGCACGTAAGGGCCTTTTAAAACGCCTAAATGGTCCTCTACAGGGCAAGAAAGGCGTCAAACCTGCTCGAGGCTCTACTTTCCGCTCCGGACCTCGCGCGCGCCCTCAAGTCGGTTATCGAGACGGCGAGAAAGTTGGTGCGAACGCTCCCGAACTTGGACCCGAGAATAAGGGCCATGCTTTGATGATGAGAATGGGATGGTCTAAGGGCCAGGCGCTCGGTACTGCTGACAACCAGGGCATTCTACACCCTATCGCGCATACAGTGAAAATCAACAAAGCGGGTTTGCAGTGAAGCTCCGCGATACGCAACACTCTCCCTAGGCAGTAAGAAGGCACCATATTAGTCTTCGATCGCATAGCGAAGATGCGTCGCAGCCCCAATACCTTCAACATTACCACATGACCTAAAGATGGCAAGCTCTAAGCCCATGGCTCCGCTTTGCAACGTCATCGATCGAGTACGGATGTCCGTATCATTAGTGCACGATCACCAGGAAGTTTATGCTCATTCGCGGATATTGAGGTGGGCGATTGCGTTCTTCATATCGAACAGAAGCCGGGCCATGGATCATGATACCTCCACATCGTGTCTCTTAGGCAACGGTGCTGCAACAGCTCAGCACTCTCATTTCTCGCAAAAGGCGAGGCGGGAGCGATACTTGAACAATGAGGCAGTCAGGCGAGAGATGAGGTGGTGCGCAGGTAGTCCATGCTAAGAGGTTAATGAAGAAATGCATGCCTGAAACAAGTACACGTGTACTCCTTTCTCTGCAAGAGGAACCAGGTGACTAGACTATGTCCCAAATCGACATTTTCCAACACACGCACCCAGACTCGCAGCTAGTGAAGCCTGCCTGTAAGCCAGAGCCCTGGAGGCACTTCTACTGGTCAAAGTGGGGCTGATCACATGAGCACGCGTCGCGCACCTGCCTCTGCTTCTGCTTCAAGCAATCGCGCCCCTTGACTACCACGCCAGTAACTCTCTTTTCCCCTCTTCACTGTCTTCATCTCTGCCAGCGGTTTCATCGCGTCTCGCCACTGCACAAGGTTGGTTCGACATTGGTTCCAGCGCTTGGCGCGTGTAGAGTAATAACCATCGTTCAGTGACCTCCTCCGCATACCGCGACGCATATCTCTTCACTTTCCGTCGCCATGGGTGCTTGAGGATATGGTAAGCTCCTGTAGCATCAATCAAGATCCTGTGCGACTCTGCTCACATGTGCAGGCCTCTTTCATTTTGATCATGACTTTGATATCGTGGGCGAGCTTGGCTATGAAGCCGGCGTAGACGATTTGGAGCAACAAGCCAGAAGTCTCGCAAAGGCGACCGGTCAGGACGAGAACTTCTGCTATACCATCTACAACAAAATGCTCCGATCCTGAGCTGGTCCTTAAGCACATGGACTCTGGAGTGCTTGTCAACATGATCGCCAAGACAAAACTCCTCATGCCGGCTATCCCTACGGAAGAGCAGCAGATTGAGTTCTATCTCCGTGATCTCTGTTACGTCTACGTCCTGCTTGGTGCCTGTACTATGTCGCTCGGTTGCCAGCTTCCAGCGTCGTACATTGGTATGCTCAAGAAGGTCTAGACCGAGGGCGCTCTCATGCCAGACGCACTCAAACAGATGAAGAATGCGTTGTTTGGTCCGCATGGTTACGAGAACGGAGGATCATACGACTTCGGATTCAAAGACCTTATCGAGGCGGCGAATTCGATGGACGCCGAGGGGAAGAAGCCAAATCAGTTTGGTTTCATCGGCATAAATGTGCTCAGATCAGGTGGTATCTTCAACACTGGCATGGGTAACTCCTCAACATCGAGTATCATCAAAGAACTGAGAACCAAGCACAACAAGCCTGATGTATGCCCAGGCTGTGACGCAGAATCTGGCAAAGCTGGCAAGAGCTTGTTAGTGTGCGCCACATGTAAGAATCGGAAGTACTGTTCCAGCGCATGCCAAAAGAAGCACTGGACTGTCCACAAGAAGCTTTGCGAACCCGCTGTTGCGTCTGTCTACGGCGGCATGGAAGAGCATTGTGGCATTGTATTACGTATTCTATGTCGCAGCGACAGGGTGTTATACGCATAAGGCCAGTCAATAACGAGGAGCTGGACAATACATAGATAGAGATGTGCATCATATAAGAAAGTAAGGAGGTTAATAACTACTTTCTTATATAAAAAAAAGTAGCTACTAAGATAAATATCTTAA